>CM031237.1:1016743573-1016925540 GCA_018340775.1 Taxus wallichiana var. yunnanensis
TTGAATTCTCCAGAACTCCTCACAAGCTTCATTATCATCTTCCGCTCTTCAACCTCACAAGTCATTGCTTCACCGGAACTTCGACAGAGGTCCTTCAAGTGCCAGCCTTGGTGTGGGGAGCTGGCAAACGGTTTCTGGGTTGAAAATTTCTTCTCGGAATGTCTGCATATGGTGCATGCTGGGCTAATTGTTTCTTTATAGCCACTAGATCATTTGCAAGTTTCTGGACTAATGGATCAATATTGGGTCCAGAGGTGGAAGAGGAAGAAGCAGCTAGATTTAGATTTAGGAGGATCTCTTCTCAACTTCCCTAACATGATCAGGTCATCCTCGACACTCAACGACTGTACCTGAGTTCTTGAACAAGAATTAGCGTTCCAAGATTAGCCCTTCTTAGGGCATAACTGACTTTAGGCGTTTGGGCATTCAAAAAGAAACATTTTTGAATTTGATCAACCGGTCGAGTATTTACAGGAATCTTGTTGATCAATCTGTTGAACCGAGCCACAAATTCTCTCATGGGTTCTGATGGATCTTTCTTTATCTCGAGAAACCGGGCAAGCGGGCATGCACATCTTCTCCCGGCTTGAAACGGCTTTCGAACTGAGTTCTCATGGTAGTCCAGTCGGTGATGGCACCAGCCGGAAGGTGATAGAACCAGTCAGCAGCATTATCCTGTAACGTCTCAACGAACAGTCTTACTGAGACGTCTTCATGCTCAACCCCCAAAACTCCACATGCAACTATGAAGGCTGCAATATGTTCATCAGGGTGTACTTTGCCATCTCCTTTAAATTTTGGGAAGTTCTTTCGGTTACCTCTAGGTAACTCATGCAAAGGCTGCGCAAGAGCCAGGGGCCCGACACGTTGACCCCATGGCAATTGTGCCGCCATTCTTGGAAATACGGCTTGGAGGGGAACTTTAACACCAGCAAGGATCAAAGCTCGTAGATTGGGACTAGCAGGCTCTGAAGGAATACCACCCGTAGGACTTCTATCTTGAACAGGCGGAGTGCTCGTCGAACGAGTTCTTCTATTTGAAGGGAAAGGAAAACCCTGTTGCTCCAAAAGCTGAAACTGAGAATCTTCAATACCAAGGGTCCTTCTCCCTCGAGTGAAACGCGGAGTCGCCAGATCAAAGGATGATCGAAAAAATGCAATCTTTGAATGCGATTTTCCCCAGTGAGTCGCCAAAAACTGTTGGTCGTCAAATAGGACTTTTTAGAAGAGCAACAGTCAGGGGACAAAAAGTCCCTCCTCTTTAATGGGAGAGGTTCCCTTATTCTGAAACGAACTTATTTACAAATACACAGAACATTATGTTATGGTCAAACTTGGATATTACGAAAGTGTTTTCCACAAGGATCATCAGTTACGCCAGGACTGAGGAAGGGGAATAAGAAGATGAGCAGAATAGCAACATTCAGAATTATAGATAGCAGAATAATTCTTCGTGTATGCGAAGCTTCAAAGGATTTAAGACAAGATCATTTGCATTAGCTGAATGGGATTAAATTTAAAGACACAAAGTTCCGTAAATAACCTTCTTCAGATTTGTTAATCAAGGACACAAAGTTCCTTCTTGGTTGTACAAGATCACTGTACTTATGCAAAACCGAATGATGCAATCAGAGAGACTAAACGAATTAGGAACAAAATGATCTTCACAATATTAAAGGAAAACACAGAGACAACAAGAATCAGATAGACAAAGAACGGAAAGCCCTTTTGTATTGATTTCTTTAAGATCTATTTACACTTTCAGCAAATATCCAAGTTCTTCCTCCTCCTGGAAAATGGCGTGGAAAGGCCATTATATAGATTACAAGTCAGTTACTCTTCGTAACCGTTTCTTTTAACTAAAGAATAGTTAAGTACCACCAATTGCAATACCTTAACTAATTACAAAGAATACGAAAAGAAAGGAAAGAAGAGGAAAGGAAGGAGAAGGAGACAGGTGGCCGGCTATTGGGAGGGACCCACTGTCTTCAGAATCCGCTGCCTGAACTTCTTCAATGACTCAGCTATATCTCTGCCACGAGGGACTGACGTGTTGGTTGCAGACTGAGTCCAAAATCCCAGACATCTCTCCATCTCTTTATCAAACTCGACGTGAGTATGATAGTCTTTGTTTGCTTCTTCAATGGCAGACTGAAGAGAACAAATTTCCTTTATCTTGTCCTTAGAGATGGAGTCTTCCTTGAAAAGATTATCTTTGACAAAAGCTCTGAACTGAGCTTTGATTTCTTGCAAGGACAAGGGAACGCCAGAGTTTTCATCCTGAAGATGACAATGCATATCTTTGAACGCAGCAGCTGCCAGTGTCTTGAAAGCTTCTCCCTTCTGCCAGCTATTCTTCATTTCTCCTACAGCTTCCTCCAGGACTTTGATTTTCCACTCCACGCTGTAGACCCAAGATTTTGACAGATTGTCCTTAGCATCATCGAAAATCTTGTTCGCCAGTAAGATGTTCTCATCAGTCTGGCCCATGAGGCGAAGGTCTACAATGCAACTACTCCAGAGTTTAAGTTCTTTATCCATAACCCCAATAGTAGATGATAGCTTCTGTTGCAAATTGTCTACCTTTCCATGTAGCTTAAAAGCTTCATCGATGAAGTTTAGTCCGGCAACAAGCATGTCATCTACCATGGCTTCGATAGCTCTGCCATAGACAGAATACTTGTGCATATCTTTAATACTTTGCACTTCATCTTGGCTTAGAATTACAGGAGGCGGTAGAGCAGTCAAGGGGGTAGGGTCCAAAACTTTGTCCTTAGACAAAAGTGACTTGATAAAACTCGTGAGAACTTGGGCTTGTTCTTCTAGCTGCTCAATCGTCTGCTGCCCTTTCTCTACCCTTCCAATGACCCTTGTGACTGTTTCCTGGAGGTTATGAATCTCACCTTCAGGAGTAGACTCTCCCATAGGGATCCTTGAAAGCTCCAAGTCAGATGTCAGCAAGTCTGATTCTGATTTGTCTACTGTGGGCTTAGCAATCTCCAGGAATTGCTGACCTTGAGCATCTGACACAATCCTGGAAGTAGTTCTGGCTTTCTTGGCACGAGAAGGAGTGGTGCCCAACAAGGCTGCTACAGCATCAAAATTTGGTCCCAAGCTTTGAGAGGAGGATTTCCTCTTCCTTTTGTCAACCAGAGGTTGCACCCAAGCAAAAGAGGAAGAAGAATCTGCAGGAGAAGCAAGGGGACCAAGAGACAGGGAGCTCATGACACTCAAGGTCTGTGCAGCTGTTGACTCAAGCTGAGATGTGGGTAGAACACTGGAGGTAATGGCGGTAGAAGAATCAGTAGTACCTGGAAGTTCAAAGTGCTCGGACCTCCTTATCTACTGGATTTTCAGGAACACTTGCAGGAGTTGGCATCTCACTTTCTTCACTTTCACTGAGAACAATGATGTTCTCTGGCCCCATAGGCAACTGTGCCTATTTTCTTGGAGGATCATTCTCTGCAGGCTCCTTCTTTACCTCTTTGAGTTTCTTCTTGTATACCTGGGTAGATGGAGAAGGAGTAGATTCCACAGTCCCCGAGCTGTTGAGGCAGAAGGGGTTTTCACTGGTGTTCCAGACTCTGGAACTGATGTCTCTCTTATGGGTGTCGAATCATCCTTGGAGCTAGATTCTCCTGAGTGCCTCTTGAATTCTCGGATCTTCTTACTGAACCAGACCCTAGTTCTGATCAAGACTGGAGCAAGAATCTCAGCCAGATCATCTCTCTCTTTCCTGTTCCAATCCAGGTCCTCCAGAGGAGTGTGCTTAATCACATTTTCATACTCATAAGAGTATAGCTCAGAATTATCATCTTGGAGACCTTCAGGAACTTGGTACAGACTGAGTTCTTGGATCAATTGCAGGGAGAACCTGCCACAATGCCTTCTTCTGGCTTCAAAATCATCTGCACAGTCAGCCCAGTAGTCTTCTGTATCTGCCCTATGATGATATATTATCTTGAGGTTCTGTTCAATGAACTTCTTCAAGTCAAAACAGGTTCTAGGCTTGAAGAAATGAACAGTGATAGGGACCAGGGCTCTTTCTATGTTCTGAGCATCCAGAGTTGTTTTGCATGTATAGTTTCCCAGAGAGATGGGAAAGTGCAAGCTTGAAATCTTCTTATCTCTCGCAAGTTCTATGTAACTTGTCTAGTTGCCCGCATATTTCAACCAGGGCCATTTTGTCGTTGCAGAACATGGGGAGCCGTAGAGGGGTGCTCTCATAGCCAGCCAGCCTGATATAGGAGAATTTCCTGAATTGAATGAAATAGGCTCCATACTGCGATATCAGGTTCATGGCTTCATCTGAAAACCTTCTTGCAGTATCACCTTCGAGCAATCTGACCACGTACATGGTGAAAGCATCATTGACCCTTCTGAAATTGCGGTTGCTAGTCTCCAAGGTGAACTGCGGGCAATAGGCATACACTGGATCATCTTTGTGTGCATCTACATAGGAGAAACCAAACCACTGCCTGGATGCTGCTAGGGTATACATCAGATATGAAGTCATGTAGAACTTCTTTGTTTGTTGGACGTTGGATACTCATCGCGTGGTTTAAGGTGGATCACTTTCATCCCTACTTAGGGAAATCTAACCTCCATTCACACCTGAACACCCATTTCTTGTTTTTTTTTTCAAAGTGTCACTTACAAATATAAGCTACGCAACAAAAAGGGGCAAAATGTAGACACCAAAATTGGGTCATACTCCCCTTTAAACCTTGTTAATTAAATTAACCATATCCCACCTATTCATATCCCATAGTGCACATGTTAACTAAATTAATTAATATCCTCACTTAAGCACCGTATAGCCACCTAACCTAGTCACCTCACTTAATGACCTACTCAAACCTCATTAATGACCTAAGACCAAGTCTAACCCTATCCTAACTAACTAGGACTTAGTCAAAACCTAGGCTTAACTCCTATTAACAAACCTAAAAGGACTCTAGCTATCTTGCCATGATCTATCACTTGAGACTCGAGATGGTTGGAGATCATGCCAAAAATACCAACAATCTGGCTATTTTCAGCTAACTTAGATATTCCCACCTTGACGGTACTGATTATATCTCAACCAACGTCGGTCACGTAATCAAGTGTTGTCGCTTAGGTTAAATACATTTCCAAAATCATTTTCCCAGGTTGGTCAATCGATTCAAGATCTCATTTCTTCTAGAGACTTAGAGCACTTGAATTTCTTTAGCACTCAAGAAAAATAAGAGACACGAGAGCATTACCAACATCGATCACCATTCATCATCCTCTTCATGATCACAGATTCGCAACAAAGAGGCACAAAGGTCTAAACTGTTGTGGCATGAATACAAAAACTCATCTCTCTAGATCTCTACTATCATAGTCTTCATCACCTACATCTTCCAATCTATTTTCTAGTAAATATTCAACATCTCCTCATTGAATCTCTAGTTTCTTTGTGTAGATTTTCTTATTCATCTCTTTAGTTTATTTCTCTCCACATCCATATACTTCCTCCTTCCATCAACCCATCACCTGATCATACCTAGACTTTCCACCCATTTTCACCCTCTCTTGATCATATCTCGAGTCTTGAATCATTTACGACACCACTCTCACCATTTCCAACCTCTATGCAATCACAGGAGTCCGAAAACCAATTCTAGAAACTTTTTGATAATTGCCCCTCTGGATGTTGGTTAGCCACCAACATCAATCACTCTACCTAACCAACATCGGTCGATCAACCAATGATGGTTACTGTCTGTCCATCAATATAGCTCGGACTAGCAAGCTAAAACCCACTTCCTAATAGCCCAAACCATTTCTAATCCTTACCATCGTTACCCAGAGCCTATACTAGACTTGCAACTCAACACCAACCAATCAACCTCCCATTTTGACCTTAAACAACCTTTTGAATGAACTTTCTTATTGTTTTGTACGAGATACCTAAATCATTTCAATTCCAATAGGATCTTTACTTCATGTATAATTTAATTAGCATTAATATTATTATATAAAAATGGATTGATAGCATGTTCAGGAAGCATCACGCTTCCCAGATATAGCTTTCGATAGGTAGTCCACTCATTATTATTTTAACTCTATTTGGTGGTATTGTTTTGCATTCACAGTTAGTTCCTCCTAGCCAAAAGGGAGCTCTCGTAATCAACTTGGATTAGGAAATTAGAATGCGTGCACAACCTTCAACCGACACCATAAACTGGTATTCCTTCTTGGCCTACTACCCTTATCAGTTTAATTAATTTGCTAAGAATCGGTGAAACAAAGGTACTAACCCTTCACCACCCATGCACTTTTCAAAATAGGTCACATGTTGATAATAGCCATGTGCCTTTACAATAGTATGCACAACATGCAAGTTACGTACCAATAGATGTCATTTTGTTAACTCCAAGTAGAAATACGTTTATTAGCATAAACTATACGTGGCATTTATCATGTCACTTGTTCCCAAAATACCATTACGTGGAACATAAGTCTTCATCTCTATGTGTGCTCCACATGTTATCTCCAAAAATAGCCCTTATCCAAAAAAATGGCTAAGTCCTGAGCCAAAGTGTTCTCGGAGCACATTTCATTCCCTATCTTCCTCGCACCTTCAAATGCGTCTTTTTCTTGCGCATGTATACTTTGTGTGTCTTCACCTTAGAGAAACATTTTGTCTACTCAATATTACCCCACACTAAAATACATTTTCATCATGGCAATGGGAATTCTTTCTGATGTCTCCAATAATAAAGAATAAGTAATGAAAGAATGAATGAAACATTGTACAAAAGAATGAAATTTACTTTACATCACCCTCTTCTTCAACTGACAGGATTAACTCTGGATATTCAATTTTGATTTCAGCATCCAAGGTCTTCCATTCACTTAGATTGTTGCTTGTTTTCTTCAGAATATTTGTGGCTATTGCATCCAATTCATCCTGAGTGATCTTCCCTTTCTCATTTTGTAACACCTGCATAATATTAACCATACCGACAAAGATTCCCTCCATGAGATATGTTGGTACCCAATTTTTTTCCCCTTATCAGTCTTAGTAGCATCAAAGATATGGCATGAAGCTTGAAGACAGATAAATCATGATGTATGTTGTTTTATAGCCGGGGATGTGATCTAACTAGCACTGGATTTGTGGAGAGATGGATAACACTCAAATAGGACTTGATCTTATCCTAACTGTTTTAGGTTGTGCCTTTCAACCAAGGTAAGAGGACCTATTTTGTAACCCTCAAATGGTGAAGGAGATGAAGATATCCCTCAATTTGTGCAAATAGTATGAAGGGGCCTTGGGAAAATATGATCAACACTCCAAATCTGACTTTCACAAGTTGTCACTTCCAGATTATGGAGATACTTTCAATGCAAGGCAAGGGTTACTGAAGACATTTTGAAATCCTAATCTGTTCTGCATACTTTAGCAAATGGATTTTGATCTTTTGTGGGTATACAGGTCAAAACAGGGGTAGTATGGGGTAGGATTAGTTGTTTAGAATGATTTTTGGTGGGATATTGATAAGACAAACTTGACTATGCCAGATCTTTGACAACCTCTACAACATTTGAACAACTATCAGATAAAATGCTTCAAAATAATCAGATGTTCTTTTAACCAAGAGATACACAAATGGAGGCCCAGTTTGCACTCTTCACACAATCTTTGAGACCTCAACACAAAATCTTGAGTTAAAGGACTCAATTAAACATCAAAATCTCTGATCAAATCACACCTAAGGTACCCCAAAGGCTTACAAGAAATCTATGTCAACAAATGAAGGTGAAGTGATTTTAAACTACTTATTTTCAATGCCAGATGAAAGCTCTTCTAAAAATGAAATTGCAAATGCCACTAAACTATCAATAAGGATGAGATCTATGTGATTCCTAAAAATTTCAATGCAAGATTGCAACAAGAACAAGGAAAACTATTTGTAGACATTTAAACATGATAACAGACATCATATTGCCCAAAATAACATAGATTAATTCAAAATCTTGTTAGATTCATCAAGGGGAGAGTTTCAGGAACAATCTCAAAGCTGTGTGATGGCTATACACTTGTAACCAACTCAACATGAATGAAGATCTAACATAGAAGACATTAACCAAGTTTTTTTAGAGGGTTTCAAAGATGAGCTTCTCTCAAAATTTTCTCATGATTTTCAATTTCCCAACCTTTTGCATGTCTCAAAACATGCATTATATATCATTCTATTACATTTGATCCTTCTTTCCCAAGAAAAGAATATCCCAAGCATCAAGTTTGTTACAAAATTCCATCATGATTCGCAGACAGGACGTTTAACATATTTACAACAAAAGTTGCCAGGTTTTTCAAAAAAAGGGTGAATCATTGCAAAATTCACATCATTATCCATTGTGGAGGCACATTTTTCATCTTCAAAGCATGCAGACCCCCTTCCTTTCATTATTTCATCCTTATCCCTCCAAAATTTGACTCTGTAACTTTTGGATTTGATATTTCACGTTTTTGGATGGGTTAGGGCAAAAATTTATTCCAAAAACATCTCTGATCTTCAAATTGATCCTCAAAACCAATTGTATTGGTCCTTACAGCAAAAACAACATGAATTTTCCAAAAATTCGATCAAAATCGATGCAAAAATGCACATTTCCACACTTCCTGAGCAAAAATGGCGGCCAAACTAAAAATGCACAGTTACCATTGATCTTCCTTTCTCCCTTCAATCTGGCCCTCCACGTGTCACAATGTGATTGGAAATGGGTTTGGGATCACTTTTTGATATTTTAACATTTTTGAAAAAATGTAAAAATTTGACATTTTTCTCCGCCCCTCCACCCTTGAGATTTGGCATTAACACGTGTCCCAAGGTGGGTCCCATCGGAATCACGTGGCTCGATTCTTCACATTTCCACCTTTTTTTGGAAAAAGGAAAATTTTCCAAAAATCCTCCCCGCATCTCCACCCTTGAGATTTGGTGTTGACACGTGGCACAATATGATTGGATCCAGGGTCGTGGCTCAGTTTTACACATTTTGTCTCTTTTGGGAAAAAGGAAAAAAAAATTTTCACAAATTTCCTCTCAATCCTCCTACCCTCCCACAAGACACTTGTCCTCATATGATTGGTGAGGGAAGCACTTTCATTTCATACTTTAATTCCTTTTCACCAAAGGAAAATTTTCAACATTTCCTCCGCGCCCCGCACCTCCATTCTCATCCTTGACCACGTGTCTCCTTTGACTCATTGTAGAGCCATGCTCCAAATTACCACTTTAACTCATTTTTCCAAAAAGGCAAACATTTCCTTTTTTTCCTTCAAGGTCCACACTCCTTCCTCCCCGATCCTCGCCATGTGTCCTCTCCTTATTGGCCCGATGGACCCATGGCCTTTTCACAACTTTTTCCCCCTTTCACCAAAAGCAAAAATTTTTTCTAAGTCCTTCACCATCCTTCCATCCCACTTTTGATGAAAACATGACACGTGTCCACCTCTTCGAGGGCCTAAAGGCCTATTTTTTCTCCTACAAGCCACCACGTGTTCCATTCTCCATTTCATTACAGGCCCTAGGCATTTTCTTTGTACTTTAACTCTTTTTTCCAAAATGCCTTAAGGCACAAAAAAGACCCACCCATCCACCTTCACTCTACTTGCGACACGTGTACCTCCTCTAGGGCCTGCAGAGCTCATGGGGGCAACTTGCACTTTTTTCCAAAACACAAAAATGTTAAGTTTTTCGAGAGACCCACAAAATCTTGTCCAATCACAAACGGCCACATATGAGAAGATGTTTGAGCTAAAATTTGATGGGAAAAGGATGCCCGTATGACCATCAAACAACGCAGAAATTGCCAACGATGCCCTAGAATGCCGAAGATGAATTTGATGGAAAATGATGCCCATCTGACCATCAAAACATAGAAAATGCCAGGGATGCCCTAAATTGATTTTTTCTTCGTGGGTGAAAATTTTTATCAAAGGACAAATGGAAATGTTTTTAGGTAATTTATGACCATGGAATTGGATTTTGAGGGAAAATAAGTATAAATCAATTTTGAATTTTGAGCTCCAAAGGCAAGGAAAAATTAGAAAAACATGGAAAAATGGGAGAGGCATTTGAATGGGAAAATTAGGGAAAAATAGGGCACTTCCCCTTTTTTCAAATTAGGGCAAGGTAATGAGTTTATGAACAATCCAATGCACAAGAATGGAGCTAAAACTTCACATCACCATTTCATGAGGAAAAATGTTTCAGAGAGCACAAAGAGCAAAGGGGAAACATGGAAAATGGAAAAGGATCAAAATGGGCACCAACATCGGCTCCTCGCTCAGGATGGGCACTCCTATGAGTGCCACAAGAACAAAAAAGTAGACCAAGTGCCAAAATAATCCATTGGGAAAATGGAGTCAAGCCAAAGCTACCAAAAACCAGAGAAACTGACAAAAATGGCTACCACACACCAAGGCAAACCACAACCGACAAAACACCAAAATAGAGCAAAAACCAAACACTATACACTCGTACAAGTGGTGCATACCTCAAATTTGGGGATTAATCCAAGAAATACTTTAGATGCTTGTCATTAACATGTAGTTCAAGTAATTCCCCATCTAAGTCCTTAATAAAAAGGTATTTTCACCAATTCTGATATCAATGGAGTAAGGGCCCATCCACAATGCATCAAATTTACCATGTTTTCCCTTATCTTCATTTTTCTATCCCATAACAAAACCATATCTCCAATATTGAAGGCCCTAGGAGTGACCTTCTTGTTAAACAACCTCTTCAACTTCTCTCTAAATCTAACATGCCTTTGGTGTGATGCTCTTCTTTCTTCATCCAACTCAACAATCTGATTAATCCTTACTTCATATGGATTGACCTCTTGATCTTCAAGTTGTTGAACAAACTGAAATGAAGATAATTGTAGATGTAAGGGCAAAGCAGAGCTTGAGTTCCATACACCAACTCAAATGGGCTCTTACCAATAGCTCTTTTGGCAGTGATTCTATCAACCCAAACTATAAATTTTAGTTGTTCACCCCATTTTCTCTTGTTCAACTCCAAGGTTCTCCTAATGATCTTCAACAAGTTCTTATTGTTGACTCAACTTTTCCATTTCCTTGAGGGTTATAGTTTGAAGCATAAGTCAGATTGGTTCCATACTCCTTACACATTGCCATCAAGGGCTTAGCTTTGAAACACATGGCATTATCAACAACAATCTTGACTGGCACACCAAATCTGCATATGATATGATTCAACAAGAAGTCCATAACAACTTGGTGTGTTTCTTTCTTGGTGGGGATTGCTTCTACCCACTTGGTGAAGTAATCTGTGGCTACAAGGATCCACTTATGTCCAACACTAGAAGGGTCTGAAATCTCACCAATGAAGTCTATCCCCCATTGTTTGAAAGGAGCTTCAATTGATACAGGATGTAAAGGAAGGGAGCCTGAAGCTTTCATTCTTCCAGAGAAATGCTGGCAGCTTTCACATTTTCTAACCAAAAAGGTTGCATCTTTGAAAAGAGAGTAGGCCACCAATAACCAGCTCTCAAAATTTTGTGTGTTGTAACCCTTCCAACAAAGTGTCCTCCACAAACTCCCCCATGGAAATCAAAAACTATTTTGGGAGCTTCATCTTCAGTTATACATTTCAAGAGGACACCTTCAGGGTTCTTCCAAGCTAGCCCAAAGTTAGTGATGATGTATTTTTGAGAAGCCAGCTTGAGGGCTCTTTTCTGATTTTTATTTAAATGATCAAGGCAGCATAGGTGTCTGAGGTAAAATATTACATCCTTGTACCACTTAGAACTTACCAATTTCTCAAGAACATCTACCCTTTCTTCCTCTACTTCATTCACTTCAATTGTCTACAAGTTGCTCTCAGCCATGAGCTTAGCAAGACCCAAACCTCTCACCAACTTTGTGGTTTGGATATCCATGTCATATTCCTACAGTTTGTTCACCCATCTACATCTTTTTCTTGAGATCTCCATCTCTGATAAGATGTCTTTTACCATGGTGTGGGGAACATAAGCAACAACTTTTGAACTTAAGATATAAGGCCTAAAACCTTTGTTGCTTTCACCAAGGCAAATGCTTGTTTTTCCATGATTGTGTATTTTAACTCAACAAGCTTGTAAAGCCTTGCTAAAGAAGGCAATAGGCCTCTCAGCCCCATCTTCATCCTTTTACAAAAAATAGATGCAATGGTATTTTTAGAAGCAAAGGAGAAGATTTGGAAAGGCTTCTTGTAATTGAGCTGCCAAGACAGGTGCATGTTTCAATGCTTCTTTGATTCCTTCAAAATCCTGAATAACAGCCTCCTCCCACTTGATAACTTGGTCTTTCTTTAACATGCATGTAATAGGAAGAGTCAATTCAAAAAATTAGACACAAACCTTCTAATGAAATTGATCTGCCCAAAGAAGGATTGGATGCCCTTCTTTGTTCTTGAATTGAACCTTGTTGATTACTTCTACCCTCTCAGGGTCAATCATGACACCATCCTTTGAAACAATATGACCAAGCAGCTTGGCCTTTTGCACTCCAAAATGACACTTCTTTGGGTTGAGAGAAATGCCATATTCTCTACATCTGATCAACATTCTTTCCAAGTGTTGCAAGTGATATTTTCTGCTCCTTGAAAACACAATCACATCATCCTAATAAACTACAATGAAGTCATTTATGTAACCAAAAAAAGCAACATCCATTTCTCTTTGGAAGGTAGCTCCAACATTCATGAGACCAAAAGGCATTCTTACATAAACATATGTTCCCCAAGGAGTGGTAAAGGTAGTTTTAAATCTTTCTGACTCCTTGACAACAACTTGATTATAGCCAGAGAAACCATCCAAGGTGGACAACAATTCAGATCCAATCACTAACTGTAGCATGTTTTCCATGTTTGGCAAAGGATAATTGTCCTTCAATGAAGCTCTATTCAGATTTCTAAAGTCTACACAAAGTCTAATATCTCCATTTTTCTTTTGACTGCACAAGGTTTTTGCAACCCAAGATGAATACCTTGTGGGCTGAATGATCCCTCCCTCCTTCAGTTTCTTCAATTCATCTTGCATTTTCATGGAGAGGAGTGGATTAATTGGCCTCTACTTTTGTCTAAGGGTTTGGCATTTGTTTCAAGAGGAATCTCATGCTGAAACAAGTCCTCTCTATATGCTTTCAGCTCTG
Source organism: Taxus wallichiana var. yunnanensis (assembly GCA_018340775.1). Lineage (NCBI taxonomy): Eukaryota > Viridiplantae > Streptophyta > Pinopsida > Cupressales > Taxaceae > Taxus > Taxus wallichiana. Next base: position 1,016,756,775 of record CM031237.1, read on the forward strand.
AATAAGACCAAGCAAGACAATCCTAATATTTCTTCAATAGTTGGACATAGGACTATTTTTCCTCTTTGTTTAGATTTCTTCCCAACCAAAATTTTCTTGGTTTATCATTAGTGCCCAAGTTATGCTCTTCCACATCCCTTGAGGCAGACATGTTTCTATTGATGATGTAATCAACATTGTTAAAATTTGACTCAAGAGCAACAAGACCTCTAGGAATGGTGTTAGTTTTCAATTAGATAATATCCTTTCCAAACAAAGTCTCTTCCTTCAGTCACACACACCATTGGTTCCCAATCAATATTCTAATCTACAAACTCACCTTGATTTTGTAAGAACCTTTGCACTTGAGCATCATCATTAAACACTTGCCAATGCTTGATGTTGTCAGGACAATTGGCCTAGTTAACACTTCAATATTGTACTCACAATAAGGTGAAACGGTGTAATTTCCAAATCTTGACCCCAACACTGCCAACTTTTCAGCAGCAACATTGAAACTTCTATCATGATGCACAATGTTGAAGGAATCAAACATCTCAATTAGATCCCAAACTACATGTTTGTATTGTTTCATCCACTGATTTTTTGTAGCATATAGTTTTCTTATTTGTTTGACAACTAGCTCTAAATCTCCTTTTGCAATGATGTCCTTGACACCATACTTCCATGTAATTCTCAGACCCAACAACAAGGCTTCATACTCAACAATGTTGTTAGTACATTCAAAATTAAGCTTGAAGGAAAAAACAAACTCTTCCAAGCTAGGAGAAATCAAAATTATACCAACACCATTTCCAAATTTGGAGCAAGCTCCATCAAATAGCAAGGTCCAAGGAGAACCTACTTGTTCAAGGCACTTTGACTGATCCATCTTTTCCTTACCATTAACAAACCCAATAAAATTATCAACATCAACATCAACAAATAATACTTCATAAGAAGCATTGTTTGGATCCTCAATTAGATGCAACATCTTCTTTTCTCCATAGAGCTTGACAAGGCTGCCTTCAATGGGAATGGTGGAAAAAGACATATCCATTTGACACTCCCTCCAACACTTGCAGCCCACTTTCTTGACAAAAGCATACCCCATTTGGCAAGGCAATCAACAATCACAACATCTAATTTTAAATTCCTCCCAGATAAGATGCAAGTTGCACCACCAAACCCTTCACACAACCAACTACCAACACTTCTCTTGAGTCCATGGCAAGTACACTTTCCATAGGTTATTTTCACTTTGATATCCAACTCATTCATGACTTCTAGAGGCATGACATTACATGATGCACTAGAATCAAACATACAATTGTGAAGTAGTCTATCCTTTATGATCAAAGTTGTAAAGAATGGATCAACATTCAATTGGGAATCAACCAAGGATGTCCCCAAGTATACCTCAGGTGTTTCTCCAAGATCCTCTAATGCTGGTGGTGTTTCAAGGTCTGTAATGATTTGAGGAGGAGTTTCAACAACATTTACATTTATGCTTGGGGTACTCTTCTCCTCTTTCAATCCCAAGTACTCAAATGCTCTCTTCTTGTGCTCAGGAATCCTAAGCAACTCAATGATTGGAACACTCACTTTGATTTGGCTCAATACCTAGGCTATGTCATAGGGAACATTCTTTGGCAAGGCAACATTGAATGGAGACAAGCATATTCATTAGATGGCATGGGATTCTTGGCAGCTTGGGCATGAGGAGGACTATAATTTTTGCTTGGGACAATAGAGCTTTTGGCAGGTGTTTCTCTTCTAGAGCTTCTTTGGGAATACTTGTAAGCAAGGGTGTTTTAGGTTTGGCTTGAGGCCCAACTCCCTTAACAACCTTTCTCCTAGTGTTATACTCTTTCTCTTGAGCCACAACAACATTCATTAATAATTGTTTATCTTCCTCTGAAGGGATACCACCATCATACTTCTTAATCATCAAAGCTCTTAAGTATTCAAAGTCATTGTTAGGAATTTCAAAAGCTTGCACTACATCAACTTCAAGAGTATGAGGGGGAAGAAAGACTTGTACCCATTTGATGTAATCCCAAAAGGTGTAGATTTCCTTACACTTATTACCTCAATTGATGTTACTCCTTCTTGTGAGCTTGAAGAACAACCCACCATGCAAATATCATCATCAAGTACCATCATCATTATTAGCTTCACCATCTTGCTGGTCCACTTCACATGGAGGATGGGGCAGAAAACACCTATCACACCAATCAATATCAACAACTTCCTCAATAGTAGCAACCCTAGCAGTTAGGGGATCAGTAACACTCTTCCTTCACGTGCTTGAGGATGTCTATTTGCAGACCCCATGGGTCCTTTCCTCTATCATCAAATCTCTGATCACCCCTAGGATGATTGGAAAATATGTCATGGTTTTGTGTTTTTTTCTGACCTTGTGAAGTCTGCCCAATTCCCTTCTCAGCTCTTGCCAACTTGTAGGAAATCTCTTTGACAGCCCCTGCCAAAGTTTTCACCACTTCCTCCAAGTCTACACTCTTGCTTTCTTGAGGCTTTTCAAGTTTTATCAACTTTACACCATCTCTCTTGAGAGGTTTCCCAATGCCTTAATGTTATTTTCAATCTGCAGTGCCATGGTAAAGGCCTTCCTTAAATTGGTAGGGTTCTTGTCTCTTAAGTAATAGGTTGTCTTCTTATCAAATGCATCTGCATATTTGATCAAGCATGATTGATCACATGGCCTCAAATTAATAGCAGCCTTCTCAAAGTTTTGTTAAACCTTGTGTTGAAGTCATGAACTGATTCATTGGGTTCTTCTTGATATTTTCAAATTCAGACAATAGAAACCTAGGATTAGTTTTGTCACCATATTGCAATCTAAATGCATTGTTCATTTCAGTCCATGAATCAATAGAATTATTAGGCAAAGCCTTGTACCAATCCCTTGCATCCTCTTCTAGTGTATGAATGAACAATTTAATATACACATCTTCATGCTCAATCTCAAAGTCCTCCATCATGTTAATAAAAAGTTTGAGATGTTGATCACCAGTTATGACATTATTCCTTAGAACTTTGGCAATCTACTTAACATCTCTTGGGGACAACATTTAATAACCATCCATTCCTCTAAATTTTATAGGACCAAAGGTGTTAACAACAAATGGAGGTCTAGGCTGAGCCATTCATATTTTTGAGGTGGTGATCTTAGAGGAAATACAAATGATGAGGAGTGAGAGGTCTTTGGGGATCAAGAATGTGGTTCACAAGATTGGTATTCTCTATGTGCTGATTTTCTTAGAAAGTTTTACTAGAATTGAAACACACAGTGTAGTTTGAAAAAAGGAACTCACCAGTATAGCGGAAGGACCTTCACTAGTTGAAGTAAACAAGTTTATTAGAGGATTTCTTGAATCAAAATCACTGGAAGAAGAGTGATAATCCTATACTAAAGGTTGATCTCTCTCGCCAATGGATATTCCTTTACTTGATGTCTAGCCTTCAACAACCTTCCAAACTTTTCTTCCTTCTAAAACTATCTTTCCCAATCCCTCTTTCTACTACTGGGTCCCTCCCCAAGAGAGATCTTCTTCCTTCCAAGTTTGTAGAGATTAGCAACACCAAAAAAAAATGACAGAAAGCTAAGACATTGGTATTTATCAAGATCAAAATAGCATGGAGTCGCCACTAAGGAATTTCACCCTATTTGTGCAAATGCACTAAAATACTTTGTCAAATACTTATCAACACTGAAAATCTTGCCAAAATTTATAGATCAAACCTTCCCTTTTCTTGAATCTATCAACCACAAATGCAAATGAAGTGTAACTACTACTGGAAACTGATAAAATTATAGGCATAACTTATATCTTCACTTAATTCTTTAAAATATGATTATAAAATGATGCTTCAACAATGTACTTGCATGCAACATTTGTAAGAAACATTACTGTGGTTGATATGCATTCAAATATTTCAAATATTTTGAAACAAGTCCCCTTAAAATGTCGTGGCAGTCACCATTTGGTGTTTGGTACCCAAATTTGTTCTCCTTTTCAATCTGAGTAGCATCAAAGATATGGCATGAAGCTTGAAGACAGATAGATCATGATGTATGTCATTTTGTAGTCGGGGATGTGATCTAACTGGCACTCAAATTTGTGGAGAGATGGATAGCACTCAAATAGGACTTGATCTTGTCCTAATTGTTTTAGGTTGTGCCTTTCAACCAAGGTAAGAGGACCTATTTTGTAACCCTCAAATGGTGAAGGAGATGAATATATCCCTCAATTTGTGTAAATAGTATGAAGGGGCCTTGGGAAAATATGATCAACACTCCAAATATGACTTTCACAAGTTGTCACTTCCAGATTATGAAGATACTTTCAATGCAAGGAAAGGGTTATCAAGACATTTTGAAATCCCGATATGTTCAACATACTTAAGCAAATGGATTTTAATATTTTGTGGGTATATAGGTCAAAATAGGTGTAGTATGGGGTAGGATTAGTTGTTTAGAATGATTTTTGGTGGGATATTGATAAGAAAAACTTGACTATGCCAGATATTTGACAACCTCTACAAAATTTGAACAACTATCAAATAAAATGCTTCAAAATAGTTAGGATGTTATTTCAACCATAAGAGATACACAAATGGTAGCCCAGGTTTGCACTCTTCACATAATATTTGAGACGTCTCAACACAAAAGCTTGAGTTAAAGGATCCAATTAAACATCAAAATCTTTGATCAAATCATGCCTAAGGTACACCCAAAGGATTACAAGCAATATCTCACAACAAATGAAGGTGAAGTGATTTTAAAATACTTATTTTCAATGCCAAATGAAAGCTCTTCTCGACAAATGAAATTACAAATGCCACTAAATTATCAATAAGGATGAGATTTATGTGATTCCTAAAATTTCAATGCAAGATTGCAATAAGAACAAGGAAAATTGTTTGCAAACATTTAAAAATGATAACAAGACATCATATTGCCCAAAATAACATAGATTAATTCAAAAGCTTGTTAGATTCATCAACAGGGGAGAGTTTCAAGAACAATCTCAAAGTTGTGTGATGGCTATACACTTGTAACCAACTCAACATGAATGAAGATCTAACATAGAAGACATTAACCAAGTTTTTGGAGGGTTTCTTAGAAGATGAGCTTCTCTCAAAATTTTCTCATGATTTTCAATTTCCCAACCTTTTGCATGTCTCAAAACATGTATTATATATCATTCTATTACATTTGATCCTTCTTTCCCAAGAAAAGAATATCCTAAAGCATCAAGTTTGTTACAAAATTCCATCATGATTCGCAAATAGGGACGTTTAACATATTTACAACAAAAGTTGTCAGGTGTTTCAAAAAGGTGAATCATTGCAAAATTCACATCATTATCCATTATGGAGGCACGTTTTTCATCTTCAAAACATGCAGACCCCCTTCCTTTTATTATTTCATCCTTATCCCTCCAAAATTTGACTCTAAACTTTCGATTTGATATTTCACGTTTTTGACAGTTAGGGAAAAATTTATTCCAAAAACATTTATGATCCTCAAATTGATCCTTAAAACCAATTTCATTGGTCCTCGCAGAAACACAAAACGACACAAGTTTGCCAAAAATTCAATCAAAATCGATGCAAAAAACACATTTCCACAATTCCTGGAGCAAAAATGGTGGCCAAACTAAAAATACACAGCTTACTGTTGATCTGCCTTTCTCCCTTCAATCTGAGCCCTCCACGTTTCAAAATGTGATTGGAAATGGGTTTGGGATCACTTTTTGATATTTTAACATTTTTGGAAAAATTTAAAAATTTGACATTTTTCTCCACCCCTCTGCCCTTGAGATTTGGCACTGACACATGTCCCAAGGTGGGTAACATTGGAATTGCGGCTTGATTCTTCACATTTATACCTTTTTTGGAAAAAGGAAATTTTTCCAAAAATCTCTACATCTCCATGCTTGAGATTTGAGTGCTGGCATGTGGCATAATATGATTGGATCCAGGTCATGCCTCGCTTTTACACTTTTGCCTCTTTTTGGAGAAAGGAAAAATTTCAATTTTCCTCCCCATTCTCCCTCCCGTAAGACACATGTCCTCATATGATTGGCTAAGGGGAAGCACTCTGATTTCATACTTTAATTCCTTTTCACCAAAGGAAATTTTTCAACATTTCCTCCGCACTCCCACACCTCTAATTCTTTTCCTGCCGCCATGTGTCTCCCTTTGACTCGTTGTGGAGCCACACTTCAAATTACCACTTCAACTCATTTTTCCAAAAAGGAAACATTTCCCTTTTTCCTCCAATGGCCCACACTCCCTTCTGCCCCTGATCCTGCCATGTGTCCTCTCCTAATTGGCCCAATGGACCCGTGACCTTTTTCACAACTTTTGCTCCCTTTCGCCAAAAGGAAAAAAAATTCTAAGTCCTTCGCCAGCCTTCCATCCCACTTTTGATGAAAACATGACACATGTCCACCTCTGATTCACTAAGGGCCTCGTGCTCAAGCCGCCATGTGTTCCTTTCTATTTTATTATGGGCCCGCACTCAAGCTACCATCCTGCTCCATTCTCGATTCGTTGTGGGCCCTAGGTATTTTCTTTGTACAGATTTAACTTTTTTTTCCAAAATGTCGTAAGGCACAAAAATACCCACCCAAACGCCTTCACTTTGCCTACGACACACGTGTACCTCCCCTAGGGCTCGCAGAGTTGTGGGGGCAACTTGCACTTTTTTCCAAACCACAAAAAATGTTAATTTTTCAGTGCACTCCACTCCGAATCTTGTCCAACCACAAATGGCCACTTATGAGAAGATGTTTGAGCTAAAATTTGATGAGCAAAGGACGCCCGTATGACCAAAACAACACAAAAATTTCCAGTAATGCCCTAGAATGCTAAAGATGAATTTGACGGGAAAATGACACATGTCCGACCGCCAAAACACGAAAAATGCCAGAATGCCCTAGAATCTGATTTTTTCTTCGTGGGTGAGTAAATTTTCGATCAAAGGACAAATGGAAAGTGATTTTAGGCAATTTACGACCATGACAAGGGATATTTGAGGGAAAATAAGTACAAATCAAATGATTTCAAGCTCTAAAGGCTGGAAAACATGGGAAAAATGGCAGAGGTGTTTGAACAGGAAAAATTAGGGAAAAAACACACTTCTCCTTAGAAAATTAGGGCAAGGTAATGAGTTTGCAAATAATCCAATGCACCAGAATGGAGCTACAACTTCATATCACTGATTTCATGAGGAAAAAACATTTCAGAGCACAAAGAGCAAAGGGGAAACATGGCAAAATGATAGAGGATCAAAATGGGCACCAACAAGATCCATCTTCTCGTGCTATGAGTTTCCTAATCTCATCAATTCTATCCTTGTGTGGATACTCGGGTTGTTGTGAGGGTCTCGTGCTTTTTCTTTACTAGTGCTAATCTTTTTGTGCGTGTAAGTGTTTCATCTTTCATTACCTTCATAACTTCATTGTCCTCTACCATAGTTCTTATCCTAATTATTGCGTCTATTGGGCCCCTAAATATAAACTAACTCCAATAAAGGTGCATAGGTGCGCACAGTTAAACAAAGTGCACAAGATAAGGTGCATAGGGAAGGGTTCAAGTAGGGTTTTGGTAGAGCCCAGATGTGCGCCCACGGAGCAGAATCGGGACTTAGCCATTTTTACCTTTCAGCGGGATGTGAGAAAAACATGACCTAGGTGGATAAGGTGTCAGCCTGGCGACAAGGTGGCCTAGAAGGAATATGCCCTATGCTAAAAGCTTCTAGAAGGACATCATGGCAAGGAGTGGTGAGCTCAATCCTGGAGGAACATGCACCCATGGAGGACCACTCTCAGACACTTGGTGACAGATCTGAGGCCACAAATGAATGAGTTGGCAGTTCAGGAAGGCTATATATACAAGTGCCTGCAGAAGCAAAGGGGGATGAAATGGATAGAGGGTGGAGCTCTGCAGAAATACTGCAAGGACTCTATTAGCTTGGGTAAATAAGTGTAGGAAAGGATGTATCAATGCTCATACTCACATAAACTAGTAACCTCATGACATTCATTAGGCCCATTACGTAATCTCATAGAAAGAAAGACCGTAGTCATGCATAATAATTGATACATCCTTCTTCATAGATCTTTTCATTTATGTTTATGAACTAAGTATGAATTCTTGTCCAACTTCATTTTTGTTTTGGTGTAAGTTTTATAATTTGTTAAGCTCTTTTTTTCCTGAATGACTGCAAGGATCTAGAGGCCATTCTAAGCTCTATGGTGCTTGTATGTCTTTTTCCTCTCAAATCTCTTAAACTCAGGATTATAGATGATGTTTCCCACTAAACTCACATAAAAGAGAGAATCAAGTGGTGCCCGCGCATGCCTTGAGTGAGCACCCAGCGCCCACTGGGTGATAGGCCCATGTGCATGGGATTACTTTCCTTTGCGATGGGTGTAAAAATAACTCCATCTTGATTCCTTTGCAGGACCTCTCTTTGAAGTTGTAGTGGGAAATGGCATACATCATGATCTATGTAATGAGTAATGATAGAGCATTTCACTTTGGAAAGTGGGGCATTATCACGAGACCATTGGTGCGTAGTTTAGTGGAACCTTGGGGACACTTGCACAACCACTACATGACCTCGTGGACATGGTGGGTCATGTTATGAATAAAACTTATCTTAATTCATCATTATTTGATATTTGAATAAATGTAATAAGTTAAAGTATTTAATTAAATACTTTAAACTTATGTCAATAGATATTAGTTGTCCTTAGTTGTTAGTTAACTAAGTGATAGTGTTATCATCCCAATGTTTGTGGGATCATGTTCTATCTTTTACATATTTTGTTCTGGATGATTTACATGAGGGGCAATAGGGCGCTTAGGGGCAATATGTTATTTTTGCATATTTTCTCAGATTAGATGATTTGTTTCCATATATTGTGGATGAGATAGAAGTTGTCCAATATCTATAAATATTGTAGCTCTCTCATTTGTCTGTAATGCTTGAATTTGATATTAATAAAATATACAAGCAATCTTTGCTTTCTGCTTCAGGCAAAGCTTCTATGTCAAATATTATTTTCAAGTATTCTTTGTCAAGATTTGGTATCAGAGCAGTATTCTGATCCAGAGAGGAGTGTAGGAAGTTTTAGGGAAGTTTAGGGAGATCTGGAGAAATTACAGAGCTAGGAGGAGCCATAGATGCCACCACCACCATTTCATAGCCAATGCCCGGCTCCACACCCTGAATCACGGTTGATTTGTAGTTGAAGAACACCTGGAGCAAAATCACAGGCCTTTGCAGACTTAGATGCTAATTTGTTGTAAAAGGTGACATTGTTTCATTCTCTGGTTTTTTTTTTAATTACCTGTACGTGATTTTTTAAAAATTGGAAGCATTTAAAAATATATATATACAATATTTTTGATCTGTGGGTACCCAAGATTTTCAAGCTCCCCACATTACTTGTTCTTCCTCTTCTTTGTACTTTTTATTCTTCTTCCTCTTCTCTATATTTGAGCATTTAAAAAAAGGAGATCCAATCAAATGTGGAAGGTTCTCTGTGAACCTGCATCTTGCTAAAGGAGTAGAAGACCGCATATTTGAATGATCTACAACGTGCCTACATCCAAAATAAAGACTACAAATTAAACGGGAGAATATTTGCAACTTGCAATAAAAGAGTTGCGTTGGAAGAAGGAAGAAGACGTTGCCTCCAAGCAAAAGAAATACTATACAAAGAGAAACAATAAAAGAAAAGTGTGGCCAAGGGTTATTATAATGCATATGCAAAGCGGATGAACTGCAATTGCGCCCTAAAATGTAGTACACATGCATGTAAGTCATTACCTACATTCGGTTTTTAAAAAATCAGTTTTTAAAAAAATTCATTTTTGGACATAGTGAAAAACATCGTAAGGAAAAAAATTCCATTTTTGGAAAGGGGCCCGGAAAGATATTAAAATTGCAATTTAAAAAAGGCATAACTTTCAACTGGTACCTCGGATTGAGGTGCCGTTTTTTTTAAAGTGTGTGTTTTTGTGAGCTCTACATCTTGGTATAGTTTTTAATCAGATTTGGAAAAGATTTATCTTGTAAAAATTACAAAAATAAGTTTTTGTATTTGAAAAGAGACCAAAGAGTCCAAAATTTTTATTTTTATTTTTGCAAATCAACCACAGAGCCAAATTTGTAACAGGGCCAATAGTGCCAAAAATTCATTGTACATGGCTTAGAAAATGGAGCCCAAAATTAAATAAAATAATATTTTTGGGGGTGTGTATGCTTAAAGGGGGAAATTGTTTAATTCTTCTTCTTTCCTTATTCAGTTTTCACAATGGCCACAATTATGCCACCAAAGTTCTTTTTACCAAATTCTCAATCTATTGCTTACGATAATTATCCAACATGGAAAACAAAAATTCATGCACAACTTTATTTTTAAAATATATGGACCGTTGTTGTTTCGCTTACATTAACAAGATCTCGCAATGATGTTACACAACAAGCTACATTTGATCATGTAAATCAAAAAGCAAAGTTAATAATCATGTTTAGTGTTTCAAATGAGGTACAACCTCATATTCATGAGTCCACAATAGAAAAATAATATTGGGACAAGTTGAAAATGGTATATGAGTCAAAAATAAGAACACAATATTTCATCTCCAAAGTCAACTATTAAACTTGAAAATGCAACCAAACGAGAAAGTTGAATTTTTTTTTTAGAAGAGTGGCAACTTTGCGTGCATCACTTCAAGCTTTAGAAGAAGAAGTGACGGACACGCCACTTGTGACTATAGTATTGAGAGCTCTTCCTCCTTCTTATAGGATTTTTGTGACCACGTTAAACATAACTCGATCAAACAAAACTTTTGAAGAGTTAGTGAATATGCTCCAACAAGAAGAATCTATTCACTCAACTATTGAAACGAAGAGCAAGAATTTGCTTCTAATGAAAAAGGGAAACAAAAAGTGAAGTCTAGTAAACAGCCTCAGAAGCAAGGTAATTCTCAACAAGGCCAAAAAGACCAACAAAAATGTCTTATTTATGGTCGAAAGGACATGAGTTAAAAAAATTGGTACAACACATTCCAAAAAGGATCATCAAGTGGTAAAAATACTAATTACCAACAAACAAAATAAATCCAACAACGAGTAAAAAGGGACAAAATTATCAAAAGTGGAAGAAGAAACCAACTCAACAAGGAAATTTAGGCTGAACAGGAAGATCAATTTGATGATGATGACTTCCTCTATTCTACACAATCAAATGAAGTATCCAATTCTACAAATGAAATTTGGTATGTCGACTCGGGTACAACTTGACACATGACAGAAAGAAAGATTGGTTCTTCACAATGAGTAAAACACCCACCAAAAATCATGTCTCTTTTGTGATGATACATCATACAGTGTTGAAGGCATTGGTTCCATTTCACTACCACTTGGGCAACATAATTGTAAAATTACAGATGTTCTTTATGTCCCTGGTTTAACAAAAATTTGTTATCTATGAGTCAATTATTAGATCACAATCTCAAAATTGACTTTGATTGTAAAGGCGGTAAAAAGATGTGCCTAATTCGAGATAAGTCACGAAGCTAAAAAAATTGCAAAAGCTTCAATGTTGGAAGAATGTTTCAGTTGGATTTTGTTCAACAAAATGATCAAGCACTTTTAGCCAAGGATACATCATCAACTCAACTATGGCATCGAAGACTTGGACATGTGAGTTTTGGCTATCTTGACACACTTCATCGATACGACATGGTTAGGGGTTTACCACCTCTAAAAAGGGTACATATAAATGTCAACATTGTTTGGTAGGAAAACAAAATAGAGCACCATTCAAACATAGTACATTTCGGGCTAAGGAAAAACTTGACTTGGTGCATACCAATTTATGCAAACCAATGAGACCTAGCCACTATGGGTTTTAATATTTCATGCTCTTTTTTGATGATTTTTCAAGAAAAATGTGGATATATTATCTTTCTACAAAATACCAAGCTTTTGAAACTTTCAAGAAGTTTAAATCCCTTGTTGAAATAGAGTCTGGTAGGAAAATAAAAACACTCCACTCAGATTGAGGGGGAGAATACACCAGCAATGAGTTCAATGATTTTTTGAAAACACATGGCATTCGTCGTCAAATGGCTCCTCCTCACACACCGCAACAAAATGGTGTTGTTGAAAGGTGAAATCATACTATCATGGATATGGTGTGATGTATGATTGATGATGCAGTTTATCAAAAACATTTTGGGCCGAAGTAGCTAAAACAACAGTGTATTTACTAAATAGAGTTCCCATTGCAGCTCTTGATGGAGTAACACCATAGGAAGCATGGTCAGGGCATAAGCCATCTATTTCACACCTTAGAGTTTTTGGATGTAAAGCAAGTATGCACATTCCTAAGAAACAAAGAACTAAGATTGATATGAAATCAAAAAACTTATCTTCTTGGGATACAATGATGAAGCACTTGGTTATAGATTTATGAATCCAAGAACAAGAAGGGTATACACTAGTTGGGATGTTGATTTCTTTGAGAAGAAAGAAGAAGATGCTCCTTCCATACACTCACATGATGAAAAAATCATCCCTATAGTAAAAACAAAGGATGGTAATCACTTTGATGACGACAATGATGATGGGGAAGATAATGAAATTCAACCTCCCACAGAACCACAAAAAGTATGCCTAAATGGTATACAAGTATGATTAGAGATGCAAAATTGGATAGTGTCCCTGACACATCTACCACTGGCATGAGGACTTGCAATATGGCTCAAAATGAGTTCACTTTGGCCTTAATGAGTAAAGTTGTTGAAACTATTTAAACATACTCGCTTTGAAGCCCTACAGTCTAAACCTTGGAAAGATGCTATGAATGCATAATATAAGTCACTTATGAAAAATAATACATGGCAACTTATAGATCTTCCACCAAGTAAAAAGCCTATTGGATGCAGATGGATCTTCAAGATGAAGTACAAAGAAGACGGAAAAATTGATAAACATAAGGCTACACTAGTTGCTAAGGGATATGCTCAAAAAGAAGGCATTGATTATAAGGAGAATTTTTCTCCCACATATAAGATAAAAACTTTCAGGTTAATATTCACTCTATCTGCACAATTTGGTTGGAAAATACACCAAATGGATGTGAAAAGTGCCTTTCTTAATGGTGATTTATAGGAAGAAGTTTACATGACTCAACCAAGGTTTTGTCATACCAAGTAAAGAGGAAAAGGTATGTAAACTAATAAAATCACTATATGGTCTAAAGTAGTCTCCCAGGGCATGGTACATAAAAATCGATGAGCATCTCATTCAACATGGATTCAACAGGAGTCCATACAATCCTAATCTCTATCTCAAAAATCAAGGGGGAAGATAGTGATCATTGTAGTATATGTTGATGATCTAGTCATCACCGGAGGATCGATGAGGAGGATTAAGTCAACAAAGAAAGATCTAACATGATCATTCGACATGACCGATCTCGAGCTTCTGCATTATTGTCTTAGACTTGAATTTTGGAAAAGAGAAAATCATATCTTTGTGTCACAATTGAAATACGCTAAGACAACACTCGAGAAATTCAATATGATGATTGTAAGACTTCAACTATCTTGAACAGAACCATCACCACAAGTAAATACAACTCTCTATCGGCAATTGATCGGGAGTCTCATCTACTTGACTTAACACTAGGCTAGATATCAGCTATGCGCTTAGCTATCTTTCATGGTTCCACGTAAGAATCAAGGGTTTCTCACCGGAAAGAAGAAAATTAGATACCGAGGTACATCGAGGAACATGGACTATGGCCTAGAATATAAGAAGAAGAATAACTTCTTCTTGACAGATATTCAGATTTAGATCATGCAAGAAACATAATTGATAGGAAATCCACTTCAGGATTTGTATTCTTTTTGGATCCGACCAATATCATGGGGAGTAAGAAGCACTGTTTTCAAGATCCTCCATAGAATCAAAATATCATGCAGCAGGTGGAGTTGTCTATGAAGCGATATGGCTTCGACGTATACTTGAAGGATTGGGAATACCACAGAAAGATCCAACTATCCTACATGTTGATAATGAAGGAGTAGTAAAACTTGTTTGGAATCTAGTTTTCATGAGTGCACCAAACACATTGAGGTGCAGGTACATTTCATTCATGAACATGTTCAGAACAACAACATCCATCTCCAATATTTCCCAATAGATATGCAACGTGCAGATGTCTTCACAAAGTCACTTGCTCGAGGTAAATTTGAGGGTTTTAGAGAATTTATCTCATGTTCACTTGAGACCATGCTGAATTAAGGGGGGGAATGTTATGAATAAAACTTATCTTAATTCATCATTATTTGATATTTGAATAAATGTAATAAGTTAAAGTATTTAATTAAATACTTTAAACTTATGTCAATTGATATTAGTTGTCCTTAGTTGTTAGTTAACTAATTGATAGTGTTATCATCCCAATGTTTGTGGGATCATGTTCTATCTTTTATATATTTTGTTCCCAGATGATTTCCATGAGGGGCAATAGGGCGATTAGGGGCAATATACTATTTCGCATATTTGCTCATATTAGATGATTTGTTTCATATATTGTGGATGAGAAAGAAGTTTTCCACTATCTATAAATATCAAGAACTCTCTCATTTGTTTGTAATGCTTAAATTTGATATTAATAAAATATACAAGCACCATCTTGTTTCTATGTAAAGCTTCTATGTCAAATATTGATTTCAAGTATTCTTTGTCAATAGGTCGAGGAACATGACCAGTGCACCTAGTGGATCTAGTTGGTTAGGAGGAATAGGACCTAGTGGACCCGGTGGATCTAGTGGCTCAGGAGGCACAAGACCTGGTGGATCTAGTGGATCCGGCGGTGTAGGAAACACCAAAGGGAACCAAGGCTCTGCCTCAAGAGGACAAGGGCCCCAGCTATCCCCTTAAGTCATCTTTGAAATATCTTTACATTTTTAAGATTGTAGAGGTATTGAATATGTTGCAGAACATGTTCACAAGTGTGAACTATTATGGCACGAAAAGGGGATCACACTGAGTGAAAGGCTAGCAGCTTTATAACGATGTTGCAGGGGTGCACACATAGCTGGTATAGGAAATATGACCCTCATCAAATAGAGGTGGATTATACTGCTTTAAAGAACACCTTCTTGGAAGAATTCTACATTCTTGAGTTTGGATAAAAGAGCATCAACGCCCTGAAGGAGATTCAACAGGGAATGGTAGAGAGTGTACAGAATATGATGCACACACTAAAAATATCTTGTCTAAATTATCATATGATATTTACCCTTCACAAAGATGCTTAGTGGTTTGTTGGAGGGTTGATCACTCCTTTTAGGAGAGCTTTATCTCATAAAACTTTCATAGACCCGTGCATGGCGTTAGAAGATGCTCTACGTGCCGAGGCTATTAGAAGTGTTTATATTGGTATTAGCCCATTTTTGGAGGCTCAAATTACTCATTTATGGATAAGTAGTCTGGAAAATTTGTCTATGAATTCATCCCATGAGATTCACAAAGTGGTATATGGTATACATATTATGAAGTAGAGGGCATGTCAAGATAGTTTCCCAGAGGACAAGATGTCGTGTCGTGACAAAGAGATCGTGAAATTTTCATGGGGACCATGATGCAAGTAGATGTCCCTTGTTACAAGCATGCAATTCAAAAGAATGTGTCTTGCTACTATAAGATCTACACCTCTATAACCCATGATACTAAGGATTGTAGGCTTATTGACCAGATCCATGAGGCCATTGATCATGGGGTGTGCTAGACCAACATTTCCAGTAGTTCTAAAGGTGATGATCGCCGTTATGAGGAGCATGCAGATGGAGGTGCGTGCGGAAGGGGATTTCATGGAGGATTCTCATGGTCATGGTAACCGCGGAGGAGGAAGAATTGATTTCCCATGTGGAACCTATTTTAATTGTGGGTCTACAGAGCATTACAAATGAGAGTGCCCAAAAAATAAGTATGAGGAGTTCCCTAAGTTGTTTGAGCACATGAATCAAAGCAAGAACGGAAACAAAAGGGCATTGTAATGGTAAGCATTAAGAAGAAGGACACACAATGGGTGATATGGGTGACACATGATGTAGGTTTGGAATCTGTCATGGTAACAACAAGAGAAAAGGCCACGTGTGCAAAGGAAATACTAAGGTAAAGGACCCTGGTTTCAAGAGAAGAAGTGGTACATGGAAAGTACCTAGATCTTGCTCATCAGAAATAGGTATATCAAGATACCATGGATGTCATTCGAAGTTTACAAGGAGAAATCTAGTGTCTAAAGGAGAAGTCCAGGAGGCAGGAAAAAGGATGGTTGAGGCACCAAAGGATGACTGGATGAGGTCAAGGAAGTGTGTAAAATGCAAAGGAAAGAGAATATTATTCCCTTTCTAGGAGCATGGTTGAGAGAGAAAGTACCACATGTCTGAGAAGAGTGGGAGAGGTAGGTCCCGCATACAAACTTCCCCCTCACAAATTTGACTATGATAGCGAGACCACGTTAAATGCAGTAGTAGATTTATGGCTGATGAGTAATATCCTCATTGACACAGTACGTGAAGTCAATGTTCTAACCTTGATGTATGGAATCGATGGGAAGACTGCATTACATCCATCTTCGAATATGATTTTTATGGTAAAAAAATGAAGGCAATGGCCATCATTGTCTTGAAGGATGTATTTTTCACCATTCAAGGAGCTAAGTTTACTAGGGACTTTGAACTCTTAGCTCACCAAGGTAGACAATTTCTTAGCACTACTTGGGTGCCCATGGTGTTATAAGAACAATGCAGATCTTCGCTTAACAAGGGTTAAATGAGGAGGAACAAGTCATCATACCCCGGCCGATGGGAATTCAACACCCTATATTGAACCTTTGGGAGAGGAGGTCTTGGATAGAATATGTGTATGCTCAATTAGGGACCCGAGATAATCCATCCTATCGGCGAGTTATCCAGCTTGACGATGCTCGGTCGGTAAGTGAAACCACTAGTCTAGCATGTGATAATTGGGTGCATGGGACCTATGAATTGATTAGATGACGCTAAGAGGATCGGTGACAAAGGTGACAAAGGCACACACAGTCTAGTGCCTAGGAGGAAAAGAGCTACCTAAGTACTTAGGAGGAGCCTCCCCTGAGGTCTTTTTATAGAAAATGGAAGCTCAATGGAAGAAGGAAAATGAACGAAGGGGGATGCTAAGTTACGTCCTACTAGGAACTATTGCACACTGGTGGGCAACACATTGGGATAATCTCTTGGAATGGCACGAAGTGAGAATTTCCTTCACTATTTGTTTCTCTAGAAGCAATACGCCCACCACCATCAAGGACTACCATGGTAAGGAGCCTACCTCTTTCCACATCCAAGCCTGTGAAAGAACCTGGAGGGAAGGCATGGAAGCTCTGCCACCATCCCTCTAGGTGCAAAAATTGTATTCTATAATGCAGGTGGTTGTGTGCATGAATGGTAGATCCACTCGAGACATGCTTTGCCGATAGGGAATTGGAAAGAGCTAGTGGATGACCTAGTTCAAACATTTGAGTATCGAAGTACCAAGCCATCAGTTGATAAGGAATTATAGGTTTTCAAGCACCTTACCATGGGGGATAGTGCCATGACAGAAGATAGGTTGTTGGACTTGCTTGGTGAACCAAGTTTGGAGGAGCACTTTGAAGAAGAGGAAACATAGGAGGTTCACTTGAGCACGTGTGTGTGAAAAAGGAGAAAGGAAAGCTTGTATCTGTGATTAATGGGGAGGAAACAAAAATCTTGGATGTTAACCATTCTCAGTAGGGATGCACAAGGTAGTGGCAAGGCTTTGATACTCATGTGCACACCTACCATGAACCTTTAAAACTAAAAAGGTTAACATCGGATCGGAGAAGAACCTAAGGAAGCTATCATTGAGATTACTTGGTCGAGAAGGAAGTCTCTAAGATCATTGATATTTTGCATGAATTTGAGGATTTATTCCCACGCGGGTGCCATGAGCTCAAAAGCATCCACCATTCCTTGGGGAGATGAGGATAAAGTTGAAGGACAAGCAGTGTGCCCATTTAAGAAGAGACCCTACCGGATGAATCCCAATTTTCATGTGAAGGTAAAGGAAGAGTTGGAAAAAATGATAGCATCTGGGATCATTAAAGTTGTTTAATAATCGAAGTGGATAAGTCCAATGGTAATCAGCATCAAGAGGGATGGGCAAATTAGGATCTGCATGGATTATAGGGAGTTGAAAGTATTTTGTGTCATCGATCCTTTTCTAACCCCCTTCACTAAAGAAATTTTGGAGGGAGTCGTGGGGCACAAAATCTATTCCTTTATGGATGGATTTTCGGGGTACCACCAAGTCTAGATTGTAAAAGAAGACTAGGAGAAGACAAATTTCACCACTAAATGGGGAAGTTTTTTATACACGGTCATTCCCTTTGGGTTGAAGAATGCGCCTGTTGTTTTCTTGCACATAGTGGTACATGTTTTCTAGGACTTCATCCATAAATTTCTCCAAGTTTATCTGGATGATTAGACGGTGTATGGGCTAGTAAAATACCATTGTGATAATTTGAGGTTGATGTTTCAAAGGTGTCGGTAGTTAAGGATATCCCTCAACATTAAGAAGTGTGTCTTTTCTACCCTCTTTGGAACGTTATAGGGAATATCATATGTAAGGAGGGCCTACTAGTATATCCTACCAAGGTTGCAGTTATTGTGGGATTGGGGGAACCTACTAGCCAAAGCGTAGTGCGTGGGTTTCTTGGACACGCGGGATACTATCGGAAGTTCATCAAGGGGTATGCTAAGATCGCCACACCTTTAGAAGAATTTCTCAGACATAAAAGTGCCTTCCATTGGGGAAAGGCACAAAAGAGAGGGTGTTTGACACATTAAAGGATAGGCTTGTCACTGCGCCTATATTACATTTTCCATCTTGGGATAATCCCTTCCATATTCATGTAGATGCCTCCGGAACGCCATTGGGGTAGTACTTGCACATCCTAGTGAGGGAATTGTTGATCACCCCCTATGCTTTGCAAGCAAGAAGTTGACACTAGTAGAGCAGAATTATACTATGACCGAGCGTGAAGCATTGTCAATGATCTACGTGCTTCACAAGTTCAGGCAGTATCTGTTGGCAACTCCCTTTATATTCTACACTGACCACATGGCATTAAATTATTTGGTGAACAAATCCCTTTCTACAAGGGTGCATATGTCGGTGGGTGTTGTTATTTCAAGAGTTTGAGTTCATAGTAGTTGTGAAACCTAGAAAGAGTAATTGTGGACCTGATCATTTGTCAAGAATTAATTCAAGGGAGGACATGCAGAGCATTGAAGAGACTATGCTAGATGCGTAACTGTTTAGGTTACGGTGCGTGCCCTCGATTTGGAGGAAATTACAGTATTTATAAAGGAAGGTGTGGCGCTAGAAGGGATGAAGACATTAGAGAAAAATCAACTAGCCATACACGTCACACCCTACATGTTGATCAGTGGGGACTTATACAAATTAGGTGTGATGAATTTTTACATAGGTGTGTACTAGAGCATGAGCACCTTGCCATCATAGAGGAAGCACATGGAGGAAGTGCAGGTGGACATTATGTAGGCGATGCCACCGCACGTAAAATATTAATGGCAAGATTATGGTGGGAAACTCTATATAAGGACTGCAAGGAGTATTGTAAAGCATGTGACCATTGTCAACACATTGGTAAGCCAAGATAGAGAGATGAAATGCCTTTGCACCCTATCCCTAGCACTGAACCTTTTGAGAAATGGGAAATAGACTTTGTAGGCCCTATTGCACCAACGAATGCGTAGGACTAGATCACACTACGTAATTGTTAGGAATTAGTATTTACATCATAGGTAAATATTTATATGGTTAGTTTTATATATTGTTATAACAAATGTATAACAATATATTAATACGGGTTTTATATTGTTTATACTTCCTACTTTATAGGAAGTTGGTTTTCTTATTTGGATGGCTATTTCATAGCACTCCATTCATTGTCAGAATTGACATAGGAATTATACATCGATTATATTTCTATGTTTATCCCGTGGATTGTTTTTCATTTGGTACCGAGCGACTATGGATCCATGATATATTATACAGGGAAAATCTTTTGCTATTCACATTTTCCCTAGTTAATGAGAGTTTTTTTTTGTGAGCATTCTAGATATAGTTCACTCGTATGATTTGATCATCATCAGGCTTGAGACGTCTCTACAGGCATTTGTTTTTGGATCGGGTGCATCTACAAATCCTTTGCCTTTGCCGTATTTAGATCTGAATCTATGTGGAGGAAGATCTATCATAGATAGAACAGTCAGCAAATTGCATTGGAGGTTTCTTTCTGAATCAAAGTTTTCATACATTGCATTGTTATATTCTGCCCACGTGGAAAGTGCTATTGGATTGCATTTTAAATCTGTAGTCTCCGTTTAATTATCTCTCGGGAGGGAATCGTTTGGTTTCCTAACATCTACAGGTCAAACACCATCACAGTGACCAAGACCCGCTTCAACTGTGCCTCGGCTTGACATCTATCAGACCCCTCTTGGCACGATGGCATCGGATCCACAGATCTGCATCAAGAAATTTTGCGTTGACTGAGTCCCAGATCTGAGCATTTGACGGAGTAGCCATGCCGAGAAGAATAAAATCTGTCGAAAATGGAAGTCCCATTCAGGGGATTGAACGAAAGAAACCCTCGGTGGCCAAGGGTTTGAATAATAACGGTAATGGTAACAGTAATGGGAATAACAAGAAGAGTAACGTGCAGAGGCTTTATGATCTTTGCGTTGAGACGTTTTCACCGCCCGGAACGTTGCCTTCGCCGGATGCCATTCAGAATTTACGATCATTTTTAGATACAATTAAACCTTATGATCTTGGACTTAAAGAAGTTGCATCATCAAGACAGATGTAAACAAAGGCTCTGTTGGGCGGCCAAATATGTGAAAGGGCAAGGGCCGGCGCTCTGCAGACAAACGAGCTGGATTCACACCGCCTATCACATACTTGCATGTTTATGAATGTGATAGCTTTTCGATAGGTATATTTTGTCTTCCAACATCAGCCATTTATGTATTTAGGCTATGTTTAGTTGGTGCCATAATATTCATTAGTCATAGGTATTTATTGTTGTCTTAGATCAATAAAACCCATGTATGTTATAGTCTCAGTGGTATAGTCTTTTTATTGCCAAAAGTATTAATTTGTCTATGTCAAATCGTTACGTTGAAAAAACAAAAGTTGTATTGTCAACATTGTTAAATTGTGTTTAGGTGAATATAGGTAGTCAATGTTAAATAGGTGATTTTAGGATTATTGTCTTGTCAAGAGTTAAAGTTATGTCATTGTATTAAGTCCGAAAAATAAAAAATAAATTTGCCTTACGAACGCATTTTCGGTGGAATCCGACGTTCGGGTAAGGTGTGTAATTTTTGAGCCTCAAATTCCAAATCAGCTAAGTTAAGTAGCATATTAATGGAGGAAGGAGGCATCGGAGGAAGGAGGTCGAACAAGAACCTCTTGTCACCACCAACGACGGGGCCACGCAGAAGCTGTGGTGGCATATGTATGGTGTGAGTATCCGATTTTCACAGGTGGTTTCCATTTTCTCAGTGTGTCAGATTAAAGCGGTGTTCCTATTTTGTGTGGTATTTGATGGATGTTGGAAAGAAAGTTGTGTTGGAGTGTAGATGACTGTTAGTGATCCTCTGACTGACTTGGTCCTTTGACTACCGTACTTTGTTGGAAGATGGTCAGCTAGGAGAATACGTTCACTAGCATTAGTTACCATGTGCGAGAAGACCTAACTAGCAAGATCCATTTAGGAGTATGTTCTTCTATGCATTTTGCTTCTCGGATCTATATGAGTGGAATTTCACATTGTGGGGGGGAAAACATACCAATGTTCCATTCCCATTCTACACCCAAAACGGCTTAGTCAAGGAAAGCTTCCAAAGATGGCGGTGGCAATTTTCTATGTTGTTCCGATCGAGTAGCGGTGATCAAAGACAGACTACAATTAAGAACATTATGATTCTTATAGGAAGTAATGTGAAATTTTTCATTATATCTTCTATTGTGCAGTTTTGTGATATGCAAGTTGTGTTTCCTACATAATTCCCTGATGTATAAGCATAGTGGTGAACAATAGCACCAGAGTAAGTCAGTTCATGGATCTTGAAAGGGTTTGTGGGAGGATCCAGAAAACCACACAAGGTCAGCAGATTGATGAGGTTCCCGTCACTTCAAGGTTTGTGGTAAGCCTGTTTAAAACCATGGAAGGAGAGAGCCTTTCTTTTGGATCAAGGTCATGAGTCACAGAGTTGGACATGCCACAGGGGTGAGCATACTGCAGAGGAGCGTGTGGATGTTTTTCTACCATGTAAACACTAAGGGGGGGAATGTTAGGAATTAGTATTTACATCATAGGTAAATATTTATATGGTTAGTTTTATATATTGTTATAACAAATGTATAACAATATATTAATACGGGTTTTATATTGTTTATACTTCCTACTTTATAGGAAGTTGGTTTTCCTATTTGGATGGCTATTTAATAGCACTCCATTCATTGTAATTGACATAGGAATAATATATCGATTATATTTCTGTGTTTAACCTGTGGATTTTTTTTTCGAATCACTTACATGGACTATTTGACAAGGTGGGCAGAGGCAGCCCCAACTAAAGACTGCATAGCAGCTACAGCAGATAAGATTTTTATGGGAGAACATTATCACGAGGTATGGAAGCCTTTAAGTTTAACCAATGATAGGGGTACACATTTCTTGAATGAGACCGTGAGGATCCTATTATCAGATTTCATGGTGGCTCATCACAAGACTACACCTTATCACCCACAAGCAAATGGAACCGTGGAAGCATTTAACAAAATACTGAGTCATACCCTAAAAATGTGTATGTCGGAAGACAAGATTGGGATGACAAGGTATCAGCCATATTATGGGCTTATAGGACAACTTATAAAAGGTTGAACAAAGCCACACCATTTCAATTGGTGTTTGGCATGGAAGCTATTCTACTTGGTTGAGTTCATGTTACCTTCTCTATGAATAGCGTGCGTAGGAGGGTTGGCTGATGAGCAAGTGCTAGAAGAGAGAATTGATGAATTGATGAAGTTGGATGAAAGACGATCACTCGCCAAGTGGAGCCAAACAGCAGAAAAAGCAAAGCAAAAATCATGGCATGATCACCACATTAGGTGTTTCACTGATTCTAGATCGCTTTCTTTGAAGTATCGACGCCAAATGCAGATAGGGTAACTTGAGCATAGGAGGAATATTTGTTTTAATGTTGGTTGATGGGTTGTTGTGCGTGTATGACTTCTGAATCCACAACTGATTGTGAGAGCTTCCTTTTGGCTAGGAGGAACTACCTGTAATGCAAAGCAAGACCACCAAAAAAGTTAAACAATATATGCAGTGAACTCCTTAAGCGTATGCTAGATCCGGGAAGTGTGATACTTCCTAGATGGCTGTCAATCCATTGTTTTAAACAATTTAATGCTGTAAATAAGGTAAAACCTATTGTAATTCAAAATTATTTAGGTATCTCACTTAAAACACAATAAGAAATAGATCTAATCTAACCATCTAGGTTAGAATAGGATCCGAAGGTCAAGTAGTTGGTTACGGTTCTCTGCAGTCCGACAAAGGTCTCGGGGAGATCACAGGTGAATGTGGATGAGAGGGAATTAGGTGGATAGGTCACTGTTCTGGGTTGTATGGGAAAATATAGTGACCAATGTCGGTTAAGGGTGACCGATGTCGCTTAAGGGTGACTCGACGATGGTTGGGTGTAATCGGTGCCGCCATTCGTGGAAAACTGGGAATGCCACAGAACAAGATTTAGGTCTCCTTTGTGATTGCACAAAGGACTTTGGTTGGTCGATGAGGTATTGGGTGATTTGGGTAGGATTTGGTGAGGTTTTAATGGGTATATGGAGGGGTGAGTGTTGGGGGAGGTCAATGGGTGGCTAGGTAAACAAAAGATGATAATATAATGATGAAATGGAATGAACCAGAGAAGTATAATGTTTACTTACTTGGATTCTAGTCTTGGATGCCTATGAGTGAGGGATGGAGGTGTTGATGAGAGGTTTGAAGGCTACATGTGATCACCAAATAAAGGAAATCTTCGCATGGGCTGCCTATACATTCCTCTTTGTTTGGTTAGATTGGATCATTGATGGGATGGTTATGTAGGAAAAGATGCTTGATCTCCTTCCTTGCATGCATGTTCTCGTTGGAATGTGCTAATGTTCACCAAATTTTCCAATCTTTATCCAACCTTCTACCAACCTTGAGAATAAGGTTTTTTTGGGGTTAAAAGGGTAACCGATGGTGGTTATGTCTTAACCGGTGTGATTAGGGCTAACCAAAGATCGGTCAAGGTGGGATTTCCTAGGTTTACTAAACGAGGAGATCCTCTTGATTTCCTTGGATCTCATGTCGTTAACCCGTGGATTAAACGGGAGATTCTTGTAAGCATGTAGGAATGTGGTTAGAGAGAATGTAGGTATTGATTTTTAGGGTCTAGGTAAGTCTCGCTTAGTTATGGCAACTTACTAAGAATAGGTCTTAGGGTGAGTTAGCTTGATGAGGTGTCTAAGTGAGGTGTATGTGTGGATATTATTTAAATGAAGATATTTAAATAATAAATATGGTGAGGATAAGGAATTAATTAAATTAATATTAGTGAGGTGAAGGGGCCATGGCTAGGTGAATGTGATGAAGGGTACTTATTTGTCAAGGACCAAAGGGGAGTGTGACCTAATTTTAGTGTCTACATTTTTCCCCTTTTTGTTGTGTAACTTGTATTGGTAAGAGATGCCAACAAAAATAAGATGTGGTTGCCCCATGTGTGGGTCGAGGTGATCCCCTCAAACCAAGAACCGATGAGGTAGAAGGTAAATGGTAAATGGGATGAAAAGGAAGGTAGGCACGGGGAAAAAGGGTGAAAGGTCTACTCGAGAAATCTAGGTAATGGGTTAGGGTCAAAGGTAGCAACATTCAAACACACGCACACGTATAAACTATAGCACACTACTAGGTTGAAGAGCAGGCAAACTCTACATTGTCTAAGGTCAATAGGTTTATCCAAACAAGGTTGAAGTGATTCCGGTATCCAAGGTATAGGATATGGTCAGGAAACACAACGTAGGTTAGGTGCAGGAATGTTTAGGTATGTTCCGATACACCAAAGGTAGGGTCAGGATAAACGGTCATGGCAATAGGCTAGGTAAGGTCATTAGGTCAACAACACAGGTAACAGTGCCACAAGGTATAACAAACACATGAGGTCAAAGGTCACTAGCGATGGTCTAGGTCCAAATATCTAGGTCACAAAGATGGGTAAGGCCAAGGTAGGGGTAAAATAATGAGTCCCCAAAGGAGGAAAAAGGGAGGTAGTAAATGATGAGGTCAGGAAAGGTGAGGTAAATGGGTAGGGTAAAGGTGGGGTGAGGTAAATGATCAGGGTGAAGGTTGGGTGAGGCAACAAAAAGGAAGTAGGGGAGGGTAAAAGGGTGAAATTAATGGCAATGTGCAGGTGACGGTGATCAATTCCACCATAGATAACTAATGTCGGTAGAGGTAAATTGACGATGGTTAAGTAGGGCACACGACCGATGTCACCAAGGGTAACCGACATCAGCTTAGGTTAGGTTATTTATAAAAACAAATAATCCATGTTTTTGTTATTCATTTGGTATTTTTGCGAAGTGAGAAAATGACAAAAAGAGAGAAAAGAGAGAAAAGTGTTGAGACGAAATAGAACAGTGAGTTAGGAGTGTGTTTGACTAGTGATTGGTTGGTGAGCAGTGGGTCCACGGAGGATCGGTCAAGAGGATTCAATTAGGTGGAGGTTGCAGTATCGATTTAGTGATGGAAGAGGCTGGAGAGGGATCAAAGGGCGAGCCACTAGAGATAGGGAGCCGACATGCCACCGAGATGGTGGCAGGCGCCACGAGGTAAGCGCTCTACTCTACGTTGTTGATTTGATAGATTAGAGGATTATTTTAGTGTTGGTTTAGGTTTTGTTTGTTTTTCGGTTTGGTGGGTGGGCACAAATTAAATTTGGGAATGGGGGAATATTGGGTAAAAGGAGGAATGGGGAGGGTAATAAATGGGATAGGGGGTGGGTGGAGGTCCAAGGGTATTTTAGGTCATTGTAGGTGGGGTAAAAGGGGTAGGGGGAGGTTTTTTAGAAAAGGGGGTTTTGGGAAATCATGAGTTTTTCCACAACAATGACCAACGTCAGTCAAGGTTGGTCGGCATCGGTTAGGTGGAATCGGTATCGGTCACCAAACAGGTGACCAATCTTAGGTTAAGGGTAACCAGGGTTAGTAAGGGTGAACCGATATCGGTCACCAAACAGGTGACCGATGCTAGTTAAAGGGTGACCGGGGTCGGTTAGGATGAACTGGTACCAGTTGGATTAGTGGGCACAAAGGTCCAAAAGTGATGTGGGCTAGGTAGTTGAGATGGGTAGGGTGAAAATAGGGTGTAGGAAAATGATAATTGTTGAATATGGAATGATACATGTAAATTAATGTCGTGCTTGTATTGGATGTAGGGGAGAGCGTAGCTACATATGTGGGACAGGGTTCCACCTCTATTGGTGATAGTGCGTGGCACAATGACCCCGAGGAGCTACAACATGTGGAGGTAGTGGGCTTGAGTGGGGTTCGACGCTATAGACATGTAGTTCAAATGCAAGATTTTTGATGGTTGCACTCATCGATAGATGGGACTCCGTGACCAACACATTCCACCTACCGATGGGTGAGATGACTATCACCCTGGAGGATGTGTTCTAGATTCTTTGGTTACCCATATTGGGTGCCCAGTTTATTCTATCTCCTCCAAGGCCTTAGAGGAGCTGATTGTGTCTATTTTTGGAGAGGGGATGGCCGATCTGAGATTCCATAGTGCTAGCTTGAGCTATGGAGAGATGTACCTAGCCCATCCGGAGGAGACGAGGCTAGTGGTTCTATTGATGGAGGTAGTGTGCTGCTATGCACTGCCAGATGCAGAGGGTGGATGCTTTCCCCAATCACTAATGGGGGTACTCCACGACATGATGGTGGATGAGACCCACTTTTCCGGGCACTAGTATTCTTGGTGCAGCTGTATAGGGAGTTGTGGGCATATGGGTGGTTGTGCAATTTTATCCTGTCTTTGTAAGTTTTACTACACTCACTGGGCCTATGAGCACATAGTTTTTGTGTGTCCTATAGGGAGGCCTCAAGCAGATGCATTCCCAGCGTGATTTGTGTGGGTGGGGTATAGGAGATGAATGTCGATGATTGGAGAGTGGAGATCTGAGAGGCCAACACATGATGTGGCCCATTTATGGCGATTCTCGGAGGGGTTATCTCGAGTGGACATCATATGGAGCCCATATGTGGGATTCCCCTCATATAGGAATATGCATGAGGAGCTAGCCGAGCTCCACTAGAGAGATGGATATAAGGTCACCATGCTTTGGGGAGGATGAGATGATCCCGTAGATGATTCGATGCGATTCGAGATAGTACAGACATACCTCCACCCTTCCCACAGTATCAAAGAGATGACCTAGAGAGGCCCTTACCTCTACCATAGCCTACAGTGCCCACAGGGAAGGAGGAGCAGCCAGTGGACCGGTGGATAGATGATGTTGGGTGTACAAAAAGGTACAGTAGTGGTGAACGGCTTTATTACGAGCCATACCACCTGCACCGGGGTAGCCGATCTAGCTACCATTACAAGATACGAGACGCCCTATAAGGCGGTAGCTACACCGATTACCTAGTTGGGTATACTGCAAACATGGCTAGAGGGCTCAAAGGTGGAGGTAGCAGAGCTACGCGTACGCAGAGGCTAGTCTGCGAGCCCGATGGCTAGTGGAGGAGATGGAGATGGAGAGGAGGGGATGGTCAGGTGGTAGCCCCATAGGCTCGAGTGGTAGGTTTACAAGGCCAGTTGGCCATAGCCCAGGCATAAATTGGGTTCTTACAAGCCCGATACATGCATAGGGTAGGGGATACCACCACAGCACCACCATCACAAGCACCAGAATCGGGTCCCGGTTCACAGCAGGAGTGGGACAGGGTCCCACAAGATAGGCACAGAGGGTGGGGCACCACCATAGACCGTGCTTGTATCTAGGTTACAGGATGCCCTAGGTGAGGCTAGATATTATCAAGACCAGCTGATGGTGGCCGGGATAGACTTCATATCCTATGTCCGAGTACAGGGCACAGCAGGCATCTAGTGAGAGGATGATATCCCACACTCACAAAGTGTAGAGAGCATAGGGGTGAGCTCCAAATTCTGATTAGGTAGAGACTACCAGTGCATGGAGACCAGCTCTAATTAAGGCACAAGTAGGGACACAGGAGGCTGAGGGTACATGTGATACAGAGATGGAGGACATCAGCCTTGAGATGTTTGATTTGCGGTCACACGGTTTTTGATGTATTATAGTTAGTGTGTGGTATATACCAGCTTTGTGTTACTAGAGACATTGTTTTGTTGATCACATACTAGCCTCGCATGTTGAGAGATGGTTGTTTTGTTGATCACATATTGGCCTACATGCCGAAGATAGTGAGGATGTATGAGTGATTTTGTATATTTCGAGCATATACCAGCCTGCGTGTCGAAGAGATTTTGTATTGATTCATTATTTTATTATATATATGAGACCGGCCTGTATGCTGATGACATTTTGTATTATATATCAGCCTACGTGCCGACGCTTTTGAGATGATGGACACAATGAGATAGCCATGTATTTTTGAGATACACAATGATTTATTTATATGATGAGATACATGGTATTTTTGATTTGTTGATGTGTTTATGAGATATGAATTTGTTGTGTTGATATGGATGGAAATTAGGTGAGTTAGGCATGATGGAGTTAGGTTGGTATAGGCATGGATCGAGTCAGGTTATATGCATGGATTGAGTCAAGTTATAAGCATGGTTGAGTTAGGTTATAGGCATGGATCGAGTCAGGTTATAGGCATGGATTGAGTCATCTTATAGGAATGGATTGAGTCAGGTTATTGTAGGCATGGTTGAGTCAGGTTATAGGCATGGATTGAGTCAAGTTATAGGCATGGTTGAGTCAAAAGTAGGTGAAGTGGTGATTCATTATTTTATGTAATGAATGATAATATGGGTCATATGTGAGATGTGGTATAATCTATGCATAGTGATGATAGAGAAAAGGTAGGCATAATAAATGTATGTTGTGATAATGTTTAAAATATGAAACAATTGGTTATGTATGTGGTTTAATTTCCAATTTTGGGTAGAAAAGGGAAACTAAGTGAGGTGTGATGTAATGTGAGGCACATGGAAGATGAATTGTTTAGGGTAGAGGATGGTCGAGCTAACCTCCAAGGGCCCCATGCCCTCGAGTGTTGCCTACATAGTCCTAGAGAAAAGGGACCTCAAACCGATGTAGTTCTCCCATAAGTTAGGGAAGAATATGAGGAGGTATGAAAATGAGTTGGTAGGTTATTAGGAATGTTGTGGGTTTAGGTTTGTTAGGTGTGGGTAGATTATAGGTAAAATGATGTAGGTGAGGGCAATTGTGGTGAAAGAAGAAGATTACCCCAAAAGTAAGCATCGAGGACCAAGTCCCATATAAGGTAATCAAAATGTAAACAAATATGGTTAAAAGATAAGAGGGAGCAATAAAGCCACCTGGTTAGGTAGGATCATACCGAGTAGATCATACCTTGGCGGAGGTGATGAACGTAAGACCCTAAAGATAGGGCATGATGGATTGTTCTATGGTGAAAAGTAGTCACATGATCACCAAATGTCTAAGTTCCAAGAAGTCCCTTGAGGCAGTAGGCAATGGGAGTGGGAATGGTAAAAATGGCGAAAGGTATGTAATTTTTATATGATATAGGTAGCATGCACATTGGGCAAGAGAACCTAGGTCACAATGGGCAAGTCCATGACAAAAGGTTGTTGTTTTGACTTGTAGTTGAAATAGACTGATCGATGTGGAAAGTTTATATGGGATGAAGAAAATTGAACTCCTTGAGGTCTTCATGAAGCTGATCGATGCGGGAAGCTTTAGTTTCTCTCATTTTTTAAAGAGCTTTACATAGCTATCCTTCGAGGGAGCAGTCTATTTATAGCAGCAATTGTCGAGAGGATGATGTCCTTTTGAGGGAGTCATCATATTTTTAGTAGAAGTTTGACTCAAGGAGTTTGGTCCCATGTGAGGTATTTGAAGTCATGGACAAGACCAAGGTGGAGAATAAGACTCTTGTTCAAAAGGCAAGGTGAAACAACCATGGGATCTCATCTAAAGGTAGACGAAAAGTATCCATGAGAATCATGCTATGTGCAGCGTCGTGGTACACATATTCAAGAGAAGATAACAAGTGACGGGTACTCACATGATTCTTGTTTAATCATTAATGAGGTGTATGAAGTGAATAGCACTCAAGGGATGAGCATGGAAAGAGACAAAAGGTGAGGTAGGACTACAAGTCAACAATAGAATGGTTGAAGATGCAAGGCATTAAGGGGCTCAGGTTCGGTTTACCATTGAGTGAAGATAAATGATAAGCACCTGATCCATAGGTATGAGTCACGATGTATGGTCCAAGCCAATTAGGAGAAAATTTTCCCCATTTAATTTTTTCTGCTTTGGTTACGTGTTGATTTTCTTTCAGAAAAGGTCACCGACTTGGAAGGTTTGTTCATGGACACATTTGTCATAGGCACGTTTGATACATTTTTAGTAAAATTGAAGGTGATCCAGAGCATTAAGATGACATTTGTCTAATAACTCTAGCTGTGCTAAATGGTCCTAACGAAAGTCATCATCATTGAGCATGTCATGGAGAGAAATGCAGTGAGGGGATTTGGACTTCGAGAGGCAGGACTACCTCTATACCGTAGACCAGAGAAAAAGGTGTGGCCATAATGGAAGTATGAATACTAGTGCGGTATGCCCACAAAGCAAAAAGGAATGTGTGTATGCCAATCCTTCCCGAAGATCGTCAACCACTTTCATAAGAATTTTGTTTAAGGTTTTGTTAGTGGATTCGGCTTGGCCATTAGTTTATGGGTAATAGGGTGATGAGAAAGCGAGTGAATGTCGAATGCATCGCAATTTTTTCGCAAGGTTTTATTTTTGAATTGTTTTCCATTGTCGGTGATGAGGTGATGAGGAACACCAAAGTGAAAAATGATGTGGTGGTTAATGAACTCATATATTTTCTCAGCTTTCATGAGATGAGTGGTATGGCTTCCACCTATTTTGTATAGTATTCGGTGAGCATAATGATCCATTGATGGCGTTGGGAAGAATGAGGATTGATTTTGTTATTTTATTTGGAGCCTATTTTCATGTTAGAGTGTGGTACACCTTCTATTTGTTACACTCGGGTATTTTATGGTGGTCCCGCTCACCTGTGAGTGGGTCAAGGATTCGGGGGTTCAGGCGAAGCCCCAGCATATTTTCATGGGTGGTTTATTAACCCATGGGTAATGGGTAACTGTTATGGGCTATTTTTTAGGCCCATGGTTTTTTGGTACCCATTGTTTTGATACCCATGGTTTTTTGCCCATGGTTTTGATACCCATGGTTTTGTATCAAACTGCTTAAGCAATTGTCTATTTATATGGTCTTATGCATATGATACATATACAAGCAAATGCATTGCAGATGTGCTTTGAATTCGGGTGTGAATTCTATAGAGTTTGTTGAGCATAGCTCCAAATGGATCTGGTATTGTATTGAGAGAGTGGACGTTTGTAATAAAATCCGAGCAAGTGATTCTTGGTGGACGTAGCCCAAATTGGGTGAACCACGTTAAATCTTGTCTCTCCGTGTTGCGTTATTTATTCTACACTTTTATTTGAGATCATAATATTTTCTACATATTAGTTTCTCATTGTGCGATTCTAAAGGGATTATTCTGCATATTTTATCTCTTATTTCCTATCGAGTTTCTCCGACAAGATCCAAACCCCATTGAGAGAAGGGCCAAAGGTCTCGAGTGACATATAAGGCATGACTAGGTGTATGATGAAGATTGGAATGTTGTTCGAAATTTACACAACATTTGATGTAGTCACAAAAAATCATGGTTAAGGGTGGCAAGTAATATCCTGCAAAGAATACGCAGGTAATAGTAAGGCCACTTTGAAGTGACCTCCACATATGCCATCATGAACATCCTCAATGGTATAAGGAATTCAAAACTTATGATGCATTGTAAGAGAATACCGTCAAAGCCACGCTTATAGAGGAGGCCCCCATGATGATGTAATGAGAGACCTTTTTAAGGAAGGTGCATTTTCCGTTATAGGTGAGATCAGGAGGTAAGATGGAGAGAGAAAGGTAGTCAGAGTATTGTTTATACCAAAGGTCACTCGGGTCAGAGGTAGTGGTTCGATCGAGTAAACATCATGAGGTAAATAAGAAGGTGATTGGAGTCATTGTATGGTGACAAAGATTGTAGAATCGGTGGGTGAAGTGGGTATTTGGGAAGCTAAGCAGGCCATGGTATCTATAAACTTGTTGGTTGAACGTGGGATGGTTTGAAGGGTGTAACAATCAAAGGTGGTTAAAAGTATGTCTTCATGATTTTTATACTTTTAAAGTATCTCGTTATGACATTGGTACATACCATTAAATTGGTTTATGACCAATTAAGAATCACCAAAAATGTTGATTGATTTAACATAGTAGGCGTAGGTGGCTCGAGAGACCTGAGTACGAGTGCTTCGTATTCGGCAATATTGTTGGTACATTCAAAATCTAATTTGAAAGACAAAGGCATGGGTTCACCATCAAGGGGAATGAGGATAATACCAGCCCCACCCCCACGCTGACACTTAGAACCAGTCGAAGAAGAGTTTCATTTGGTAAGGGGGTTCGTCCAAGGAAAGGGTAGCAATCAACTCATCTGGAAAGTAAAAATTAGAGGGTTGATCCTTGGAAATAGGTGCAATGGCCAATTAGTTGGAAATAGCTTAGCCCTTGATGGAATTTTGATGAATGAATTTGAGGTCAAGATCAGCTAAAAGCATAAGCCATTGTGTGGCACGCTGATTTTGATAAGGTTTGGCATACATGAAGTGTAAGGGGTCGGTGTTGGTCACAACATAGGTTTTGTGGTTGAGTAGGTAATGACGGAGTTTTGTGGCAACGAAAAACTAAGGCTAAGCAAAGTTTTTGGGGTGGGTGTATCGGGTTTCATAGTCCAAAAGAGTATGGCTTATGTAATAAACCACCTGCTCCCTGTGTTGTTCATCGCAATGAGCAAGCATGGCTCCCAAGGAGTGATTGGTAGTGGATATGTATAGGTAAAAAGATCAATCATCTTTAGGTGGAATGAGCACAGTGTGTTGGAGAAGGTATTGTTTTAGGGCCTCAAAAGCTTTGTGATAGTCATCACCCCATTTAAAGGAGACATCCTTCTTGAGTAGATGATGTAATGGTTGACACCGATCGAGATAATTGTGAAATGAAATGGCGAATGATTGCAACTTACCTTGCATGCTACGGAGTTGTCTAAGGTTAGTTGGTAGAGGCATTTTGAGAATGGCCTTGACTTTAGAAGGGTCAACCTCTATACCATGGAGGGAAATAATAAATCCTAGGAGCTTTCCTAAGAGCACCACAAAGACATACTTTTTAGGTTGAAGATGGATGCAATATTTAATGAGACGGTCAAAGATCATTTTGAGGATGATTAGGTGTTCGGGTGCAGCATTTAGATTTGGCCAAGAGATCATCCACGTAATCTTCCAATATGCGATGCATGATGTAATGGAAGATGTAAGTCATAGCCCGCTGATATGTGGCACCAACATTTTTAAGGCCGAAAGGCATGATTCGATAGTAAAAGGTCCTAAGGGGTGATGAACAAGGTTTTTGTTGATCCTCTAGGGCAAGCAAGATTTGGTTATAACCTAAGAAGCCATCCATGAGTGATAGCATCTCATGACCAGTGGTAAGGTCAACCACTTGATCAATCTTGGTAAGGAAAGTTGTCTTCTAGGCATGCTACATTGAGGTCATAGAAGTCTGTGTAAATGCGGAGTCCCCCTATCACTTTAGTGATAGGGACAATGTTAGAAATCCAATGAGGATAATCAATGGGTAAGATGAAGGAAATGGAAAGAAGGCACTGAAGTTCCTCTTTGACAAGAAGGGAAATGCAAGGGTGCATTTTCCTCAGCTTTTGTTTGATGGGTTTGGCATTGGGAATGGTTACAATATTATGGACCACTATGGTGGGGTCAATACCGGCATGTCTGTCTAAGACCAAGCAAAAGCGTGGTTGTGATCCTTGAGAAAAGAAGTGATGGCTTCTGTTCAAAGAACATCTAAAGATTGACCGATCTTTATGATGTGTGGGTCATCCTGAGTATGAATGTTGATTTCAATAGTCGATTCATTCAACATGGTTTACATCTCATATGGTAACGACCGATGAATATATGAGTCTTCTACACCAAGGTAGGTGAGTATAGATTCATCATCCCGACCTCGAATGATGTTAATTAAAGGTGTATCATCATTTATCATTTAAGGATATAGGAAGGAAGAGTGGAAGGAGCATCACCCTCACGTTGATAAGTCGAGATGTCCCAGGAAATGGTGTTTATAAAAAAATTAGGAGGGATAGATTCGGGATCCATCGACTTCGTTGGTGAGGGTGGTGATGAAGGTGGAGCGGGTGAAGAAGGTGGGGAAGAGCTAGTGTCATTAATAAGTTCAATGTGGGCTTGTTTGGCGGTGGTTTAGGAAAGCTGATACCACTACGATCATTATGTTTGCGGGTGGTACATGTAATGATAGTATGGCGTCCACTTTCGTAAAATCCAAAACCAAAACCCTTCCATGCACATCGGTGTAGAAAGTTTTGGGTGAAACGGTGATTGGTAAGTGATTAGAAGTTGGTAGAAAATGGGCGAGTTTGTGGTGGTGGTTTGAGTGTGTAAATGGTAGTATCAAGTCCCCATAGGTGATACTAGTACTTGATGATAGTTACTTGATGATAATTACTGAAGTCATGTTCTTTATACCTTGCGGGTATGGGGCAAGTAGGGTAAAAACTAGTGTGTGGTTTTATGGGTGGAAGAGTAATCGCTCCACTTTGATAAGCTTTTATAAGACACAAGAGTAAGGTTCCCTAATTGTGGTGTATTTTTGTTGGTCTCGTTTAAATTGAAAAGTTTGAATGGGTGAGAGATTAGATGAGGGGGTAGCTTGATTTGAAGGATGAATTAGACCGGCCTTGAGTACCATTGTGTTAGCGATGCCCTTAGCCTTTGAATAATTTTTTTGTGGTTTGGAAGAAGAAGAGGTATCATTTAACTTGAATGTCAAATTCTTATTGCGTAATTTGGATTTTCTTCTCTTGATGGCCCGAATCTCTAACTTTTGTGCCATAGTGAATGCTTCATCGAATGTTTAAAAGGTTTGGACCTGCAAGGTCGGTGAGATATGTCTAGCACAAGCCCGTGTGAAGAGCTCAATGAGTTTTGTTTGTGGCAGTTGGAAGGTGAGTTGGTTGATCAAGCTATGCCAACAAGCAACAAAATCTATGATAGATTCATCCTCATATTGACGCGTGGAGTATAGGTCGGTCATGGTAACCTTCTTGACGATATTGATAGAGAAATGATCCAAGAAGGCTTGGGCTACCTGATTGAATGAGAATATGGAGTGTCTAGGTAACCCACTATACCAATCTAATGTAGGTCCAGTCAGAGACATGGGAAAATTTCTCAAGAGTAAGGCATCATCGTGAGCGATCAGATAACACCCGTGTTTAAATGACCACAAATACTGTTGCGGTTCTTCTTTGCTATTGAAACGATTGAATTTAGGAATTTCCCAATGCACGGATATGGCGAGATAGAAATGGATGGGTGGATGGGTTCATTGCAAATATCGTCATAGGTGAGAGTGTTGCGGGAGAGCAGGAAATCGATGCCTCCAATGTCTGCATCTTATCTAACATCAATTTGATTAGGTCGTTCATAGGCATGTGATGATTGAGTGCCTCATATAGTGTGAGAGGGTTGGTTTTGGGCATATAATGGGGGTGGCACTCCAGTGTATGGTGCTGCCATGTAGGTTGATTGGGAAGAAGGCAGTGAAACAGGAGGTACGTACCGAAGTGAAGAATGGATGAAATGGGAGGTGGCTGATAGTATGTATATGGAGGTGGAAGGGTCATGGTAACCCTAGTGGTAATGGGGGATAATGATTGTGGAATGGAAAGGACCACATTCGAAAAGGGGTAGGGGTCACCGACATGGGAGGTGGCAGTGTAGCTATGGGTATGTGTGAGACATTAGGGGTGGATGAGGTTGCGTTTTGGGTAGTTTTCAAGGGTATGGTGGATGTGGCGGGTGCCATGGAGGTGGAAGACATGGCAATCATAGCAGGTATAGGACCTAGCTATGAAACAACTGGGGGTAAGGTAGATGTGGGCAGCACAGAGCTACGTGGGGCTGATGCGAGAGTGGGAGTAAGAGCCGGGGGGATAGATATAGGCATCTCGAGTGGATGAGTGGGAAAGGTAAAACTACAAGGTGGTAGGGTTTTGGTCAAGGAGTCATGCGAAATCCTCATCTCCGGTAGTGATAGTGATAGGTTGGATGGGATCCATGGCTAGTGATAAAATGGAAGGTAGTGAAGGACTAGGTAGGAGTGGTTGATAATTGATGTGAAATATGAGTGCATTTTCTTGTTTTGGGTCAGCACCATGTGAACCCGATGTGATCGGGTAGGGTTGCTTCTCACGTAAATGACACGAGAAAATAGCAGAATGATGAATCTAGCGGTAAAAAGTGGATTAGGTACCAAATGGTGGTTGGAAAGTGAAACAAGCTAACCGATGTCGGTTAAGGCAAACTGATGCCAATTATGGGTAACCACATCGGCCATTGTAGAAAATGGTCGATGAGTGAAAAAACCGGGTAGAAGTTAAAATCGGCAGGTATGCCAAATCTGATGGTGCTTTAAAATGTCAATGGGAATGATGGCGATGTGAGGGACTATGAAAAGTGGAAGAAAATGAATAAAATGTCCTTTTGGATAGGTTAACGAAAGGACACGGAACCAACGTTGGTTTGGTATAATCGACGAAGGTCGAGAGGGTCACCGATGATGGTTCTTGTGAAATTTAAACAATGATGAAACAAAAGTGGTTGTGAATTAAAATCGATGTAGAATTAGACCCGAATTTTGAGAATGATGATGATATGGCCCCGAGCACAATCGGTGAATCTATAATACACCGAGATGTGATGAGGATCATGTAAGGATGAATAAGAAAAATGAATAACGTGATCTCACCTCAAAATGCAAGCCAAGTAGAAACACTAAGAAAAATGTGATCCTAGGAGTGCCTTTTCTATTATGTTTGTTTAGCTTATGCTATTTAGAGGACCCGACACATGAATTGTGAAATATATTTTTTTGGTGAGGATGGATTCCTATAAAGAAGGAGATCTAAAGGTGAGGTTTCGGGTATGTTATGGTTTGGGTGGGCCTCACTCTAAAGTATGACTCGTGAGCAGCGAACCAGGTGCCCACTGTGTCGTGATCATGTGATCACCTACAGCTTCTTCTAGGTAAGATGTTGTTTAAGAATGTGTGTATTTTCAATTTTTGTGAGGTTTGGTAAGACTCGGAGAGAGAAAGAGAAAGAAAGTGCTTTATGGTTCGTTTGTCAACCATCAGCCAGTCATGACTTCCAGCATATAGGTTGCCCTCAATTAATGTGAGCTAATGAAATAAATCATAATGGAATGCACTTATTTTTAAGCCAAAATCAAAGTGTGAAGTTGGATAACACAAAAATATGAAGAGGAAGAGGGATTCGCTTTCACTACAATGCAGAAAACACAAAGAAATGGTTCTTTTTAATTACACCAAAAGAAAGCTTTCCTTTAGAGAAAATAGAAAGAAAAGGTGGGTTACCAAGGAAGAAAATTAATGTGTATGCTTTTCAAAAGGGAAACAAACACACATTCCTAGGAATTAATGAAATGCAAGGAACCCTAGATGGGTCCCACCAGGTGTGCTAAAATTTTCACCTGATTCTAGATCGTTTCTTTGAAGTATTTACAAAATAGATAGGGTAACGGGCATAGGAGGAATACCTGTTTTAATGTTGGTTGATGGGTTGTTATGCACGTATGACTTCTGAATCCACAACTGATTGTGAGAGATTCCTTTTGGCTAGGAGGAACTACCTGTAATGCAAAGTAAGACCACCAAAAAAGTTAAACAATATATGCAGTGAACTGCCTAGTGTATGCTAGATCCGGAAGTGTGATACTTCCTAGATGGTTGTCAGTCCACTATTTTAAACAATTTAATGTGGTAAATAAGGTAAAACCTATTGTAATTCAAATGATTTAGGTATCTCACTTAAAACACAATAAGAAATAGATCTAATCTAATAAGCTAGGTTAGAATAGGATCCGAAGGTCAAGTAGTTGGTTACGGTTCTCTGCCCAGGTCAGCGAGAGGTCTTAGGTAGATCACGAGGTGAATGTGGGTGAGAGGACTTAGGTGGATAGGTCACTATTCTAGGTTGTATGTGGAAAATACGATGACCAATGTTGGTTAAGGGTGACCAATGATGGTTGGGTGTAACCGGTGCCAATTAATGTGTAAAGCGGGAATGCCACAAAATGAGATTTAGGTCTCCTTTGTGATTGCACAAAGGACTTTGGTTGGTCGGGATGAGGTATTGGGTGATTTGGGTAGGATTTGGTGAGGTTTTAATGGGTATATGGAGGGGTGAGTGTTGGAGGAGGTCAATGGGTGGCTAGGTAACCAAAAGATGATAATACTGATGATGAAATGGAATGAACCACGAAAGTATAATGTTTACTT
The DNA here is from genome assembly GCA_018340775.1 of Taxus wallichiana var. yunnanensis. Classification (NCBI taxonomy): domain Eukaryota; kingdom Viridiplantae; phylum Streptophyta; class Pinopsida; order Cupressales; family Taxaceae; genus Taxus; species Taxus wallichiana. Next base: position 1,016,795,790 of record CM031237.1, read on the forward strand.
ACTTGGATTCTAGTCTTGGATGCCAAGTGAGTGAGGGATGGAGGTCTTGATGAGAGGTTTGAAGGTTGCGGTGATCACCAATGCAAGAAGACATGTACATTCCTCTTTGCTTGGTTAGATCAGATCATTATTGGGATGGCTATGCAGGAAAAGATGCTTGATCTCCTTCCTTGCATGCGTGTTCTCACTGGAATGTGCTAATGTTCACCAACTTTTCCAATCTTTCTCCAACCTTCTGCCAACCTTGAGAATAAGGTTGTTTTGGGGTTAAAAGGGTAACCGATGGCGGTTACGTCTTAACGGTGACGGATTAGACTAACTAGGCATTGGTCAAGGTGGGATTTCCTAGGTTTACTAAACTAGGGAGATCCTCTTGATTTCCTTGGATCTCATGTCGTTAACCCATGGATTAGACTAGGATATTCTTGTAAGCATGCGGGAATGTGGTTAGAGAGAATGTAGGCATTGATTTTTATGGTCTAGGTAAGTCTCGATTAGTTATGGCAACTTACTAAGAATAGGTCTTAGGGTGAGTTAGCTTGATGAGGTGTCTAAGTGAGGTGTATGTGTGGATATTATTTAAATTAAGATATTTAAATAATAAATATGGTGAGGATAATGAATTAATTAAATTAAATTAATATTAGTGAGGTGAAGGGGGCCATGGCTAGGTGAATGTGATGAAGGGTACTTATTTGTCGAGGGACCAAAGGGGAGTGTGACCTAATTTTAGTGTCTACATTGGGAATAAGAAGTTTGAGGTTGGGCAGATGGTCTTACTGTATGATTCTAATTTTCTGTGCCACCCTGGGAAGTTAAAGGTCCATTGGTTAGGTCCCTATATAATCTCGTACATCCTTGATTTGGGCGTGTGCGATTCTGAGTGCTAGATGGAACGAAATTTCTTGGACACTTCAATGGGAGTAGGTTGAAGCCCTACTATAAATAAGGCTTCTTGGTGTTTATGAATAAGGAAGTTTTCCCTAATAGTTTAGAATTTCCTTTATGCATTTTCCTTTCTTGTGTTTCTCTTTCGCATTGTTTTTTTTTTACACTTGGGCACCATAACCTTATTTACTTTTTGAGGTTTTGAATGCGTAGAGGACCACAAATCATTTAAGCATGGGGTGTAGTGATGTGAAGGAAAGCATGGGTAAATTTCAAGGAGGATTATGTTGAAAATCCTAGTTGAATGGACCCTATTAAAAGACGTGCATGAAAGTAAAGGTAGAAAAGAATGGTTAGTGTCAAGATAAGGCTACTTTCGGATCCCACGTACATAGAAGGAAGAAGCTCATAAACAACACGAGGTAGGCGAGATAAATAATCATGACGAATAAGAAGTGCCTTCGGTGCTAGTTACACAGCATAAGAGTCTCCTATCAGGATGGATTGGTTATGCGCGAGAAGGTTGGAAGATTGTATGCTCGGGGTTGGGCGTGTGGGTTAGGGTGCGTAAAGTTGAGATTTGTTTGAAAAATTTACATTAAATGTTAAAAGTATGGTGGTAGGTGAAGTAGCATTTAATGATTAAAAATGGGAAAAACTATAAATAAAGGTTCAGATATTTCATTTTTTCACTTTGCTTATATGAAGAGGAGCTTTTGCGAACTAGGGTTTCAAAGTTGATCCATGCGAAGAAAAATTTTAAGAATTTGAGCATGAGTGACTAGTTTGGATTTATAAACCGGAAAGGAAGTGATTCATGGGTGTGGGAAGAGTTGTGGAGAAGCATCGTCTGGTGAAAAGAGGTTCTAGTTAGGGTTTGGCATCTAGGGCACGGGTTGGAAAGGATTTTATTCCCAATTTGAGATCTAAACTTGGAAAGGGGTAGTAAAACAAAGCAAGTGAAAGAAGTTGAAGTGTTAACATAAACAATGGCACCCAAGAAACCAATTGGCACACCTAAGAAGGGAAAGGGAAAGGGCAAGAGCAAGCAACAAGACACTATCATCACGGGTACAAATGAAGAGTGGTACGTAGAAATGTAGTACCCAGACGGAGTATTGCTTGGGTGAGAGTGGGAGTCCCATTTAAGAAATATGTCAATAAATGATTACAATCATTGTTTGAGCACAATCGAGAAGGAAATGGCGCTAGAGTTAGTGTGCCCGATGAATAAAAGGACACCATAGGGTTTTCCCATCTATAATGATGATGTAAAAGTGAAGATGAAGAAGTCAGGATTATTACAACTCTTTGAGTTACCATAATTAGGAAGCCTGAATGCCTATATCAATGGTTGATGTCACATGTGCATGAAGATTACTTTCACTTCACAGGCGCAAGATGTGCATTACCCCTCAACTTGTTTCACATTTCACAAGCCTCATCTATGAAGGAGAGATTTTGGAGGATGACCTAAGTGACAAGAAGGAAATTAAGGAAATTGTTGTTGCTTATGCATATAAAAAGGGGTCGAGGTACTTTGATATCATGGACATCAAGGACCCGATGATGAAGATGGTTGCGCGCACCTTGTGACAAAGTTAAATGGCTAGGAGAGATGGACCCAAGTAAACAAGGCCTGGTTGAATGTTTACAGGAGGATTTTGGAGGGCACCATCTACAACTTATATGCATTCATTGTGGATGAGATTTTCAGTAGTGTGAATGAAGGTGATAGAATCCTTTTGGTAATGTCTTGTTAACCATTGTATTCTTAGAGATTGGGGTGCCGGATGCAGTGGACAAGTTTGTGTGGGAGTACCCTGCTAAAGACCCTTCACCCGCAAAGAGGTTTGAGAAGTACACCTATGATAGTATGACAGCCATGCATAAGGCGCACCTAGAGAAGTGGTACATGCACACGAGGAATGTGTTCGGGGGTAGAATTGAGGATCCTGAACAGCGCGATGACCACCAGGGAGAAGCCCGAGTTTGTTGTGTACCAACATTTCTACCTTGGCAGATTTAAACTGATGGATGAGACATGGAGCCCATGGTGCAAGCTCCCTTTTGCGTTCACAGCTCAACACTTCCAAGCGAGGAGTGAAAAGGTTCAAAGAATCCAAGAAGTTGAAGTTGGACCTTGGTAATCTAGATCGGATCACGAGAGAAATGCACAAAGGGTTGTTTTACCCCAAAAAGTGCACTTACGTGGAGAAGTACGTGTTGCAAGAGGTCCAAATGATGAGACCCATGATTTTCCCATTACGGGAGGGACCGTGGCGTGAGTATACCTCTACATAAGACCTAAATTTGAAGGGCGCATATGTGAAGAATGAGATATCCATACACGAGGACACAACTTGGAAGGAAGAGACCACGCCCAAACGAGAAGGAAAAATAACCAAAGGATAAAGTACCAAGTGTAGTGAATACACATGCAATAGGTACCCCTAGGACAAATGCCTAGAACAAGTATGTATTCATGTAAGAAAAATTCCATAGTCAAAGAGAAGACTCCAGAGCCAGAGGATCCGTTAGACAAGGAGTCATCGAAGAAGAAGAAGATAGAGTCACTGCGCTGGAATCCCGGTTGGAAAGAAGCAAAAGATGATGGAGGAGTCGATTAGAGTACACCGAGAGCTTGGGGGCTACGAGGTGAAAGGGATGATGATGAGGAAGATAAGCTGAGGTAAACCAAGAACAACCTGTGGTCAGTGTACATGACTCGGAGGGAGAAGGAGAGAAGAATGAGTACATCTTCACGCGGAGAGAGGGCAGCTAGGAGGGGAAGGTGCCCGGGAAAAGGGAGTGAAGAGGTAAACAAGGAGGTGGAAAGAGAGGCTAAGAAGGTCATTGAGACCTTGGTAGAAGAGGGGTTGGAATGCAGCATTAAGCTGGTAATGAATGAGGATAAGGAGGAGAGTGGGGAAAAGGACCACGGTAGCACTGGAGGCCCCACTTTAACTATAAATATCCCTAAGGGCACACACACGGGAGGAAAGCACACGGAGGAGGAGAGGCCATGGTTGGGTTATGTTGATGACCCCAACAAAGTGTTATGCGCATGGTTCCAAAGCATGGTTCTAGCAAAGGGGATCCTAACAATGTCATCTTTTGATAAGGAGGTTGCATACCCATGGACAAGGAAGATGCTCTCATGGGCATTTGAGTCCCATCTTGATGAGCCAGAATTCAAAGTAAGCCATGGGGCAATAATAACATTGTTGGAATCAAAAGGAGACAACCCATTGGTGAATGCTCAACGGCTCTTAGATGAAAAACTATGCAATGTGCTCAACAAGGTCTCTGTTGAGGTTGAAGCTAGACTCTTTGGTTGAATGATAGAATCAAAGATCTGGAGGATGAACTAGAGAAGAAAGAGGAAGAGCTAGCTACGGGGACAAAGGAGCTGAGTCAAGAAAATATGATCAATGCCTAGTTACAGTGTGAAGTTAAGGGATGAGAAGGCAAGAGTATGTGAAGTATACAAAAAGGTGGAGTCCATTACAAATGCAATAGTGTTGAAGCATCCGGACCTAGTGCCTCCCACGCAAGTATGCATCTACCCTGGAATTCCTGGAGGACTTAACAAGAATCCTCACCATGGAGAGGTAGCCGCTAGCCTTGGAATCTACAAAAGAAGTGGTCACACGTTTAGAAAATGAGGATAAATTTAAGGTCGTGGTGCTCATAGCTGAATACAGTAAGGTCCTTGCTGATGTAAATATTGCTTCCTAAACTGTTGAGGCCATGTACGATAAATTGCATGGAAAGAGACAAAGTGGCAAGCATGTTGGTCACCAATGATGAAGTAAAACTTAAAGAGTTCCAAGAGAAGAACAAGGGGAACATAGAGCGGAGTGAGAAAAGATCCTAGCCAAGGTAGAAAATAAATTAGAAGCTATTGAGGCCTTACGGGGCTCAATTAAAAACTAGCTAAAGGAACTATACCCACAGATTACATGAAGGATGGATGCATTGGAGGATATAGGCAAGGAGTTAGAGAAAATTGTTGACACCATGAGCACCCAAGGGGATGGGCTAGGTTTTGATCAAGTGAGCACCTTAGTAGGTGATCTTTTCTAGAGAGCATAGAATGAGGTTGATGCTTGGAACAATCTGGAGGCTGACTTGTAGAAGAAATTTCCTCTCTTATTGCTTTAAGTAGCATCATTCCCCATTCTTCCTTCTTTTCCCATTCTTTGTCCCCTTTATTGTGTATTTCTTTATTCTTTAAGGAAGTTTCCAAGGGTGGAGAACAGGTAAAGTGTGGGGTGATGTTGGGCCCCTGAAATATCAACTAAGTCTAAAAAGGGTGCATAGGCATGCACGGTTGAACAAAGCATGCAAGATAAGGCACGCAGGAAGGGTTCAAGTAGGGTTTTGGTAGAACCCAAGATGCGTGCCCACAAAGTAAAATCGAGGACTTAGCCATTTTTGACCTTTCGGGCAGGACGTGAGAAAAACATGACCTCGGTGGATAAGGTGCATGCTAACTTGGTGACAGGGTGGCCTGGATGAATATGCCTTGTGCTAGAAGGCTATTAGAAGGACATCATGGCAAGGAGTGGTGAGCTCAAGCCTGGAGGAACATGCGCCCATGGAGGACCACTCTCGGACACTTTGTGGTAGATCCGAGGTCCGTAGATGAATGAGTTGGCAGTTTAGGAAGGCTATATATACAAGTTCCTATAGAAGCAAAGGGGATAAAATGGATAGATGGTAGAGCTATACGTAGAAATACTGCAAGGAATCTATTAGCTTGGGTAAATAAGTGTAGGAAAGTATGTATCAAGGTTTTGGGAGTAATAAATTTTCTTTTGAGGGCCTAGTTATATGAATCAATGTATTATGTTGTTGGGTTTCAAATTTTCACTTTAGGTGAAACCACAGTCAGGGGACAAACAAGTCCCTCCTCTTTGATGGGAGAGGTTCCCTTATTGAAAGCCAAAAACAAGATTATTTACAAATATACAACTTTCATCAAATGTGGTCTTCTGACATATGAAAATGCATTTTCTCCAAGGAAAAACACCAACACAAGAGAATGGAAGAATGAAGGGGAAAGAGAAGGAAAAAGAAAGCAATACTTTCGGGGAAAAGAGATTATAGAGAGAACCCCTAATTGCATTGGATAAATGAATTACAGAGAAGAATCATTCACATTTTTACTAGGTGCAATCACACAAACACAAAGTTCTCAGAATTGCATTTTGAAGAACACAAAGTTTCTTAGCTTCTATTTGATCAAATGATTCACAAAAAAAGAGGGAGAGAGGGAAATAGAGGAAAAAGAAAAATAAGCTCTTGTATTGATTTTTCGGTTCAAAATTATAGTCTCCACATATCAAAATTTCCAACCACAGAAAATGGCTTCTAGAACCCATCAAATAGCTCATGAAAAGTAGTTATAACTTCCTCCAGGTGAGAAAAATGGTTTGAAAATGGATTTCATCCTTCATTCCCTTCAAAAATTATCCAATCATGAAGAAAAACCATGGTGGAAAACCAATTTATGTGAATACACAAACATTTCATTTTATTTGCCAGTTTTGATATGAACCATCAATTTGTTATTAAAACATTCAAATCAGACCATCCACGTGGAAGGAGAAGATTGGAGCGGGCATGGGGAAAGCCCCTTTCATTTTCGTGAATTTTTGTGTTTTGGCACTTTGGAACAAATTTCCCCACAGCCCCGCCTTGAATTTTTGACTTGGACACATGGTGGGCTATGATTGGAAATAGGATCACCATTCAATTCTAAGCATTTTGACCTTTTCTACAAAAAGTCACAAAATCTCATTTACCCCCACCAGCCTACAGCTCCGACTTGATCTGGACATGTGGCACAATCTGGTTGGAAACGGGTGTGCGGCTCTCATTGTATCATTTTGACCTTTTCAGAAAAAAGGCACAAAAACCCATTTACCTACGTCGGCCCACTACTCTCGCATCGGCTCTTTGTACATGTGGCAACCTTTGAATGATTGTGGTCCTTAGGCGATTTTTGGTTTCTATTGTCCCTCGGGATCACAAACCAAATCTCACCAACTTACCTTTTTGCAAAAAAACAATGTGCACAAATACCCCATGAGCTCATTAGTCCACCAAAGAAAAAAATTTCCAACTTAAGCCCGTCGAGCCATAACTTAAAAAGTACAAGGAGTTAGGAGGACTTATTTACCTTTTGGAAAGGGAAGAAATTTCCCATCTATGAAGTGATTTTCATGAGTCTAAAGTCCTTGAAAGTTCTAATTTTTAAAATACCTCTTTCAAGCATACTTTAAGGGCACCAACTCAAAATTTTACAATTTTAGACTTAGAAATTAAAGGGAAATTTGAGGGTGACAACATATGGATGACTACGGTCTACCTTTATGTGACATTCTATAATGGGCCTAATGAATGTAATGAGGTTATATGTGAATATGAACATTAATGGTTCTGATGCATACATCCTTCTTCATAGCTCTTTTTCATTTATGTTTATGAACTAAGTATGAATGCTTGTACAACTTCCTTTCTGTTTTGGTGTAAGTTCTATAATCTATTAAGCTCTTTTCTGTCTAGAATGACTGCAAGGATCTAGAAGCCATTCTGAGCTCTATGGTGCTTGTATGTCTTATTCCCTCTCAAATCTCTTAAACTCGGATCATAGATGATGTTTCCCACTAAACTCACATAAAAGAGAGACTCGGCACCTGCGCGTGCCTCGGGTGAGTGCCCAGTGCCCATTGGGTGATAGATCAGCACGCATGGGATTCCTTTCCTTTGTGATGGGTGAAAAAATGACTACATCGTGCGGCACTACACATATATTGAGAGCTCTGTCAACTTTATTTAGCTCATATTTCAAGGTTTGGAGCCGAGGCCTCATAAGTTGAAACTTGTCTAAAAATATTGGCCCTTGCTCTTGTTGCTTCTTGTCCAGAATGCTTTAGTGCAAGCATTCAAATTTTCCCTTCATCTAATACTAAATTGACCAAAGTGCGCACATAATGCATAGCAGAAGGAAATTTTCAGGAACCTGAGATTCTAGATGAGGCCTTGTTTTAACAATGTGATCACCAAGCTCCTCAGCCATGCTAACGAAGGCCTCATTCTTTGCATGTTCTCATTCCTTCTCTTCTTTTAAGCACTTTATCTCTGTAGTTTTATCCTTATTATCTTCAATCAGTGCTCAAATGGTGGCAGCCTTATCAATGTTCCTTTGTGCCACCTTAGTAGATACCTTGACCAAGGCATTGTTGACCTACTCATCAGACATTAGAGTAGTTTTTATCGGCATGTGCACGTTATGGGTGCCTTCTTCACTCTTTGTGAGACACAGGACTCTTCACACACGTCAAAATCTGGTTCGTCCATATGAGTCTACATGGACCAGGATAATTACTTCCTTGTGCGTGTAGTAGCCATATCTAGATCCATCAACTCCCACCCATATAACTCTTTAAGGCCCACAGTGCTCTAAAATGGGTGTGGATGATTTTTCTCATGTCCTTAGCATAGCCCATATTAGGGACAATGTATTCTTCACTTGTCCTTTCTCTTTTCCTTGACCCCCTAAGAACACAGGGCATCAGGTCTAGAGTTGGCCCTTCTCCTTCACACAGTACTAATGGGCATGCGCCAGGTGGCTCACCCATAACTTCCTCTGCTTCTTTCACCCCTTCTTCATCATCTCACATCTCTTCATCCTGGGGATCCTTTGCATCTTCAGTTGAACCCAGGGTTCTGGCGCACTCTCCCTAACTCCTCCTCCTTGTCCTCTTTAAGCTTGACTTTCTTCTCCTTTTTCTTGGTGTTTCATTTTTAGGGGAAAGTTAAGGTGACCTTCGTAAAGGTTGAGATGTTCCTGCACCTTGGGTTGTAGTCCTTCGAACACCCTCTTGAATTGGCATTCCTCATGGACTATTTTACGTCAAGTCTTCCTCTTCTCCTAGAGAAATCTTCTTAGAAATATGTAGCCACATGGTGTTCACTTGTGACCACCTTTCCTGATCATTCAGCTTGGTGAGTAAATGTGTGGCCACGTATCACAAGGTACTTCCTCAACTTGTAGATATCCATCTTGCGTGGACCCTTTGTATATCCCAACTCCTTGTTGGTGGCCATGATAGCTACCTTATCAGTTAGATCACTACTAACCTTTGTCCTTGTGCCCTTCAATCTTGTCAATGTAGCAATTAAGGGTGATGTGATCCTTACCCGCCACCCAGAAAAGTAGAAGAAGTCCTCATGGACTCTACTCATCAACCACCGGTATAGATTTTCTGGTTTTCCAAAGTATAGGATTTCATACAATTGGTACACCCCTACCTTCTTCAGTAACTTTTCCCTAGCATCTTCATACATTGGCATGCCATCAACCGTTCACTTGTTGGTCTTCCTATTCAGCAATGCATCTAATTCCTCCTTGTTCTCGGTGGTATGATGTTTGTAGTCACACACCTTACACCTATAGATATGGGAATCCCAATCCCATCTGATAATGAATTCTTCTAGATACTACATTTATGAGAATTTGCTCTCGGGAGCATCCTCGACCTCAATTTATACCTCCTTCTTCCCATTTTTTCCTACTCCAGGTGCTTTCCTCGGTGTCATGATAAAAGTTGCACCTTTTTCCTCTTTCAAACAAATTCTCATGCCCTAGCTCCTTCTCAACGCTTCTTCTTCACTCAAATCCTTCTCAAATGGGGATGCAAGCTAATTCTATGCAAAAATCTTCTCTCCTTGCTGGTTTCATAGCTCTCTACACCTCAATTTGTTTCACTCGATTTGGTTGCAACTATCTCGGTCGAATACTTGTGATCGTAAAGGTAGAAATGAACCCACATCATGTCTTTATATAGAGTTGTGAAAAGTTATTGCATTTATTGCTCCTTTACCTTATTGAGTTGTGGAGCTCAATTACTTCAAATTAGCATGTTATATTAAACTTGTAGGAAAGCATAGTAACCAACATCGGTTATGGAGGGACCAAAGGCATCAATCAAGCAGGAGGAACCAACATTGGTTAGGGCTAGCGGCATCGGTTACTTTGTGTAGGAGTGTTTTATTTAACTCTCGGGAATTAGATATAATTTTAGCATTAAAGCATATATATTGATTGTAATTACATGGCTAAGTGCCCTAAGTTTGTATATGCCTATATAAGCATGAAATATAGGGTTTAGAAGCTAGTGAGGATTGTAATAATTGATGATTATTATGAAAATAATTGTGAGAGAGAATTCTTGGAGAAGAAGGAGAAGCTTGAGAGAAAAAAATATTGTACATCTAAGAGGTGTGGAAGATTGTAGATCTTCAATTGTATATCTTCTAAAAGCTTTGGATAATAGATTGGCTTGTTTCTTGGTGGATGTAGCCCACATTGGGTGAACCACATTAAATCTAGTGTTGATTTATATCTATTGTTTTATATATTTCTTCTGGTAGAATATCCACTTTTATTGCATGTATGCTTAGATCTGATATATTATTTGTACAACCTTGTGCTAACCCCAACATACCTACCACGGATCCTCTCATTAATTGACCAATTTCTCAATTTCCAAGTGATACACCTACATACCACAGTTATAACCTTCTAGCGTGCCTTCCTACCTTCTAGCTACAGACCTCCTTCTACACGCTTCCATGCACTAAATTACCTCACCAATTTTCCTTCCTCTAGTATTTTTTACGGTCGCAACTTACCTCACGTTATATTGTTCATTCATTTGTTTCCAGCTATGGTCTTCTTTAGGAGTAATTTTCTCTCTAGCAATGCCTTTCCATACTATCTACACTTTTTAATCAAGAGAAATCACTTGTAACAGTATTTTCTTATGTGTACCCATTTTTGAATGACAACCACCCCACACCAAGGGTATGTGCAGTCCTCTGTGCATAAAAACACTTCATATTGTGATCAACTTCCGCGACAAACGTGCTTATTACACAAAACACTAAACTAAATTGACAAAGCATAGTGACGAAGAAGGAAACACACTAAATGAAATACAGTAAGGGAAATCTATACTAAATGGAAATATTACCTTATTACAAACACCAAGAAGGATTATTTATAGTAGGACTTGATCTACTCTCATTGAAATAACTAGGTAACTGTGTTCCATTAAGCACCTCTAATTGGCAAGCACTGATTCAAATATGTGAGTGATAACTTACAGGTCCTAACTAATGCACCTTAAGTTTTCTGGGTGCTGCAAAAACTTTGAATCATAAAGAATCACATCTTCCCAACCCCATGCTTCTTGTCCTTGATATTTTTATCATGTCATGCGTTCTATCGGCCTTTTCCTACTGTGACTCTCAATGTGTTATGGTGGATCTCTCATCCAGCTCTATTAAGTTATCAATTCTCTCTTCAATGCTTGCTCATCAACTAGACCTCCAACAAGTGCAATACGTAATGAAGGTAACAAAAATTCTATGGGAAAACTTACTTCTATGCCAAACAACAACTGAAATGGTGTGGCTTTATTCAACCTTTTATAGGTTGTTCTATATGCCTAAAGTACAACAGAAAATTTATCATCCCAATCTTTTCTTTTGACATCACAAATATTTGTCAAGGTATGGCTCAATATATTATTGAATGTCTCAAAAATCCCATTTTCTTGAGGGTGATAGGTTGTGGTCTTGTGGTACACGGCGTAAATTCATCTAATAATATCCCGATTGTCTCATTCAAAAAATGTGTTCCCTATCACTTTTAAGACTCAACGGACATCCATACCTAGTAATAATATTTTCCCATAAGAACCTTGTTCTTGTAGCCATTATACAATCCTTTGTAGGTGTTTCTTCTTCCCACCTTGTAAGATCATTTATACAAATGATGATGTAGCATGATCCGATTCTACATGTGGCTAGGGAAATAGGATCCACAAAATCTATTTCCCATTTTTCAAATAGTTATGCACTAATAATAGGCATTAAAGGCATTTCATCTCTTTTCTTAGGCTTTCCAAGGCACTAACAGTGATCACATGCCTTACAATACTCCTTGTAATCCATGTACAAGGTTTCCCACCATAAACTAGTGAGTAGAATCTTGTGTGCGGTGGCGTCACGTACATAGTGTCCACCTACAATACTATCATGAGACTCTTCCATGATTGTCGTGCGCTCATGCTCCAATACACACCAACGCAATACTTCATCTCGTCCTAGTTTGTATAAGTCACCACTGATCAACATGAAATGTGTGGCATGAATTGTAAGTTATTTATTTTCCAAGGCTTTCATTCCTTCAGGTGTCATACCTATGTGTAAAAAGACAACAATATCCTCCAATTCTAAAGACGTGTAGTTTAACTTTGTACAACTATGCATCTGGCATTATATCATAGATTGTATGTGTGTCCACTCTGATTGAATTCTTGATAAGTGGTCTGGGCTAGAATTACTTTTACCGAGCTTTACCACGACTATAAATTCAAACTATTGGAATAAGAGAACCCATCGACATATGCACCCCTATAAAATAGGCTTATTTACCAAGTATTTTAATGCCATGTGATCTATATAAAACACAAAAGGTGTTACTAGAAGTGTTGTCTAAACTTCTGCAGTGCGTAGATCATTGTGAAGGCCTCGCACTCTGTAGTTTTATAATTTTGTTCTACATGTGTCAATTTTCTACAAAAAAAAGATAGGATGATCTATAATACCTTCTCCATGTTGAGCTAATATTGTGTTAATTGCCATGCCGAGGCATCCACATGTACGTGAAAGGGTTGGTTCCATGAGGGAAATCACATAATAGGAACTGTAGTAAGACTCTCCTTCAACTTCAAATGTATGTTGCTTGTGATTCTCCCCCAATAGAATGTCCCTTTTCCTTTTATTAAATCCTCCAAGGGTGCAGCAATCTTAGCATATCCTTTGATAAATTTTTGTAATACCCTGTGTGGCCCAAGAATCTGCACACCTCACTCTGATTGGTAGGTTCCACCAGAGCCTAAGATAACTTTGGCTAGATCTACTAAGAAACCCTCCTTGCGGATGATATGCCTGGTAGAGTTCCAAAAGGTGTAGAAAATATGCACTTTTTTATTTTAAAGAGATGTTTAACTATCTCTCAAACATTAATCACCTCTCAAACCCATATATTGTCACAATCATCGAAGTAAACTTACAAGAATTTGTGAATAAAATCCTAGAATGCTTGAACCACAATGCACAAAAATACTGCAGGTGTATTCTTCAGTCCAAAGGGCATCACCGTGTATGCAAAATTTCCCGTTCAATGGTTAAAGTTGTTTTCTCTTAATCCTCCTTTGTAATTCTTACCTGGTGATATCCAAAGAATCCATTTGTAAAAGACTAAATTTTGCACCCTACAACGCCTTCTAATATTTCCTTGGTGAAAGGTGTAGGAAAAGGATCAATCACACATGCAACATTCAACTCCCTGTAGTCCACACAAATCCTTATCCTACTATCTTTCTTTATATTGATTACCATGGTGTTGACCCACTCGATTCTTCTAGGGGTTTAATGATGCCATATTTCAACATCTTTTCAATTTCTTCTTTAAATTTTACATGCAGGTTAGGGTTCATCTGTAAGGTCTCTTCCTAAGCCTGGATGCACACCTTCCTTTAACTTAATCCTCATCTCATCTAAATACTCAAGCACTCCCTTTAACTCATGGTATCCCCTAGGAAATAAGTCCTAGAAATCACATAGTAACTCAATTATCTTAGCCACTTTAGAATCAGACCAATAATCTCCAATTATGGCCTCCTTAGGTTTAGCATCTATGTCAATGTTCACTTTCTTGGTCTTCATAGGTTCATGAGAGGCACGCGCCTTCTTATCTAAATTGTCTCAGGACTTTAAGTGTACCCTCTTCGAATGATATATGTCCAAATTTTCTACTTCTTCATCATCCACTATGTAGACCATTTTTCTTTTCTCCTTCTCGAGGCAAGCACGCTTAAGTATTTCAGCATCGGTCTCATCTACTTCATCAAAATGCGCTCCTAGGTCTACCTCACCATATAACTCCTGAATGAGTTATTTATTGTTTGCACTATCTCCCATAGTCAATCACTCCATGACTTGTAATGTATCTTTCACCAAAATTTAGTGGAGAAGTAGTCAAAAAAATTGGATCAATCCTGCTACCAAGTCTTACCAATTTCCAGTCTCCCTATGCAACTCTGCATACACATACCAAGTGTGTGCATAGCCTCGCGGGTGAAATAAATTTTGTGCACCCATAGTGAAGGTGGTAAATATTTCTACCCCTCTATCCGAGAGTTTCTCACACTTGTTGCATGTGGTGGTGAACATGATAATTTGAGTAGGTGCATTACTCCTAAGAAACTCGAGTTGTTAGAGAAATTCTCACTTCATTCCATTCTATGAGATTATCCCTGTGAACCATCCACCAACGCATTGTTGTCTCGCATAGGGTATACACTAACATATTTCTTCTATCCACTTAATCCTTCCATTATTCTTCCATGACACACAAGAATACCGTAGGGTCTCCTTCTCTAGTGTCTTTGGGTACAAAGTTGTTACCTAATCTCCTAACACAACGTGGCTTTGATTATGCGCACATATGCACTTCTTACTTCATGCCTAATCATCGTGTAAGTTCCATATACTCAATTGTCATAGAAAATATTTGTAGTATCACTAATGGATTTTACATCATCCTACTGGAGGATTCCTTCCTTAGATGGCTCAAGTACTTCCAAATCTTGAATGACACATAAATTTTGTTCATGTCTTCCTCACTCAAAGGTTCAACATAAGGTGTAGATTTCCCATCTATCAAAGGGATAATAACTCATTCTTCCTTGTTCTCAAAACTTATATACCCCTTTTTGAATTGTAGATCAACATTATTTGCATAACACCAAGGGTACCCAAGTAGATATGGGAAGTTGTGCCTTCTACAAGCGTTAAAACCTCAAAGTCCCCAGTGAACTTGGCCCCTTATATAGTAATGGATGCATCCTTTAAAACTCCTATTAGAGTGGCCTTAGTTTGATTTGCCATAAATATTACATTAGAGGATGGATGTAATGGAGTTCTAGCCCATCTACACCCATGCATCTAAAGTAAGCACATTAACTTCCGCGCCTATGTCAATCAATATATTGCTCAAAATCCACCCATCCACAATAGCATTTAGAGTGATCTCCTTGTCATAATCCAAGCTATGAGGGGGATATTAGCATGCAATATCTACCATCCATTCTCAATACATTGCCGAAATGTTTCCCTTTAACCAATTCCCTAGTAATGGAATAATATTCTCCTCGCGTAGCATCTTATATACCTCTTTCAAGTCATCAACATCACATTGGACCATCTTCGTTGCCTTATTTTGTTCCAAATTTAGTGATTTTTCCTTTAAACATTGTATCTTACCCTCTAGTCATTTTATCTACCCTTGATACTACTTTCTAACCCTAGGCGCACTTGACCTATCACCCAGCGGGTGTAAGGCGCTCACACGATGTAACACCTGAACTGTTGTTACTTTCTCCTGAGCATACAAGTGTTGATATGTGATTTCTTGTAAAAGGATGTGTTCCTCGATTTAGAAATCATGCTTGATATGTACTGTAATTTCTTTGCGATTACGGACCTTGGTAGTCGAGAATGTGATTAGACTCTTTTATTTATTTCATTTTGCATCCGAGTTTAGTCTGATCTCGGAATGAATTATAGAGTTATCCATCTATAAGATCTAGTCTTGGATCAGTGGAATTGATCCAAGTAATGCTTAAAGTTTGTTCATGATGAATTAAAATCACAGACCTTGAACAGGTTGCAAGGTCTAGAAGCATTTAATAAGCTAGTCAGGAGTATGACTCAGGCTGATCGAGTAAAATGAATTGGTTCCCGATATGGAAGTATATCTGGAAGGTCTCGATCGTGGACCAGGTAATAATTCGGTTACATACGATTCTGCAGCAGAACAGGAGCTAACCCTGTTCAAGAAGGTATGAGGTAGGTCTTTTCTGAGTGTACAGAATGTAGACCTAACTGGAATTATTAAGTGATTAGTAACCTAAGACTAAATCTAACCTAGGGGTTAGATTAGTGTTAATCTAACCTAGACCTAGGCTAAGTGCTAATGTCCTAAGTTAGTATCTATGTGTAATGTGGTTAGAATTTGTATTATCCTAAATTCTAACCTAAGATACTAACCTAACTATGATCAAGAATGTAAAGGGGCCTATGGAGGGGTGTGAACCATGGGCGGCGTTTTCTATGTTATTAAATGCATGGGATAAGGATGAAGGACAGGTCTTGGCGGAGGTTTTGGGAGCTAACTTTGTGCCGACGTGGCGAGTCACCAAACCGGAAATGAACATGGGATTTTATTTGGTATCATGCCGCCAACTTTGGCGGTCGGTGGAAGTGGAGTTGGAGCGGGAAAGTTGGTGAATTTGCATTCAATGCTCTCGGTAGGCGACCTCGAAACTCACGAGAAGGCATGCAAACGGAAGTTTGTTGGTTTGTTTGGCTTATCGCGATTTTCGGTTTTTCTTCGGCCTGTTCACTGGTTCTTCGCACCAATCTTC
The DNA here is from genome assembly GCA_018340775.1 of Taxus wallichiana var. yunnanensis. Lineage (NCBI taxonomy): Eukaryota > Viridiplantae > Streptophyta > Pinopsida > Cupressales > Taxaceae > Taxus > Taxus wallichiana. The sequence continues at coordinate 1,016,812,253 of CM031237.1, forward strand.
TTTGTGTTGCATGGCGAGCATGAGGTTATCTAGCTCTTTTCTCTGGCAAGGAGAGTATATATGTTTTGGAGATAGCAAAATTTTGTTGGTCGCTCTAACTTGGAAAAGGAAAAGGAAGTCTGAGCTCTTCCAGTGGTCTGCTTTGAAAATTTGAGCAAAAATCCAGGCATGTTAGGCCCTAACCTTTAAAAATCTTGCTTTGTCTTTCAAGTGATTTCATTAGAACAACTCTGTTCAAATGATTTATGGAATTAGATGTTTATCTATGGATGTCTTGTGTGATTTTTCTTGGTTCAGTATCTCTTCTGGTTCGAATCTTCATTTATCCTTTGTTGGGTGTTTATTAAATTTGAACTGTGGCATTATTTTCTTGTGTTTGCATTCTGGCTTAATTATGCGAAACATGTGAAATGTGTGAATGCTCGGCCTGTTCGGTGTGAGCCCATGAATCGTTCCTATGATGGGTATAGGCCATTGATTGTCTGTCGATTTTTGGTCGTTGATTCTTGTTTTGGAAACAGTCGGAAGAAACATTGATGGAACTGTTTGTTTGTTCAGTGTTATGAAATCTTTGTAGGCTCTGTCATGGGTTTTGATGATGGTAGTTATTGATACTTTGTGGGTTTCGTTCTGTCTTTTAAATTTGTTTGGGAACAGGTAACTATTGTGTTACAGTAGTCATTACGACCCAGGGGAAGTTGTTTTTCCTTGTTATTGTGGTAACGGGATTTAACCCGTTGACAGTATACAATATGGATAAATGTATTTTTATTTAAACAACTTTGTGGAGTCCTCGGAATGAAATCGGTATTTGATTTGCTTACACTTGATTTGTTCTGAATGCTTGCCATAGATGGCATAGAAGGATTCATTAACTATTTGTTTTTATCTATACTATTGTTGGGTTCCGCGGTTATTGGTATAAACCCGTTTACAGTATGCAATGTATATATATATAGATTTATGTTTGTTTTAATCTGAACGACTCTGTGGAGTCGATGGAATGATTTGTATATATATTTGATCCACTGTTCAAGTTGAATATAAATGAATATTGGGAAATGTTGTACCAATGACCTAAGGGAATAACTTGTATTTCAATCACCATTATTATCTCGTAAGAGTACCTTCGTGTCGTAAGGATTTTGTGGTGCAATTCTCTTGGTATATTTTTGCGTCTTGATGCATGTAAATTTGTCTAAAAGATTGGCGAGGTTCGATCAGATTCCTTGTTTTGAAATCAATAATTGGAATTACTTGCCTGATTTTTAATAAGCTCAGTTGATGGGCTTAGATGGAATCGCATGCAATTATTTGACTTATTCTTGTTGTTCAGATTCATATGAATTCTTGGAAGGTAACTTTGTATTTTTGTACCTTATTGAACCTAATTTTTAGGACAACGTCGTTTTGTCACTGTTCTTGAGTATGGATAATTATCTTGTGTCCTGGCTCTGTTGAAGTGAGTCGCGAATACCATACTTAGATTTGAATGCGCCCAGTGTAAGTATAGTTATGCTATGTTCCTTCCTGTTTATTTTAGTCCGATTGAGACTGGTCATGTATCGGAGATCCTGTGTGGTCATCTTGGCATAGTCCTTAGGAAACTTCAAATTGCTTAAAACAATGAAGTCTGTTGTTGACAGCGATATGCCAGAGGTTCTTTGATTTCGAACTTGGATCGAAAACCTTCTGTGTTTAAAAGGAACTAGTATTGAGCTATAGGTTGATATATGGGATTGATGACGTGTTAGCTACTGTACAGGAGTTTTTGCTGTGTTCTTTTTATTTAAAACAGCGATCCTTCTTGTGGCTTGTCGGACTTGTTGGTATACATACTGGGTGAATGTTTTCCATATGTGGAGACGGTACAGTAGTGAACTTATATGAAAGGGGGTATGAATGATATGTTCTTTCTCTTCTATTATTGTAATCTTGGTAGAGATCCATCTGCAGTTGGTATTGCTTTTGTAACATATTGGTGGAATCACGATTTTCTATGATATTCCATTTCCGATGAAAGTGATGATTTGTTCAATATTGCTGATCTTGGATTCAAGATGATTGTTCTAATACTTTCGTTCTTTGATTCTTAATATTTGATGAAATATTAGAGAAGTGAGTAAGACTATTTTGTAACGATGATAGAGTTACACATTTGTAGACATTTTGTAATACAAAGGCATAGTCTGAATATGTTTACTTGTTTGGATAATTGATCTCATTTAAACAGGGTGTTTAATGAAAACAATTGATGGATTGCAATTGTTTTAAAAGTTAGTGCTTATCATGCTCAGTTCATCGAACTGACTCATGTTGACTATTTTTGCAGATGGTTGCCATAAGTGGTAAAAGCAATGCAGATCTGACAGGATGATCAGATTATTTAATTTGTTTTATAATGAATTACTGCTTGATTTTATAAATGTACTATATGTGGAAAGATGTTTCTTTTCCGTTAAGCATTGTATCAAGTATGCTGCTTGCATAAAATGTAATTGTATAATTTTGAAAGGAATGGAAATAAGTGTTTGATACTTATGTGTTGTATTCTATTTCTGATAGTTGACCTTCTTCGGTTTATATACCAGAATGGCAATGATATCTTTGCAAAATTTTGGATGCTTTTGTGATTGTGATAAAGCTTACAAGAAAATGTGGTTGAATTCATATGAGTGTTTAGCAGATCTTATTGTTCTAGCGAAAGCAATATTGAATTTAAATAATTGTCTTTCTAAAAGTTAGGTTAAAAATGAACCTAAGCAGAACGCTAAACAAGCTGGATTAAATTACTAATCCCTAGTCCTGAGTATGACAGGACAATATTAAATTGGATTCTTAATCATTTATATCCTTATACTAATAAGTATGATATAAATTCAGTTAAGAGAACTGATATAAATCAAATGAAGTTCGGATGGCAATCTCATGTGAAGGTTATGAGATATTGTCCAATTCTGTTGTTTAGAATCAGGTGTATTCTAATGACTCCTTGATGAGAGCTTGACCTTAATACCTCTACCATGTAATGGGTTTTATAGAGGAGGGTCGTCTTAAGACGAAGAATCCAGGGATCGGGAAAGGCTAACCTTAGGGAAAAGTCTTTAAAGTAATTGAAACTCAAGTGCATAATGCATGTTGTTAAGTAGATCTTTTAGAGGTGGATTTAAAGGTTGGCGACACAAGTCAATTGCGAGGGTTGTACCTCCGAGAAGATTAGGATCTTCTCGAAGTTACAACAATGCGGGAGACTTATGGCGACACCCTTTGCATTGATCGCTAAGATTTACACTTTGATCTCGCACGAGTTACTCGAAGTCCGATTATGAGCGTGGTCATGTTATAAGGCTGCCTAGGAGATTTGGGGTATCATGACACCTTTGGTTGAACTGCAGGTTGAACGATGTCACCATATCCCTAATCCTCGTGGGCATCCATATAACATTATCACCTTGATAATCTACCTCCGAGTGATTCGATTGTGAAAGGAAGGAATGACATGAGTCGGTGTAGGACATTCTATATAACATAAGAATGGGGTGAAGGGCGTATTCAGTTGGCCAGAGTATGCCGTTAAGGAATACGAGACATAAACATATGTTTCAAATCTTTGGCCAAAGTATCGCAAGCCGCTTTGATTGCGTTGTCTAATTCACCTAGTCTAAGGGATGAGATGTCGATGAATAATAGTAACGATTATTCAGTTAGGTTCCTTGGACAGAGCATTCTGAATCCCAGAGTAGGGAAGAGAACCGCAAGAGTAAAGTGTTAACTAAAAACACCAACTCTTTTTACTCATGAATAGATCGGTAGATTACCCGTCATGGAATGAATAGATCGGAGGTACTCAGAGTCATTCTGACTACGTATGGTTGTCTATTATATGAATGGTTATTTGATTTGTGAGTTCTAAATTATGTATTTAGAACCAGGGATGCAATTATCAAAAAAAAAAAAATCACTTGTTCTAAAGTATAAGATGGAGATGTTACACTGAGGCATGCTTGGGCATTGAACCCCTCCTTTATGTGAGCATTGTGATAAGGTTTTTCCATTAGTGGAGGATTAATTGTAGAATGCGAAGCACATTTACTTAGTTAAAGGAAAAGTGGAAAGGACTGACTTACGTATCCATACATCAATGCATTACGAGAAACTTAACAACAATGTAATAAGCATTATAATCTAGATCTGAGCCATGGTGGTCATATAACACGAGGGTTTACACCCTTAAGCATGATATATAGAACAAACCCATATATATATATATATATATATATACACACACATATATATTCATTGGTAGCCATATTACAATAAAAAGAGGTCATCACGAGACCATACATGTTAAATAACGAGACTCGACCCCTACAAATCTTTGCTTGGCATGAGACCCTAGTTATGCCCTTCCTTTGTAATCCATGTTATAGATCTTAGTGCCATACAGAGGCTCATGAAATTCCTCACAACCCTTAGCACTAAGTGCTATAAACCTAGCATTCTTTGCGGCACTCGGTCACTCGGCATCTTACCATTGATGCATTCTCTCTATCTCTAGCATGTTCTTGAGATGATCGATATATATTTCTTGATCTAGGCATCTCATTTCATAGGATCAGCACCCACCATCATGCCTTTTCTTCTTAAGTTTGTGTGCCAAGTGTTGATGTGGTCCTCTAATGCTAAATTATTATCCCCTTGCAAACCATCCACTCTTTGTAATGATGTCTCCTGGGAATATTCCCTACATGGAATATCCTTTTCTTGACCTCCAAGGTTCCAAGCTGGCACCTTATCCACTCATCACACCTAGTTGAGTCCTCACATTTTCCTCAAGTGTCTTCAGAATGCCAAATATGGCTAAGACATTTGAACTTATGTTCTACCTTCCACGCATGCCCTTGTTTCACCTAAACCCTTAAAACCCTTTGTTACTGCGTACTTTCCCCAGTGCCCTTCTTCTTCCCAGGTCTGCGTGTGTTCCCTTTTGGTACTTAGCCAATATTTCAAGGCCCAAAATCACCTTACACTAAGCATTTTCTTCATCCTCAAAAAGATCCTACTTCTCAAAGAATAAAAAAATAATGGGATAGGGACAAATTGAATGAAGAATGGAAGAATGGAAGAATCTGCTACTGTTGTAGGAGTGGGAAATCCTTCCTCATTGTTGCCTCAATCTTTTCCCAAGCATACACCTCACCCTACACCTACTTGAAGTAGGTCACCCACTAGAGCACTCACCTCCTCAAAACTCAATTCACCACCCTTAGCATTCAGTGTATCTATAATTCCCTCTAACTGGCTACTAATTTCATCCATCACTTCCATTTTGCGAGTGATTTGGGGGTCTGACTCCTTAAGGCATGAGTCTTAATCAAACCCCACAAGGCTTCTATTACTTCTATCTTCTTCTCAACCTCGGCTAGGATTTTATCCCGCTCCACCATGTTTCCCTTGTTCTTTTCTTGAAACTCTTTTATATCTTCTTCATGCGTAGCAACTAGTATGCTTGCCCTATCTCTTTCATGTGATTTTCATACATAACCTTACCTATTTACATGGTGGTCTTTGCGGTGGCAAGGAGATTAGAATACCGAGTATCGCTTTTCCCCAATCTTCGATTTCTCCCTCCTTCTAGCGTGTCAATGCCTCTTCTATTGATTCCATGTGGTGATCACCTTTCCATGGTGAGGATGTGAGTCAAGTCTTCCAAGAATTGCATGGTTGACTTGTATTTTTGCTCGAGATGGGGCCAGTGCAGGTGCTTCAAGATTATGGCATCTGTAATCATCTCTATTTTCTTATAAATATCATGCACCTTTTCCTTCTCCTCCCTTAATTTATGCCTTAATTGGGTGTTGATCAGCTCCTCCTACTTTAACTCCTTGTTCTTCTCAATGATTTCTTCATTTTTCTTTTCAATTTCCTCCTCCAGGACCCTTACTCTATTATTCCTCTCAAAGAGGCTCACCTAAACCTCCACTAATACCTTTTTGAGTGCATTGCACACTTGCTCATCCCGATAGGCTGTTAAGCAATCACCAGAGGTTTTACTCCCTTGGTATTTGGTATCTTCATCAGTGTCTCACGATTGACCTTGAACTCGAGCTCATCAACATGGGACTCAAAGGCCCAAGACAACATATTCCATGTGCATGGGTATGCACCCTCTTCTTTGAATGAAGACCATGTAAGGAGTTGGTTTGTAGGCATGGTGCTTTGGAAACGTGCATACAATACCTTATTTAGATCATTGATATAAGTCATTCCTTGCTCTTGCACCGCTACCACATTCTTTCCTCCCGTGCACGCTGCCTTTGGGAAGCTTCTTTTGCCCGAGTTGGGATCTCCACCCATGCTTCCATATTCCTTCTCTACACTTTCACTTTCTTCCACCTCCTTGAGAACTTCTTCAGCATTGCGCTCAACCTCTTGTTCCACCAAGTCTTTTATTATGCCTGTTACCTCCCTTTCTATAGAATCTTCTATCTACTCCTTGGTCAGGCTTGGATTCCTTTGATCCTTCGTGTTAACTTCCTCACTTTCTCCCTTTCCGTGAGTGCCTCCTTCATCCTCATCCTTCTCTTCATTTTCCTCTTCTTCTAAGTCATGTACATCGTACATAGGATGGTCTTGAGCCTCATCGTGCTCGTCCCTTGTCCTCATCACCCTTAACAACAACCTCCATGCTCATTATTTCATTTGAGTCTACCCTTTCTATTATTTTTTGCTTCTTCCTAACTGGTGATTTCAGTATAGGAGATTCTTCCTTTTCTTCTTCAATAGGTGACTCCTTCCTTTTCAAAGCAACTCCTCTTTTTAGGGTGATTTTCTTACTCTAGGTCCTCTTCCTTGGGTTTCTTCTCCTTCTCTTCTATGGGGCCTTCTTCCTCTTTACATGGGTGTTTGGCTTTACACTTGACTTTTGTGCACCTACAAATTGCACCATTTGTATGCTTGGTGCTTTTTTTCTCAAGTGCCTCCTCTCTCTCCCTCTTCCTTAGTGTGGCCTTATTCCTTAAGGTGGGGTCTTATGGGATAGATACATCATTCTCCATGTAAGTTCCCTTCTCATATTTTGGCCTTATGTGCAGGTATACCCTTGTTGCAATTATCCCAACAACATGCAATGTTACTGGCTTCACCATATGCATGTCATGGGAGACATAATTCTCCACATAGGTGCGCTTCTTTGGATATATCAAAGTTCTACACAGCTCATGGTAATCCTAGTCTACCGTACTAAGGTCAAACCTTAGCTTCTTTACCTCCTTAAATCTATTGACCCCACCTAAAAGTATTGTGTTGTGAAGGAGAATGGAAACTTGCACCAAGGACCCTTAGTGCCATCTACTAGGTTAAACCATCCAATGCAAAAATATTAGTACATGATGAATTTGGCCTTGCCTTGTAGTAAAACAGGTAACTACATAGGTATTCTCCACTCTATGTCAAATGCATCATGCATCTGCTTGTACTATTTTTCTAGGCACGCCTTGTGGGTGTTCGTCATGGTGTCACAAGTGTACTTCTAAAATATTTTTGCAGGGGAGGGGTTCTCATTTGGGTACTCCCACAAAAATTTATCCTGCCCATCGGGCACCCCAATCTCTAAAAATATGATGGTTAGTAAGACATTACCAAACATGATCTTCTCTCCATCATGTGTGGTACTTGATGATTTCCTCCACTATGAATGCTAAGAGGGAGATCTTCGACAAATGTTCAACCATGCCTTGTTGATCTATGTCCACCTCTCATGTCCATTTAGTTTTGTGACCAAGCACATGGCCATCCTCATTACATGGTCGAAATCATAGAGATGTCAAAGTATTGTGACCCCTTCTTATAGTCATAGGCCTCAACAGTTTTCTTGATGGCCTCCTTATCATCTAGATCATCATCAAATGAATCTCCCTCACATGTAAGACTAGTAAACTTAGAGATTAGTTGGGGAGTTATCCACATTCTGTGTCTGTGAAATAAAAATGATCCTTTTGTATGCACTACATCAACCACTTTAGTATAGTCACTCCATCTTGCCAAAATAGGGCAACTCATAGAGTTGTAAAAACCTAGCCTTATCCATCTTCACCTTCACCTCATCGCCGTATATAGTCATTCCATCTCGGTGTCCTTTTCTCTCGTAGGGTGAACCGGTTCAAGTGCCATCTCATTCTCTACGGTGCTCATCCAATGGTTGTAGTCTCTTATAGCCATTTTGTAACATTCCCATTTTAAGACTTTAGAAACAAGGGAATTTTTATTTTCAAATAATGTTTTCTGTTCTAAATAATCATAATTTAGAACACACATTCCCATCTAATCAATATCATAATAGATAATTGTATGTCACTGTAATGACTCGGTGGAACACCGATCTCTCATTTCATGACTCGATATCATATTGATCTCTCATGTTAACTTAATGATTTGTATACTAAGTATACTTGGTTCTCTTACCCTTTTCAAGGTATTAAGTGTTTTATTTAAGAGGCCTATCTAAATATTTGTTACCAATATTCATCTGAAATCCCACTTCTTAAACTAGATGATATAGGACAACGTAATCTAGCAACTTGCGATACTTTGGCCAAATATTTTCAACATATTGTTCATGTTTATATTCCTAGATGGCATACTTGTCAAATGGAATACATCCTTCACCCCACTTCATCTATTATCTAGAATGGTCTTCACTGACTCCTATCAGTCCACTTGTTTAAGGTTTAACCCTAACCAAGGTTAGCAACATAGTTTAGTGTAGAGGACTACTCACGGTGACTAAGGGTACATAGACATACTCAATCGACCTAAGTCGATTACATGTGTCTAGTTATCCTAAGTCATCGTGAGTTGCCCCCGACACTAGATTATGCTTCTAACTTAACCTAGGGTATAACTATGATCAAGTCCAAGTTTATGTAGATCTAGATGATTAAACTCTGAAGGGTGTTGCAACATGTCAATTGTAACTCTGTATCCTCATGAAGACCCAAGCCTTCACGAAGGTGCAGATGCAGCTTGGCATGTAGCATCCGACTAAGCTCACCTCATCTGGATGTACATACCTAAGAGAGAAGTTAATTACTTAATTATTTTCCTTATTTAAGGGTTAATTACAACAGATCTTTACGGAACAACTAGTTTCATTAACCATTAGGGTTACAAGCAAAAACTGAAATTGGATTTTCTATGCAGATACATCTACCTCCAAACCTTTTCTAAAGATTTGTTTTCCTTCCTTAACTTTCCAATTTATGATTCAGTTTCACAAATGCAGATCGAGCACACTTAATGGAGATGTTAACTTAAATAACTTATCCAAGTATTAGCTTGTTTAAGTTCTGAATCAGATCTTTTATAATAGACTTCATTGGAATGAAGTCTACTCCTATATATTTATATTCTTTTCATTTATTTTATTTTGATTAAGGAATTAATCGAGAGGAAGCACACCTTCCTCTATCCAAGATAACATTAGGATTTAATTCCAAAAAGGTCTTAAAACAGATTGCTTATCATTGCATAATAGTTACCTTCCCTTTACTAAATAAGAATTAAGGTTCATTTATAACCCCTTAACATTTTACAAGTTATCATCATGGTTTCATTTACCCACTAACATCATTTTAGTAAAACCATAGTGATTTAATTGAATGACCAATCATGAATGCCAACTTTAATAAGTTGCATTAAATAAGAGGGTAGTATATCTAGTACCCTTAACCTCTAGTTTATTTTAAATCAACCCAAGAGGGTTCATTATAGATATATATATAAAATAATAGAGATAAGCTTATCATTTCCATTCACAAAATATACAAAAAGATGACACATCAAGTACAGATAAACCCACAACTTTTCCATTCATCAAAGTGGTATTCATACATTATAAGTCTAAACACATTATAAATCTTTAGTGTCAAACAACATCAATAAGATCAATTAAAAATAGAAATTTCCTTTCCAACAAATACATTTCAATAATGATTTGTATTTCATCATTAAAGATCTAGTCTCTTTGGTAAACAAAAGTATCTTCATAAAAGATATTTTCTCCTTTTATCACTATAGATCAAGAATTTCATGCTTGTTACCTGTCCAAGTTAATGTACCAAACTAAACACAAAAACCTTGAAAAACTCAAATGAAATTGATACCTGAAAGACAAGATCTAAAGATGTAGATGGAAAAGAAAGCCGATGTAGACAAGATGGGCGCACACGAGTGATCCTACAAAGTAGATCCAAGAAACTTGTGAGACACAGATGCTTGACAGAAAAGACCACGTTAAAAGATATTTGGGTGGACTTTGCCCGCGGAGTGCAGGAAGCGATAAGCTCCTCTGGTGGATGTCGATTACGTTTTCAATTAAGGAAAGAAGCATACATGATAAAAGATGTAAGTAAATGTCTATAGTTTGATTAAAAATGACAGACAAAAAGTAATGCAGATGAATGAAACCAATAAAAAATAGGAAAGTGTGAAAACAATGCTTTGGTTTATGTTCCTTGAATTATTTTACTGTCCGTAGGCGGATCGAGCGATTAGGAAAATTGACATCAACTAAGAATAATCGGCGTCGACCGAGATAGGTCGGTGTCGATTGGGTACAATCGGTGTCGAAGCTTAAGGAAAATTGTAGGAGATTGAGAAATAGACAGTGGAAGCTATATAAGTCGATTTCAATTTGGATCTGCTGAAGAGCCGTAGGAACACCGACAAGGCTCCACCTGTGTTGGATGCAGGAATAGAGTCACCAAGAGATCGATGGAGACTCACGATGTCAATGTGGTAGGAGCAGAGTAATAGTACTCCTCTCAGGGATTGGTTTGGATAGGATTCACTCTCACTTGATAGATAATGCTCAGACTTAATGCTCAAAACTCTCTCGTTCTTTCTGTCTCTCTCTCTTTGTCTCACCGCCTCTGCGTATGCATGTATCATGTGTCTATGTATATGTACTGTGTCTAACCAGAACTGAATTCTGGCCTTCAATTTGTAATCGGCGCGACCGTAGAGATGTAATCGTGCCACTCAAAAAATTGGCGTCGGCCAGAGTACCATTCGGTGCCGATCAAGGAACAGATTCCCGAAATGGCCAAAAAGGACGATTTCTAGAAAGATGAAGTGATCCTTCCACCTCAAATACGGGAAATATCCCACTTGCTCAATTTGGGAGGAGGAGAAATAGGGGGGATAGATGGATAGAATAGATACGGGAGGTTAGGAATTGATATGGGGTAGATAAGTGGTTAGGATGTATGTAGAAAATATAATTAAATAGTTAATATTTAATTATCTATGGGTAAAACATAATGGGGTGACATAAACTTAGGATAGATGTTTAAATCAAATATTAAGTAATACCCTAAGGGAGAGGTGGTGATGTAAACATGCCCCAGGTTACCCGAGAAGACAAATGCACACGGGGACACCAAATTGGATAACCAATTTTAGGTGTCTACATTTTGCCCCTTTTTGTCAAGTAACTTGCGATAAGCAAAGTTGCGAGACAAAAACAAGGAGTTGGAAGAAAGGAAGAAAAAGTGATGATGTGATCCCCCTCAAACTAGGGATGGGATGGGCCCCAAAAGAGCAACCGATCCCAAGTTTGAAAAATGGTAGATGAAAACACAGGATGCCCCAGCTAGATGCTTGGAGTAGATCTGATCATTAATGATGCACAAAAATAAGCATTAAAGCGGTACCTAAGGAACTCACATTGGTAGGCAGACTAGACGGTCTCCGCATGAGATGACGTTAGTACATACAGACCCATGAGTGTAAGGAGGGCTGTAAAATATTCAACACCTAAAGAGAGACACATTGGTAGGGACAACCAGGATGGTCTACATAGTAGGCGTTAGTGCCTACAAACTCGTTAACTCTAAGCTGCCAAAAATGTGAGTGCCCCATGTATAGGGGACAGGCTTGAAATGGATGATAATATCGAAAGTATGTGCCAAAAGGCAACACTCAAGGCACAATAATGACCAGATAAATAAGCCAAGCATCAACACTATGGCAAGAAGATCAGGAGACGGAAGCAAGTGACGTGGAAAAGCCAAAGCCGCAACCCATCGGCAACAATGAGCCAAGATTGGCGCTCGATCAAACAAATCGGTGCTAACCATAAAATCGGCGCCGACCATGCCAATCGACACGACCGTGCTTGAGCACATATAAATATGCAAATGGAAAATGTGAATGATTTATTTACACCGCGACGATTGATTTAGAGAGAGTTAAAAACTGATTTTCAGCAACATGGAAGCCTCTGGAAGTAGTCAGAAGCGGAAGAGGACACGACCTGGGGTAAGGGTTCTACCCGAACTTGTCATTATATTTTTTTTTATTTTTTTTATTTTTTATTTTTTGGTGGGAGGCGGAGTGTTTTTACACACTACCTTCCAATCGGTGTCGATTGGAAAAATCGACGCCGATTAGATTAAATCGGTGCCAATTCATTTTAATCAACGTTGACTAGATGTCATCGACGTTGATTGAAATAAATCGATGCCAATTGGATAGAATGAAATGATAAGATGATGAAATGTGTTTTGGATGTTCTAATTTGGATGAATATGAAGCTAACATTGCTCCCGATGTTATGGATGCGGCACAAGAGGTGCTACACATGCGAGATGCTATTCCCAGAAGCTCTAGAGACCATTCTCCCGATGTCACTTGTATGCAAATTGGTGCCACTTAGAGCTAGCCGAGGCTTGGGGGCTTCCGGTACTACCGAAGCGAGCACCGTGAGATGTAGATTTGCTACGAGAATTAGTACGATGGTGGGGCAGTGGACTTGCACTTTTTGGTTCAGGGGCGGGTGAGATGACCATCACCACGAGGATATATACACGATCCACGAGGTCATGCCGATCACCGAGGACCCTATTGAGATTACTCCACGTGAGTAGCAAAGCGAGAGGGCCCTAGGACGGTTATATGGGATATTGCAGATGATTCGGAGAAAGTGTCCGGGTCAATGAGGATAGCCTCGCATACAGACGAGTGATGATGCCGGAGTAGACGAGATAGTGTTGATTCAGATGGTGATCTCCTACTTTGCTCTACCAGATTCAGGAGGTGGGAGATTCCCATTATTATTACTAGATTATGTTTGTGACATCCTGCATGCCTTCGAGACAGTGTTCACATTTTCTGATGTCCTGATAGCTCAAATCTATTATGAGTTATGGATGTACACCACCGGCAAGGGAGGATAGGCATCGATGTTAGTTTTGTGCTCCATTGCTGGGCATATGAGCACATAGCATTGATCGTGCCATCACAGGGCTTCCTTGGATGCCAACAAGATGGGGGCCCTTGATTATGGATTACGTGATGGCGGGTCGACATGGCCCCGGGAGATACAGGGAGATCTGTAGATTGGTATGTCGAGCGCTTGGGATACTGCGACACGAGCAGGTGTCATTTGGAGACCATATCGGAGTCTACCTCGACATGGGCTGGTCGGGAGAGGCTCACCCGGTGGGGTTGAGATAGAGCCGAGTAGTTAGGGACCGTAGGCCTTGATTTGTGGGAGCACATCCCGTTTATACGGGTATTGAGATAGTTCGAGTCTAGTGTAGACAGGTCCGACCACATACAGCCATACAGGCAAGATAGGCCGAGAGACTAATCTACCAATTTTGATCCGGTAGATCCATTAAGGAGGCCCCACCCTCCACGAGATAGTGATGATGATGCTTTGAGTGGATGATGGCTATGTGGCATGGTATTCAATAGAGCTACCACGACACCTGCCAGCATCTATAGACGCCAATGAGGAGGACATAGCCACAGTCTTTGGAGAAGCCGGAGGGTGAGCATGCCACCTTGGTGCAGACACACCGGAGTTGCCCTCGAGGAGATCGATCTCCGACGAGAGAGGGATTCCCGATATTAGAGAGAGATACATCTCGTCGGGAGCAAGATGCAGCGATCCGGCGAGGGATTGCTACCACTCGGCATAAAGAGGCCCTCGGGGCCAAATATGGTGAGACAGCACTATGTTAGATTACTGGGTCACGAGGTACGACCGTAGGAGGCCACCACTAAGTAGCACCAATAGTGCATTACGAGCACCCGATACGGTGAGCTCCGAGTACTTATTAGTCTCTCCTTGCCAAGGTGAGATACTACAGGATGCTCTAGCACAAGATGCCCTTGATGTGCCCTGTTACGGTGCGAGGAGGAGATCAGCGGCAGATTGCAGCTAGTGGGGCATCGTAGGGAGGGAGAACCATGAGAGAGCAAGGTGGAGGCAGGCCCCCAAGAGTAGCAGTGCTTCCGGTTTGAAAGGTGGTGGCTAGGAGAGACAACCTTGGTCCAGGAGGAGGGTGGAGGAGATAGTGTCTTCCACTTATCGACTTTCAATATAGAGATTGGTGTATTTTGATATCGATATATTGATGTAGCCTCGATTTGAAGGCATTTTTATGTATGATATAGATGGCTTGATTGCATGCCATCCATTATTTCTTGTATAGATACTCATGTATATATGTAGATTCATCATTTTCTTTGCCATATGATTGTAATCATGCTTTTAATTTCAATATACATGGATAGATATAGCGTAATTGTGATGGATATAGACATACAATCGATAAATGATAAATAGATGTGATTGGATGGACATAGACATAGAGGATAGATAGATGTGATGTGATTTGATGTGATTGATATGTGGATTTAATTTTGATGAAAAATAGATATAGATAGATGTAGTGTAACTTGGATGTACATATTTTTAGATGTTTTGATGGATAGATGGATAGATGTGATTGATATATGGATTTAATTTTGATGAAAAATAGATATAGATAGATGTAGTGTAACTTGGATGTACATATTTTTAGATGCTTTGATGGATAGATGGATAGATGTGATTGATATATGGATTTAATTTTGATGAAAATAGATATAGATAGATGTAGTGTAACTTGGATGTACAAGTTTTTAGATGGTTTGATGAATAGATGGATAGATGTGATTGATAGATTTGATATGTTTGAGATGTGAAAATAGATAGGTAGATCCACATGTGTTGACAATACATGCTTTGATATGTGTTTTGGACAAAGTAGATAAGATGAAATTAGATAGATGATAGATTTTGACTAAATTAACATGTTAAATGTGTTATCCCGTAAAATTGGCAAGGGCAATTTTACTGATAACCTTACCAAAATTTTGTTCCGGTCCCTCGTCAGGGACCCCTTGCGTTCGGAACGTTGCAAAATCCCTTCCCGGGAAATCTAGTTTTCCGAACTTAGCCTCTTTTTTGGTCTTTTTTGGTTGGGCGCACATAATGACTATGCAACATCAAGTTTTGATGCACCCCCTTTAAATCCTTTGGCACATGCTTTCTTGTGTCAACAGGCGTTTTGGTGTGCCTCACTATGTTGAGTCTTCCTTGCACGCGCCAAGGTGCATGCACCTCCATGTCAACAAAACATTTGTTGCACCACTTTTTGGTGCGCCAATGGCGCACATATTCCTCTGTCGACATCTCTTTTTGGTGTGCCAATGGCGCACATATTCCTCTGTCGACATCACTTTCGGTGTGCCAAGGGCGCATATAACTTCGTGTTGGCGAGTCTTTGGTGCGCCACAGGGCGCACGCTTTCTAGTGTCGACAATGCTTTTCATGCGCCACTTAAAAAGTTGGTGGCGCATTTATTACTACCTCGCCTATATATAGGCACATCTCGCATTGTCATTGTCACCAAACACAAATCACGTGATTATTTTTCTCTGTACCTGTCAGCGCACCAGCCCTGTCGCTTTCGAATCTTTTCGTGGACCCGTTTGCACACTTCTCCACTATTTATCCTGGTAAGAGGTCCTCTTTCTTTTGTGCACTTTGTGTTTGTGGTTTTTGGCTGCTTGTTGGTATGGATTGGATTGGAAAGACTGTGAAATCATGAACTCCCCCCTTCCTTGCTTTGTCTTTTCCATTCTTCCACATGTTCTTCCCCCTCTTTCCAGATCTACTGGTAGAGGAAACTCTGTCCTGAAATGATTGCTTAAAAACTCTTTGTTTAAGCCTCTTCATCACCCCAAGGTACCCTAAAAAGGAGCTTAACCACATATAAACCCCTCAGAGAGAGAATCAAAGCTTAAAAAGAAACTATATTTTTCTTCTCCTTTGGCGCATTGGCGCACCCTGCAACATGAAGAACAGTTGCGCCCATGGTGCATATTCCCTACCTGCTACATAATGAAAAGTTGCGCCCTCATGGCACACTTCCTTAGTTTGTTGCAAACGCTTTCCTCGCACCCCCTCATGGCGCACCAAACTCATTTGTTGCATCATTAAAACCTGTGCCCTTTGGCGCACCCTGCATGTATGCAACATAGAAATTATCCACGCCAAGTGTAAAATTGTAAACGGTGCAGGCACATCCCTCATTACAATAACAGCATGTCATGCAGACCTTCCATGCACCGCACTGTGTTCCCTTACGCACACAAAAATAATGTACCATGTAATTTCCATGTGCCATGCATCCTTTGCACCGATTTATCCCTGCATGCAGCCTTTTTTTATGACAAGTGCGCCAGTACTATTTAGCCTCGCAAACTGACTGCAAAGATCCATGCACCCTGCGCCCTCAAGCATTTAAATCATTAAACTCTTTCTCCTGTTAATGCTTTAATGGAAGATCAAACCGCTAACATGACCTTCCTGCGTTGTGTTTCGCTTCTTCTCCTTGCAGATCAGCAACTGAGTTCGGAGTTACATATGTCAACATCAAGCAAGAAACCTACCAAATCTAAAGGCAAGGCCAAGCTCACAGAAGAAGAAATGAAGTATAAATATCAGAGGGTCAGGATGCCCGAATCCCAGGCAGAGTGTGACTTAGATATCAGAGACTCAGAACTTGGACACATTGATATGGAGGAGTTCTGGGCCAGAACCAGGAAGGTCACACGAAGTCCCTGGATGGACAAATTGATAGGCAGTGCCCACGCACTTTCTTCACGTGGGATCCCGATTGAGTGCCGTGAACAATGAATTTATGATGGTAGTTTCCCGATGCTACAACAAAGACACAAGATGTGTCCACAATGAGAAGGGTGAGGTTATAATCAACCTCACTGCCCGCCATTTCAAAATAATGCTCGGCATCCCTCACCACCGGCACTTTGTGGCCATCACCGGAAGACTGCATCAAGGCCTGGGACGACAATGAAGATCAGTGTATGCAGCTGATGAACGAGGTATATTTGAAGAATAAAAAGGTGGTGACTCGGTGGCCACAAGTCATTCATCGTAGTGACTTTTTAGAAGAACTCAGCGACACCATTACATTCCTGAGCAGAGTCTTTGGGCTTCCTGACGCCCATTATTTTCACAAGTGGATGCTGCGGTACCTAGAAACAATGAACAAAAATGTGCCCGATCAACGCTTTGAGTGGGCAGAAATCATAAGCAACACAATCTCTGAGCAGCTACAACAACTTAACACAACGGGGAGGTTCTATATGAACTCCTACGTGGTCTATGTTGCAGCTTCAGAAAGAGATTATCCACTCTCCGATGAGGTGCGGGACGCCCCGTGTTAAAATCTATGAATACTATCCAGAACTGAAGCTGGAAAATAGCATCCCCCAATTTACAAAGATCAATGATGCATTCTTCTATTTCATCATCTGCCTGTTGAGGCCGAATATGACTCATGGTCGCATGATCAAGAGTATTGTAGCAGCTACCGAGAAGTGGGGGGCCCTGTTCACTCAATTCCCCACATTCACCTATCTAAGGGCGGCTAACTTCTTGGGGGAACCAACTAAACTGCCAAGGTATGCCGGTCCCAAATTGATCTTGCTAGAACTGTCAAGGTAGCTAATCACCTACCATGAGAAGTGCCTCAAGAGAAAGAAGGGTGGAACTCCTTTCCCCCTCACAGTGGGTAGGTATACGTGTCTCACTCACCACAAGGCAAAAGACATGTTTGCAGAGCTGGAGCTACTGAATCTGAAACATAACTTCCCAGCAAGGCCCACCTTCGACCCAAGAAATTGTTTTCCTAGGGCCAAGCTCGACCCGATCCACATCCCTCAGATCGAAGATATCTACATCGATATATATCATGAGGTTGAGCTCAGGAGGAAGGACCATTCTCACTTGGCCTTAGCAGAAATCATCCAGTACGGGGTGGCCATCATCCCCAAAGGCTACCAAACTACTGAGCAAGAAGTGGATCAAGTGTATCTTGACACAGGTGGGGACGATTGGCCTTTCACGGTGATTGATAGAACTAAAGCACCCCAGACAATAGAGGAAAGGGTCAAGGAAACTCTGCGCAGGATGGAGCATTGGTGCCGAATGAACGGGCTCATCTACCTCGGAGTCGATTTCACAACCTCTCTGTGGGCAACGCACCTCCTCGATCAAAGTAGCCAAAAGGCAAGGGAAAAGGAATAGAGGGTGAATCCAGTTCCACCCAAGAGGAAGCTCCTGAAAGCCCTCCTTCCGCTTCACAAGAATGGGTTGAAATCCCGAAAAGCTCAGAAGAAGAAGTGGCGGAAGATGTTCCAATAGGCATATCCACTCAGGATGTGGCCACGACTATAACAATTGAGGTCCCTTCTGTCCCTTCTCCCTCTCCTCCTTCCCCTCCTCGAGTGACCCAAGCGACCATCCCTTTGGTCGTGTCCTCTCCCCCTTCTTCTACCATTCCTCCTGCTTCCTCGTCCATCTTCTCTTCTCTCGCGGACCTGTCCCCCTCCATTTCTTCCCTCATCTCTGAGCTCCCTTCCCTTCCTATGTCTTCCTCCCCTGCAGTATCCCTTCCTCCCATGGGCACTTCCTCGGCTTTTCTCTCTATGCCGCCGCCACGTGTCTCCACATTTTTCCCTTCTACTACTGCAGCTTCCCCTTCTTTGTTTCTGGTCCTTCTCCCTAAGTTCACTTGGACCTCCCAAAGAACTAAGTCAACAGAAAAGGAAATTTCCCATCGCACCGATGGACTTTTCCGTTATCCAATCAAAGGGGCCAAGAAGCAAAATCCTATCACACACTTCTCTCAGAGTGCTTCGGGAGAGAGGGTAATGGAGATCGCATACCCCAATCCTCTAAAAGATAAAAAGGATCTGTCTTCGACAGATTACACAGTGACTCAAGTCACAATGGGGATGTCTTCTGAAAGCCTTCAGGGAGAGGCCCTATCTGTAGTTGACGCCCTCTGCAAGAAGCTTCAAGAAGCAAAAGAAGAGAAAAGGCTACTGAAAGAGCAAAATAAACATCTGCTCCACGCCTTACAGAAGATGGGCAGTGCACCTCCCACAACTACCACCGAAACTCCTGAGCCTCTGAGTCAGGATAAAATTAATGAATATGCAAAGATCGCGACCGAGCGGGTATGGCGCTTTCGCCAGAGGAGCCAGATCCTCAAGGACAGTGAACGAGTGATCACCAAGTTCACCGATTTGTATCTGAACATCAACAAGGTGAATAAAGAACTCCAGGCATTAGCAGGACCCATATCCGAAGAGCTGGACCATGCTAGGCTGCAGCATGAGACCTTTCAACGAATGTTCGACTGTTCAGTCGAAGATCTGGTCAAGTTCAGCATTTTTGGTCACCCCAGGGCCCTCAATAAGACCCTTTCCACTCTGGATTACCGGATGGATCAACTGGAATTCGTCCTCGAAAAGATTGATAAGGTAAAGGAAGAAGCCCTGGACGCAATGCATCAGATGGAACAAATTGTTCTAACGATGTCTCCAGGGTTGCTTACTCCTTCTTTCGCCTTAAGGAAGGTTGACGAAACCATTCAGATCTTCAAGGAGATTGTTTCGCAAGGGCTGGGGCTAGAGGTCACTTTTGACACAGAATCCATCAATAACCTGTTGGCCTGTCGGGACTTCATCGGGTTCTTAATAGAAGCAGAGAATGAATATTCCAAACTCCCAGAGAAGCTCACAGACGAGCGGGAGACTTGTGAGGCTATCACTGAGTGACACAAGGATCCTTCCCAAGATCAACTAGAGCCCATGATCAGCAAGTTCATGGAATACCGTGCCCAATTCCACATCTCGTCACCTGAGTAGCAGCAGAAGCAGGATCCCCCTTTCAGCCGTGGGACGATGACGATGAATAATTTCTCTCTCTTCTTCGACTTTCTTTTTGTAAATGTCTAAAGTATGTTGGCACAAATGATGACATCATCCATGTTGCACCATGGGATGATGTCATCCATCAAGTTGTCAAAAGTCAACATGACTTTGAGATATTTTGTAGATATTATGTAAATAGGTGGTTGGTTCCTTTTTGCCTTCCTTCTTCTCCTTCTTCTATAAATACTCGAATACTTGTTGTATTCGGGGTGTGAATACTTTTCAGATGAGAAATAGAAGTAAGAAGAAGATTTTGAACTCTCTGTAACAGAAACAAACATTAAATACAATATATTTAGACTTTGTGCTGAATACATGTGTTTTAATATCAGATCTTTCTTATGTTAGATTTGTGTGATTGTTCTGTTGGATTTGCTTCTACTTTGTTGTCATTTATTCATCAGTATTGCTTTATCCGTCTATGCAAGTAGGTTCGGCTCTGTTTACTACCAACCCAAACCATAGACCCTTTGACCCTTCTGCTTTGGAATTCATTTCTTTTCTCCCTTCGGATCTGATCTTTCCTCCATCTCCCCCTTCGTTCCTTTCTTTCCACAGTTGGAAACACCCCTACTGGGATGAGATCCCAAACCCCCGAAGGCAGAATATTGTGAGACTTGCATAGATTCCTGCTGGTAGAATAGCAATAAACCAGTTTCGACTTTGCTGACTCAAAGAGGGGCTATGCCCTACACACTGTTGACTCGTTTATCCATAAATCTGCCCAAGCGACAGATTTTCAAACCAACAAAATGTCAATTTAATGGATGAATAATAAATAATAATGGGAAATACTCTCATGAGAGCCAAGGACGTAATGAAATAACCCTGATTAGAAATAAAGGAAATACACCTAGATAAGAAAAAGAATGATAAGCTAGGCCCCTAACCGATCATAAATAGAGACTTTGATAGGAAACCAAAAGACCATGCATACGAGGCCATGTATAAGGTTAAAATAAACCTGACACTAGCTAGTCGCAAACCAGATCTAGAAGGTAAATGGAAGGGAAGTAAGTATTTATCTTGTCAAAATTTACAAAGGATAGAATATATGCTCCCATTGGGAAAATAGGGTTCTCCATATGATCGACAAAAGGTCTTATGTCTCAGCTTCATGATTTTTTTTTGTTTTGACAGAAGAGAAAACTGATCAATGCGAAAGTTTGCTAGATATAGAAAGACTGATCGATACGGGAAGTCTTTCAATGATGCTAAGAAATAAACAAATAGCCATCCTTCAAGGGAACGGTCTGTATTTCGAATGTAGCCATCCTTCAAGGGTATGGTCTATATCTTTTGATTCATTGTGAAAATGCATAGATAGCTGTCCTTCGAGGGATCAGTCTATCTTTTAGGGAAAAAAATTGGAGCTTTGGAGCTTGTCTTGAAAGAAGTCGAGTGTAGACCAGATAGATCGGATAGAGTGGAAGAAAACATATAAAAACACATACTCATGCCTCGAGTAGATTCGATTAAGATAGATACTTGGGACGGATGAAGAAGTGATTAAGGTGTCCCTATTAGGAGGAGGAACATATCCATAAGAAAAATGCTATGAGTAGAGCCACGATACTCATATTTAAGGTGAAAAAGACATAACATGGAGAACCACATAGTTCCGAATCACTATGAAAATATATGACTGGTTGTTAGATGGATGAAAGATCTGTTTTGCGACTAAGATCGTGTAAGATATATTTTAACAATAGAAGGGCCTTATATGCAAGGCATTAAGAGGTTCCATTTTAGGTACACCATCCATGGAGGATAGATGATAAGCCCCAGACCCATATTTATGAGTAACTATGTACGGACCCATCCAGTTAGGAGCAAACTTACCACGCTGACTTCGTTCTAGCGTAGTGACATTTTGGTTTTCTTTAAGAACAAGATCACCAATTTTGAAGTCACGGTGTTGCAAGTGCTTGTTATAAGCACGTTTGACACACTCAAGATAGATTTGATGATGTTCAAGAGCATTGAGATGCCGCTCATCTAGCAACTCAAGTTGTGCTAGATGATTTTGATGATAGTCCTCATCAGAGACAAATTCTCTGAGAGAAACACGAAGAGATGGGATCTGGACTTCCAAAGGAAGAACAACCTCTGACCCATAGACTAGAGAGAAGGGAGTAGCACCCGTAGGAGTATGAATGCTAGTCTGATAATCCCAGAGAGAAAAAGGGATATGTAAATGCCAATCCCTACCAAATCGACTAGTTACCTTTCGAGGATATTACGCAAATTTTATTGGAAGCCTTAGCACGGCCATTAGCTTGGGGATATTATGGAGAAGAAAATATGAGTTTGATATTGAAAGCATCACGGAGGTTCTATAAATCAATGTTCTTGAAATATTTACCATTGTCTATGATGAGTTTGTGTGGAACAGGCGACAAATGATGTGTTGATAGACAAAATCAACAATCGGTTTAGCTTTAGTCGATGAAAGAGAAATAGCTTCCACCCACTTAGTAAAGTATTACAGTAGCGGTAATGATAGAATGATGATGATGTAAAGAGCGGGGTTGATAAGATAGATGAGACCAAGACCCCATTGCAAAAAAAGGCCACAAATCCATTCGTGAAGTTCTGGCTTTATTTGGGATATGTGTGAGATTGGAATGTTGTTGACACTTGACACATTTCTTAGTGTATTCACAACAATCTCGATTAAGAGAAGGCCAATAATAGCCTAAACGTAAGATGCGTTTAGCTATGGCCAAGCCACTAAAATTTCCACCACATATACCATCATGAACTTCTGGATGGCTTTAGATGATTTAGGGGTTTTGAGGCACTGAAGCAAAATACCATCAAAACCATGTTTGTAGAGGATTCCACCTAGAATAGTATAGCGATTAGCACGTAGGATAAAATATCTTCTACCATTGGAAGTCAGATCTGGAGGAAGCACTGAATGAGATAGATAATCAACAATGTGTTGATACCACTCATCTTGAGTATTGGTTGTGACAGCATTGATTGAAGTTAGTTACCTGAGATGAGATGGTTGATCTAATCACTTTGCACAGCCACATAAAGTCATGAGTCTTCGGTAAAAGGTGGAATAAGTGAGGCTAAAGAAGCCATTGTATCGGTGAATCGATTCGCAGTGCGGGGATAGCTTGGATAGTGAATTTATCAAAAGATTGAAGTTGAAAGAGAATGATATCATGATATTTTTGGAGGATATCATTCTTGCATTGATAGACACCCGTGACTTGATTAACGATGAGTTCAGAGTCACCAAAGATGTCGATATGGTGGGCACCAAGATTAATAGCGTTTTGAAGACCTAAAACAAGAGCTTCATATTCAGCCATATTATTGGTACACTCAAAGTTAAGTTTGTGTGTGACTGGGATAGGTGCACCCCAAGGAGGAATCATAATGAAACCTGCACCTCCCCCTTGCTGGCATTTGGATCCATCAAAGAAGAGTTTTACTTTAAATGGAGAAATTCCAAAATCAATTTGTTGGATATATTCATCGGGGAATTGAGTAAGGGGACTCGAGTGTACGGAAGAGGAGCCTCGGCTAATTGATCTATAATGACTTGACCCTTGATAGATTTTTGTGGAATAAACTTGAGATCAAAATATGTCATTAGCATGAGCCAAGGAGTGATACGATCATTATGATAAGGCTTCATGTGCATTGTCTTGAGTGGATTGACACTTGTGACAATGTAAGTTTTTGATTGAGGAGGTAGTGATGAAGCTTAGAAGTTGCAAATAAGAGAGCACAACACACGACTTTTCAGCTTCGAAATAATGTGTTTCATACTCATGGAGAGTACGACGGATGTAATAGATGGCATGTTCTTTACCATTAGCGTCCCGATGTGAGATCATGGCTCCCAAAGCATGGTCACCACGAAATATAAAGATAGAATGGCTCCCCTTGTGTGGAGGTGTAAGCATAGGTGGGGAAAGAAGATAAGCTTTGAGATCATCAAAGGCCTTTTGGCAACGCTCATCCCATTCAAAATGAACATTCTTACAGAGGAGATGATGAAAATGTTGACAACGGTCTGACAGTTGTGAGATAAAATGACGTACTGATTGAAGGCGTCCTTGAAGACCATGGATTTTCTTTAAGTTAGAAGGGGGAGGCATCTCAAGGATAGCTTTTATTTTCACGGGGTTTACTTCAATACCCCTAATAGAAATGATAAATCCTAAGAGCTTACCAAAGTGAGAACACTAAACATGCACTTGGATGGATTTAGGCGAAGAAAAAGTGAATGAGCCTCTCAAAGAGAGGTACAAGAGTGAAAAGATGATCCCGATGGCATTTGGATTTACTAAGGAGATCATCAACATAATCTTCCATAGTTTTGTGTAAGAGATCATGGAAGATGTAGGTCATGGCTCTTTGATAGGTTGCTCTGCGTTATTAAGACCGAAAGGCATGACATGATCACAAAAAGTCCCCAAGGAGTTATAAAGGAAGTCTTAAGCTGGTCCTCAGTGCGATAAGAATTTGAGTATACCCAGAGAAACCATCCATAAGAGAAAGCATCTTGTGACTGTCGTTAAATCTACGAGTTGGTCGATATTAGGTAGACGAAAATCATCTTTTAGACAAGCAAGATTAAGATCCCGGAAGTCGGTGAAAATTCAAATTTTCCCAGTAGCTTTGGTTACTGGTACTACATTTGAAACCCATTGTGGATAATCGATGGGTTGGATAAAGTTAGTAGAAAGCAAATGTTGTAACTCTTCTTTAACAAGAAGGGCTACTCGAGGGTGCATTTTACGCAATTTTTGTTTAACCAGTTTGATGTCGGAAGAGTAATGATATTGTGGACCACGATATCGGGATCGAGTCCTGGCATATCCTCATATGACCAAGTGAAGGCTTGACGATGGTTGGAAAGAAAAGTGGTAAAGTCTCCTAACTCCTGTGGATTAAGAGATTGGCCGACCTTAATGATGCGAGGGTCTTTAGAAGTCCCTATATTAAGATCGACAATGGCTTCATTGAGAAGCGTAGACATGTCAGAAGGAATGGTTTTAGGAAGATAAGAATCCTCTACCCCCAGATAGGTGAGGACAAAATCATCATCCACACAGTGGATAGTGTTGATAGTAGGAGAGTCGTCTCCAAATTTTTCAGGGAAGACTAATGGTATGGAATTGGATTTGTTATCGGTTTTATAGGTCAATGGCCCTAAGGAAATGGTATTGACTAAAAAAAAAAAAAGATAGACGGGGATAAAAATGGCGTCATCCACATCAAATGATGCTTGACCTAGCGGGAGAAGATGGTTCCTCAATGGGAAGAGGCTCATCGAGAATAGTGATGGTGGCTCTTGAAGAGAGTTTAAATCCTAAACCAAATTTTTGATGAGGTTTGAGAGTTGGAATGGACACAAGGTCATGCACACCCTATTCATACTTTCCCGAGGCCAAAACCCTTCCACGCGCATCGATATAAATATTTTTTTGCAAATGTGGGATTTTGTAGACAATCGAACCTGCTGAATATGGTTTGGCCCTAGGAGGAGAATCCGGGCAATAGTGAGGTGTATCAAGACCACTATAAATGAAGTTCGTCTATTGATTAGCGACCAATGGTGATGACATGACCAAGACTTGGCTGATATTCAAGTTTTTTGTCCAGTCTACCATATTCATTGGGTTTGAGATGGGCGTCGAAAGGAGAGAAGAGGAAGCTCTCCTAGTGAGAAACACTACAATGTCTCCTCTAGATTTTGTAAATCTGGTAGTTTTGTTGCAGGTATAGAAGAGGATGAATCCTCGTCGGGTGAACAAGCATTCTCCTTTAGAGGGGCAAACCACATGGTCATGTCACATTGTGCGAAGGAAAAGGATCTCTGGATGAATATAGATTTTCCTCATACCGATATTTTAACCATCGATGGAGGGTTGATGGGACACAATGCATTGCATGAATCCAGGAGCATTCGAGGATCATATTGTAGTGGAATTTCCCTTCAACAATGTAAAAGAGTTCATGAAGCAGCTTCTTACCTACTCAAATGGGCAGGACCACAGTTCCTAAAGTAACTGCAAACTGATCGTTAAATGATCTAAGGGAAAAAGGTGGGGGTGACACTACGTTCTTTGGTAACTTAAGTTGCTCAAATGTGTGTGAGGAAATGACATTGAGTGCAGCACCACTGTCAATCATAGTGCGTTTTAACGTAGTGTTGTTGATTTGAACTGTGATAAAGAGGGGAGCCTCCAAATCCTTGGAAGAAAGGGAAGGAATTTCTGAATCTTCAAAAGAAATGGTGGTTGATGGTTTATTCAATCCAACAATCATCTCGAAAGGCTGGGGCTCATCTAAATTCACTGCGATATGGTGTAGATTATCAATCAAATCCTGGCGATGCTGTGGAGATGATTGAATAAGATCAAAAAGAGACATTTTGACTGGAGCATGGGTAAGTTGTTTCATAACACTCTCCTCTACTGACACGGGAATCTGATCCCGAGGGTGAAGCACGAATAGAGACCCTAGGTCTCAAGGCTGATGTGGAAGGAGGAATGCCTTCAGGGGCTACAGAAATGACAACTGTGGCCGAGATGATGATAGATTATCATATTGTTGTGTTCTAGTGGCGATATGAATCGTGTCGATTTGGGAAGGTGGAAGACCGTCCAACATGGAATTAGTAGAACTAGAGGCCTGAGTAGATCGTTGAGGCTCAGATGTGGTTGAGATGATAGGAGATACTTGTTCCTCCTCTTCTTCCAGCAAAAGATCACTTTCTTCCAAAAGACTATTAATGACAGATTGAAGGGCCTTACATCCCTCGGTGTCATGTCCTGGGGTGCGATGGTAAGCACAAATCAAATCAGAGTTGAACCAGGAAGGTTTTACTCCTTTAGGATTATAGGGTTTGATCGGAGGAAGGGATATGGATGAAGACTGGATAAGTTGGTGAAGAATCTTGGTATAGAACCCGGTAGACAGAGATGAGGACAGAGATGATGGAGGTTCCTCTCTTACCTCCATGGATTGCCGAGGTAAAAGAACCTACATATCTGGTTTGATAGTCTTTTTAGGGATCATTTTACTTTTTCGAACATCAGGAGAAGCAACCTTGGACACTTGAGATGGAAGCAAGTGAGGCATGATTGATTTCTATGGAGGAGGAGATCCTAAGATAGACTTTGAAGAAGATGAAGATGTGACAAGTGTTGTGGTCTTTAGAGATAGAGAAGGTTGCTTGATCGAAACAGATGATGATTCAGATAATATTGATTTAGATGAGGGAGGAGTTCCCAAAGTAGGTCTGATCAGAGGAACAGAGGGTACCTTGATTTTTGGTGACGAAGGTGATGGTCTTGATAAAATAAGTGATGCCTTCCTAGTTTGTGAATTCGCTTTACAAGGCATCATCGAAGAAGGTGTTGTAGAAGAAGAAGATGATGGTTCTGATGGCATTGGAGAAGAAGATGCCTTCCCAGTTGATAAATCCAATCTTTTATGAGGCGCAGAAAGAGATTTTTGAGGAAAGCACCAAGAGTCTTAATATTCCGAAATATGGGTTTTCCTTTTTCGGGATGGTGACAACTTCAATGCATAAGGTGATTATAGCTTTTTAGGGGGAAGGAGATGAGGAGGTACTGATGATGTAATGTTAGACTTTAGTTGTCTTGGTTTAAGTCCAGGAACCGAGAGTGTAGGTGCCGGTGCTATTTCTTTAGATTTTCCCTTAATAGGAAAAATAGTATCGGTGATGGAAGAAGTGGATGATGAAGAAGCAGTTCCTTGCGAGGGAGGTACTTGCATGTAATTGTGAGTGTAACTACTATGGGAAAGAAAATGGGAAGGGTCAAAATCGAAGACACTTCCATTGAAGTTGGTACAACTATAGGTATGTTTACCAATGGCATAGTCGCAGTAAAAATGGGAGAAACAGAAGTAGATGTATTCGCGGTGGAAACTCGAAGAGATGTAATTGCCTCGAGCATCGAAAGAATATCTGACGATGAGACAGATGAGGATGACACTGTCTTGGGAATAGGTAGGATATCAAATAAAAAGGCAGAGGGAGATGAATCTGTCTCTAATAAGGTGGGAATATTAAAAGATGAGGTGTCTCGAAGATGATGGAATCCCGAGTGATTAGTAGAGCGGCAAGAGGTTTTGATTCATCGATGTGTTCGTAGATGGCTTAGAAGAATATTTTTCAAGTAGAAATGAAGTGATAGTATGAGTGTTTGGTTTTGAGACTCAAGCATCATGGTTCGGTGGAATGATTAGGAAAAGGTTGTTTAAAACATCAAGCACTTGATTTGGGGAGCCTTTGGGTTATTCGAATGAGCTTGCCTTTATCAATGAATTTCTGACAACATTTTTGAAGGTTTGACACACTCAATGTCATGGCCTTTGGTTCTATGATAATGACAGAAGTCATTTTCCCTATACCAGAATGGACATTCTTGGTTTTCATCAAAATTTCTAATAGGGGGAAGTTTGATCATGTGAACTTCCAACATTTTTTCTAAGATAGAAGCATATGATTCCCCCAACGAAGTAAAAGATTGAGATGACGAGGGTCCTTTTCGAGAAGATGAGGAGTATCTCCATGGTGTTTGATTAGAAATTTTATTGTACGTGGTGTTTTTAATACGATAGCATTAGTGGATCCCTAATTTTTGTCTTTAGAAGTGGAAGGGTTTGATTTTGTAAACCGAGAAAAATCTGGTTTAGATTTAGAGCGAAGTTTTAACTTCCCTTGTTCAATGGCACGGGACTCAAGTTTACGTGCCATCGTAAAGGCTTCTTCAAATGTATGAAAAGTTTGGATCCTTAAAGTAGAAGAAATATGATTAGCACAAGATCGGAGTAAACAACTCGATCTCGTTGAGATTGAGGAAGGGAGAAATACAATTGGTTTATTAACCCTCTCCAACGAGCGACAAATTCTGCAATGACTGCGTCATCAAATTGACAAATGTCGTAAAGATTTGTAATCGAGATCTTATGTGCAATGTTTATTGAAAAGTTTTCAATAAACATTTGGGCCAATTGAGAGAAATAAAACAAGGAATGTTATTGTACCAATCTAATGCAGGCCCCGCTTAGAGACATAGGAAAAGTACAGAGCATAAGCTCCTAATCCTAGACTATCGGTAGCAAGCATGTTTGAATGCTCACAAATGCTATTAAGGATCCTCCCGACTATGAAATTTTAAGAACTTAGGAAGTTCCCATTGGGGGATAAGGCTTAAAAGCCAGCGATGGATGAATGGGTTCATTACACACTTCTTGAAAGGAGTATGAAGGCCAAGCCCCTTTGGTGGAAGATTCTAAGTCTGTGATTTTCTTGAAAATAATTTGGACCACGCTCAGGATTGAGGAGGAGGCATCTTGGTATGTCCTACATAAGAAGCAAATGGTGGATTTTGTTGAGATGTCAATGGGGGATTCATCTATTCATTAACAGGATGGTAAGAGGGATAACCGGTGTTCTCGGGTGATGCACAGTGACGTATTTGTTGTGAAGGAGCCCGTGTATAAATAGGTGTGAGATGACAAGTGGTTGAGAAAAAGGTGGTTGAATGAAAGTTGGAGCCCATGTGATTGGTGGGCTCCTACACTTGTCGATTGAATCGGAATGGATAGAGGAACATGGGTATTGATTTGATTGGACATGGTGGGGAACAAGGTCGAATGAGGCTTTTATTGCTTTGGATTGGTTATTAAGGGCGTCGATGCTAGAGGATGGGTGAAGGTCACATGCATGGAACATTGGAGGAAAGACCAACCGGAGGACGAGAAGCGGAACCAAGCGCTCGTTAAAGGAGCTTGACTCATAAAGAGGTACTTGACCTAGGGCGCAATGGATGACATAGAAGAATTAACAACAATCTGGGTGTGTAGACACGCCCATTATAGCCAGAGAAGAGGAATTCTTAGAAGTAGGTTGTGTAATAGTCGAGGTAACTACGGCATTAGGAATAGGCAAGACTATTTGAGAACTAGTCGACATGGTCGGTGGAAGAGAAAGAAGAGGCACAGGTGCACCACCCTCTTCCGTGGTTCAAGGTGAGAAAAAGGATGCTAACTGTTCTACAAAAGCCTGGGATGGTTCACGAGGATAATCGTAAACTTGCTAGATTGGTGGTCCCTGATCAGATATTTGAATGGACTTATGTACTAGGTAGTCCATAAGGGCTACTGGATTGCGATCAAGGAGCGCCTAAAATTTAGGATCCCTGCGAGGAACATACTCTATATCAGAAGCAGATGATATTTCTAAAGGACTGGGGGAAGCTAGACGTGATGGGATTGCTTTAGGCTGATAGAAAGGATTATATGACCAAGATGGGGAACCAACTAATAGCGGTCCCGAGGAAGACCCGAGGGGTGCCGAAGCATCCACACTAGTGGTGATCTCGGAGGAAGAAGGGGCCAGTTGAGCCATTCTTCTAGATTATAACCAAGTGATGACCGTCATAAACAAACAAAAATATAGAAAAAGAATATTGACCTAACTAATGCACAGACAATTCAAGCAGCGTAGGTGATTATCTCTTTTGAGTTTTCCTACTTTTAAGAAAGAAAATATTAGGGAAGGATTTTAGAATAGGAACTACTCGGATAGCCAAACTAAGGATGGTTTGGGGAATGTTTTGGTGAGGAGTCCCGAAGGCGCTTCGAGAAAAGACCAAGACATGGCTTGATATAGGGGCATACCCCGCACTTCACACACTTTACTGCAATAAGGAGTCGGGTGCTTTGCCAATATATACCATAACTTCCATGAATTTATAGTGTGGCCCAGAGTACCGTGTGAGCTCTTCCTCTTGGATGTCACTTCCAGTAAGCGAGGCCGGGAGGAATTTTGTTTTGATGCTTTATACCTAGTGATTTTGGCTTTGTGTGCGAGGGTGAAAAATTAAATCAAATAGTGTCACTACCAATTTTGATTAATTTTTCCAGCCTATTTAGAAAATTAGATGAATAGCATACAAAGTAGAATGACAAAGGAAAAGTTCTTTTTAAGCACTAAGAACAAAGTGTTGGATTTCATGAAGACAAGTCAAACAAATTCTTTCCCAGATGCGATTAAATTCTTTTTAAGCACCAAAATTGAAATTTTTGAATGTGATAGAAAAAAAACAAACAAGTTCTTTTTAAGTTCTTAAAAAGGAGAAAACACCGTAAAAGAGGAATACCTGTAGATTTAGCTCTCCAAGGTGTGTGGACTTCAAAAGTGCGTTGTTGAGCTCTTCCCCTTGAACAATCCCATGAACAAGTAATGTGCTCCATGAAAAGGTTAAGCAAACACCCAACAAATCCAGAAAGATATATCCAAATGATAGTAGAATGAAAATTTCTATTTAAAGAACTAGAAAACTTTCAATAAAATAACAATTTTGCAAAAAGAGATGGATCAAGAATGTAATTTTGAAATCAAATGAAATATTTATTGATCTTTGGAATAGGAATTGGAATTTAGTTTTGCAAGAAAGAAGAAACTTTAACTTTGCGAATTATAAGTGAAAGAAGCAAGACCAAAATGAAAGAAGGAAATGCTACGGAGAACTGACGAAAAGCAGCGAAGAAATAGAACAGAAGCTCAAAACTAGAAAAGAAATGAACTTACCAATAAGGGACTTTGGTTGGGTCCCACCGGCATGCCAGAATGTAGATCAATAATTTCACGCTTGTTACCTGTCCAAGT
The DNA here is from genome assembly GCA_018340775.1 of Taxus wallichiana var. yunnanensis. NCBI lineage: Eukaryota > Viridiplantae > Streptophyta > Pinopsida > Cupressales > Taxaceae > Taxus > Taxus wallichiana. Next base: position 1,016,844,078 of record CM031237.1, read on the forward strand.
TAATGTACCAAACTAAACACAAAAACCTTGAAAAACTCAAATGAAATTGATACCGAAAGACAAGATCTGAAGATGTAGATGGAAAAGAAAGTCGATGTAGACAAGACGGGTGCACACAAGCAATCCTGCAAAGTAGATCCAAGAAACCTACGAGACATAGATGCTTGACAGAAAAAGACCACGTTAAAAGATATTTGGGTGGACTACTCAAAAGCGGGTCCGGGAAGCGATAAGCTCCCTTGGCGGATGTCACTCCACGTTTTCAATTAAGGAAAGAAGCAAACATGATAAAAGAAATAAGTAAATGTCTATATTTTGATTAAAAATGATAGACATAAAAGTAAACAGCAAATAGAAACCAATAAAAACAAGAAAGTGTGAAAACAATCTGGATTTGTGTTCCCGAATTATTTTACATGTCCGCAGAAGATCAGCGCCGATTAGGAAAATCGATTTCAACCGAGAATAATCGGCGTCAACTAAGATAGGTCAGTGTTGACTAGGTACATTCGGTGTCAACTTGAGGAAAATTGTAGGGATATTGAGAAACAGGACATTTGGAAGCTGAGCGTCGATCTCATTTGGATTTGCAAGAGCCGTAGGGACACCGACAAGGCTCCACCATGTTGGATGCAGGCAGAGTCACCAAGAGATCGATGGAGATTCACAATGTTGATGTGGTAGGAGCAGCGAGTAATGGTACTCCTCTCAAAGATTGGTTTAGATAGGATTCACTCTCACTTGATAGATAATGCTCAGACTTAATGCTCAAAACTCTCTCGTTCTTTCTGTCTCTCTCTCTCTCTCTCTCCTGTCTCACCGTCTGTCTCTGTGTCTCGTGTGTTTATGTTTGTGTCTCTGTCTAACCGTAACTGAATTCTAGCATTCTATTTGTAATCGGCACCGACCAAGATGTAATCGGTGCCACTCCAGAAAAATCAGCGTCGACCGAGTACCGGTCGGCGCCGATCAGGGAATAGATTCCCAAAATGGCCAAAAAGGATGATTTCTGGAAAGATGAAGTGATCCTTCCACCTCAAATACGGGAAATATCCCATTGCTCATTTTGGGAGGAGGATAAATAGGGGGATAGATGGATAGAATAGATACGGGAGGTTAGGAATTGATATGGGGTAGATAAGTGGTTAGGATATATGTAGAAAATATAATTAAATAGTTAATATTTAATTATCTATGGGTAAAACATAATGGGGTGACATAAACTTAGGATAGATGTTTAAATCAAATATTAAGTAATACCCCGGGGAGAGGTGGTGATGTAAACGTGCCCCAAAAGTTATTCGAGAAGACAAATGCGAATGGGGACACCAAATTGATAATCAATTTTAGGTGTCTAAAATCACTTAAGATGTCCATCTGCAAAATTGCTAGCATGGTTCGAGTTCATTAAACTGAGCATGATAAACACTAAGCATTAAAACGATGTGCTTTTAACTAACTATTTCATAAAGAGAACTCTACTTTTATGAAACAAGATTAAAAGCATTACTGAGAAAGACATATAATAAAGAAATACTAGTCACAAAATAGAGGGAGAAATAAGGTGATAAACCATATCATCATTAAATCATTATTCTAGATTCAACTTTCAACTAATTATTACATATCAAATTCAACTTTCAACTAATGATTACATAAAATAATTAAAACATTAATCCAGATAAATAATATTTCACCAAAATCACAACTACTTTTCATTTACTAATTTTCATGATTCACTTCTTAATTAATTCCATCTAACCTGAGAAGATACTAACACTACTATCTCTTAGGAATAGATTTGCATTAGATGGAACAATAGTACATTCATCTCAGCATTATCTCACTTAATTTCATCCTAAAATATAAGCTGCCAAGCTAAATCAAACATAGGATAAATTTAGGATTAACCAACAACATATTAGTAAAGAGTTTCTTATTTAAGAATTCTATATCCTAAATTTAGAGTCAAAACCAACCTAAGTTTAGGATCAATCAAACAGATTTGACAAAGGATGAATTCAATTTGACATGCAATTGGAACTAATCACACAATCACAATGAGGTACATCATTACCAATGTAAAAGTCAAAGAGAAGAATGGAGGAATTTAACAATCAGCTACAACAATCCTTCAAATATATTTTCACCCCATAAGAGTCTTACTTAGGAATTTCCAACCTAACAAAACAATTCTTTAGAATAACCTTTTTGCTTCCGCTATCTTATTCTAACACAAATGGATTTAATTCTTCAAGCAAGTCCCGAGGAGGTATATGATACAAACCAAACAGGTCATGTCCCTCCTCAGGAGTGATACACGTGAAAGATGAAAAGAAAAGAGAAAGAGATTGTTCACTCTAGATCCTAGCAAGGATGTAATAGACAAGTCTAGTCTCTACTGTCCTCCATTGTAAATCCCAATAGAGGTTAGATCAAGCTCGAGTTAGATGATAGTTTCCCGAGATAGAGAGAACAAAGAACAACATTCACTTACCCTTCGAGATTCAAGAAGGATGGTATTATAAACACCTTAACTCCCAAACAAGTAACCACCTCCTACAAATATAGAGGAAAATGGAAAAGAATAGCCAAGGAGTAAGTCTACCTAGTCTTCTTAACTCAGAATGAAAGAGGAGATATCATCAATTAACGTAAATATGAGGCCTCAATCCACATTCATATAACAGAGGTACTCTTGCCTAAGATCAAAAAGAACAACCGAAGACAAATTTTATGGCCCAAGGCCAAGAAAACAATCAACCCCAAACAACCATTGAAGCCCAATGAACTATTCAAACTTACAATCGATAATAACAACTATAGCACAAAAGCTACAAACTGAAAATGATTTTTCCTTCTAAATAGTAATTACATCAATTTAGAAGTTATCCCAGTTTCCCAAGTATAGAAGACAAAGTAACATTTAAATAATTTACCCCTTTTTCAAGCAACGATTTCCTTTTTAAGGAGATAACACGATAAACTTACCCTTCCATTGTTGGTGAATGAAAAAATGATAACAAGACTTAACAGTCAAAACTTCCTTTCAAGCCAACTCAGAACAATGTATCATCATAAAATCACTAAAACAAACAACTAGAAAAGGAAGGATAAAGCCCAACCCAGATTCATAACCACAAAGAGAGATAAAGGAATGTTGGCATGACCCCAAGTCTTGTGCACGAAGTCGAGTTCAGAAGAAATGCTAAACCTGAAAATGCTAAAGTCTATTTCCTTCAAGTATTCATTCAAGTTTAGACAAGATTCGAGTTACTCTACAGTTCAACCTTAATTACCATGAGATCCTACAGTATCAACTGTATCTCTGATTTAAGTAAAAGAGCAAGACATACACAACAAGTCGAATTGAGGAGAATGAAACCTAGACCACCTTTTCCTCACACCAGAGAAGATGCAACTGAATTCAATAAACCATTCCATAGATCACACGAGCGGGTTAAACTAACAACCATGCCAAAAATACAGATTGCACTTGAGGTGATTCATTCAAGTTCAACATCAGACGAGTTACTATCAAGTTTTAACACAACTTAAACAGGTATACAAAAATATTCAACATCATCTCAAGTTCAAATAGAAGTTAAGCATGATTCATTCATTTTTCCAACAAAGGAAACAAAACCCAAAACGTTTTTCCATCACAACAGTGGATTCATTCAGAAAAACACAGTGAAATACAAGCATCAAAAGTAATATCATAACATCATACAAAAACTCATTTGTTCCCCAAGAGCAAAGTTCTTTTAATGAAGACATTTAGGAAAAATTAGAACAACTTAATGGGTAGATCCTATCATGCCTAATAGAGCTTCTTCTTGATTTACAACAGATTTCCTAATTGAGCCTCAACAACTTCTTCTCCATGTAAAATCAACCACATAAACTCTTCCACTTCTTCTTATACTTCCATAGAGTCCAAAATAGCTCAAGAATGCAAAAATAACAGTAATATCCAAAATAGAACTATTGGTTCAAAGAACCAAAAACCCCATGCAGAGCCAAAACTCAAATGAACTAAAGATCAAAACAACCATACCAAAAACCCACCATGCATTTTTCCTAGGCGGTTTCTTCACCAAAAACAAAGTCAATAAATGCAAAGGACAAAGCAGTTCCCTCCTAATTCTCCACGCCACCACCATCCATGTTTGGTGATGCCTTAATTTTCAAATTTGCATGCAATTTCAATTTAGTGGTGATGCCAACTAGGCATCCACTAAACTTCCTATGCCTCTGCCAAAATTGGCAGTCCGTAGTAATAAAACCAAAATCAATTCCATTTAATGCCTTGAAAACTGATGCCACCAACCATGTAAATTTCCATGTAGTCCATAGGTACCCCTTAGGTTAGCAATAGCTTAGGTTAGATTATTATTAGGTTAGAAAATCAACCTAAGTTCCTAGGTAAGTCCATAGTTACCTTAGGTTGTAATTCATTTAAATAAACATAGCACACCCAAACTTAGGTTAGATATACCCTTAGACTAGGGTCAACCTTAGTGTTTTAGTATTAGGTCCAAGGTCCCTATACGCCACTCAGTGCCTTAACAATGGCAAAAAGAACCAGATCATCATCAAAGGCCCAATACTATGCAGGAATCCCAGAAGAAGGGTTCTCCACAATGGTAACCAAATCAAGGCCCAGTCTAGCTTCATCTTTCATTTCCGAATGCCAAGACAACAAGATGAATAGGTAAGAAGAATTGAAGCATACCTTGGATCAATGGAATTGATCCAAGGTTTTGTTGTTTACACAAAATAAGTTATGACAACAGAAATACAAGTTCATCATCTTTTAAAAGTGAATTTAAGTTGTATAAAGAGATGAATGGCCTCATTTTCAAGTAAGCAGAAATCACAACAAAGTGAACCTTTTCAAAAAATAATGAATTATCCATTGCAAACATGATTTCCAAAATCATAAGAGTACACCTTCCTAAGACAAATCACATGTCAACATTTACAATGTCAAGAGTGGAAGTCATCATAATAACAACCATGTCAGAGATGTTACACATCTTTCTCATGTGAGACACCCATTCTTTCCCAAGCAATATGCCATCTGGGTATTGCATCTCCGCATACCATTCCTCATTGAAGCTAGTGGAAACAGCTTGTTTCCCTTTGCCCTTGCCCTTCTTAGGTGAAATGGTGGTTACTTTCCTTGGTGCCATTTCTCTTGTCAAGTTACTCAAAGTCCTTTCTCCTGATCCTGGCTCTACTTAGTTCTACGGCTCTATTCTTACGTGAAAAATCCCTTCAATCTTGTGCCCTAGTTGTGGAACCCTAACTTGGAAAAACCTTCCTTCCACAAGACGATGTATTCACTTACAAGTTTCTAAAACTCCTACAACCCTCTCCCTCATGCCCATGTATTGTTTTTCCACCCCGTTCACTGATTAAACTCATTATGCACTCGCATCTTCATAACCTTCTTTTTGTGCAACTTCTCTCAAGGATGCTCTAGTTCCTAAGAGCTCTTCAATATCACAAATGCAAGGTAACAATAGTGTATCCCGACCTTCTACTTATAGTTTTTGCTTATTTTCCACAATAAATGCAATGTCACCTACCATTATACCTTTGCAATAAAGGAGACTTTTTCCTCTTAAGCCAACCTTCAGCAATTTTACCCCCGTCCAATCCTGCATGAAAAATCCTACAACCTTCTGGCGCATAAAAATCCTTACTGACCGAAGATCCTTTCATGCGTGTTTATAGGGTCAAGGCACTTCTTTTGTCCTTACCCTGATTTTTGACATCACCTACCTCATGTTGTTCATGTGCTTCTCATATTTGTACATGGTATTCCAAACTCTTTACACCAAACTCCTTATTTCCACATTTTCTATGCATGCTCTACTAAAGCATGCACTTTTTATCCTTCAATTCGAGCCATCAAAACATAGCTTCTACTACCAGCTTCCATTACTTGTCGCATTACTCCACCCCACACAAAAATAGATGTGTGGTCCTCTACGCATAGAAAACTTTTGAAAATAATAAGTGGCTACCAGTGCATAACGCACACAAAACAACCAAAAGAAATGGAACAAGCAATGAGAAGGGGAAACACAAAGAAAGGAAATGCATTAAGGGAAATCCTAGGCTAAATGGCAATACTACCTTATTTATGATTACATAGAAGCCTTATTTATAGTAGGGCTTCAACCTACTCCCATTGAAGTAACTTGGTAACCTCATCCCATCCAGTGTTTGTAACTGGCATGTGCCTGAATAAGGGATGTATGAGATGATATATGGTCCTAACCAATGGATTTTCAAATTCCCGGACGGCGCAAAAATTTGGAGTTATAAAGTAAGACCATCTGCCCAACCTCGAATTGTTTTCTTTTAATATGGTGACCATGTCATGCTTTTTATCACACCTTTTTAGTCTTCTGACTCAACCTAGCAAGTGATCTCCTTTTGTCTAACTACATTAACTTCTCTATGCACTCCTATAGTGCTTTCTCCTTAGCTAATCCTCCTGCATGCACAATACACAGAGATGGTAGCGTAAATTCTACTGGTAAAATAGTTTATATGCCAAACACCAATTGGAAAGGTAATTCCTTGTTCAATCTCTTGTAGGTAGTCCTATATGCCCATAGTACAACTGAGACTTTGTCATCCCCATCTTGTTTTCCCACAACAAAAATTTTAGCATGTGTCTCGGAATTTTGTTAAATTCCTCAAGCAAATCACATTATCTTGTGGATGATATGGGGTAATCTTGTGGTGGGCTACCATGAATTCTACCAACAAGATTATGACTATCTCATTCAAGAAATGGGTACCCCTCTCACTTTTAAGCTCAGCAGACATCCATATCTGCTGATTATATTTTCCCATAAAAACCTAGTTGTTGTCATTATGTAGTCCTTTGTAGGTGTTTCCTCTACCCATCTTGTTAAGTAGTCAGTGTAAGTGATGATATAGCATGAACCAGTCCTTCGCACGGCAGGTGAAATTGGTCCTAAAAATCCAATAACCCACTTCTCAAATGATTTTACGCTAGCTATCGGCCTTAAGGGCATCTCATCCCTTCTTCTTGGTTTGTCAAGGCGGTGATAATGGTCATAGGCCTTGAAAACTCAATACATCTGGTAGATGCTTTCCCACCAAAGCCCCGCCAGAGAATTTTTAGCACGGTTGCATTCCCTGCATAATGTCCTCCTATAATCCCATTGTGTGCTTCCTCCATGATTGTAACATGCTCATGTTCCAACACACACCAGTGTAAAACTTCAACATGGCCTAGTTTGTATAAGTCTCTACCAATTAACATGTAGGGTGCGGTGCGTGTATCGCTAGCTACTTTCTTTCTAGAGTCTTCATTCCCTTTGATGCCACATGTGTTTTGAGAAACATGGCAATATCTTCTAAATTAGAGGGTGCATGTCACAGCCTAAATAGTTGCGCATCTAACATTGTATCCTCAATACTCTGTGTGTCCTCCCCTGAGTCAATCCTTGATAAATGGTCAGGCCCTGAGTTACTCTTTCTTGGTTTCACCACAACTGTAAACTCAAACTCTTGAAACAACAAGACCCATCGACATATGCGCCCTTGTAAAACGGGCTTGTTCACTAAGTACTTCAATGTCATGTGGTCTGTGTAGAATATGAAGGGTGTTACCAATAGATATTGCTTAAATTTGTGTAGCACATAGATCATTGATAGTGCTTCATGCTCAGTAGTGGTATTATTTTTCTCTCTCTGGTGTCAACTTTCTACTAGCAAAACACAAGGGGTGGTCAACAATCCCTTCTCCAAGTTGTGCTAAAATTTCTGCAATCGTCATTCCTGAAGCATCAACATGCACATGGAATGGCTTACCCCAAGAGGGAAAGTGTAATATGGGTTCGATGTGATAAGCCTATTCTTTAATGCATCAAACAACATCTATTGTGCCTTTCCCCGATGAAATGCACTTTTTGTTTTAGTAACTCTTCCAATGGCACGCGATCTTAGCATACCTTTAATAAATTTTTAGTAGTACCTCATATGCCCATGGATCTCTAGAGAAGGTTAATTCCTCTATTTATTTCTAGACTGAAACCATCCACAAATTTTGATTGCTACTCCTAGTAGGTTCTCTGAAAGAGGAAACTAAACTAATAATGGCAAGGACCAGGATACAAGGATAACATAACAGGAAACTACACTAAAAGGTGATAGCACTAGAAAAGATGAATGAACACTATTCATTACAGTGAAAATGAAAGCAAATACGTGAATGGGGGCTAGGCATGAGTAGCACAACCAAACAAGTATCTACTATATCATTTTCACGAAACACAACTAAATATGGAACTGCAAGGACTTGAAATCGCACATCCATCACACAACTGAATCAATAAAAAGGCAAGGAGGAATGAAAACACGTTAATACATAGAATAGTCACAAAATGATGCTTCTATTACTTCCAAAATGCACGAGTTGTTATAATTATGAAGGAGACCAATAGCCACATGCAAGAGCCGATCTAGAGGTCTCAACTCAAAATACAGAAATTATGGAGTCCTTAGCAAAATGCGTAAGGATCCAGAATGTCCAACATAACAAATGAGTCTATCTCTTACATTTATAGATGAATCCATGGAAGAAGAAGGGAAGAAGGAGGGAAAATATAAATTTGAAACACAACCACCAATAAGAAGCATTCAATGCCTGTAAATCTACCTAGAGATCTATGAAATACGCTTCCCCAAGCCTGCTTTGCGTGTTGAAGAAGAAAAGAGGGTGAAAATATCAAATCGGTGGTTGGAGCAATAAGATCTATTCATCAATGCTCAGAGATATGTTTTCCCATTTCTCACCTACTAGATCCACCAAGAATTTGAATTTGAATTTTTGGCATTGTAGCTAATGTCAGCAGCTTTCTGACAAGTCTAGGTGTGTGTCAATCCAGAGCTCAGTGCAAAAGATACCGATGTCAAAAGATTTCAAAATCGTTAGCACACGAAAAACATGTGGCATGCACGGATTGGCTGGAATGATGGCCAACTATGAAAATATTTTTAATTTATGCCATGTGCCACTTGATGATTTGTTACAAGGATTTAGTTCCCTATTGGCACACTTTGAGTGGTTTTGCACAGCACACTCAAGCATGTTGGAAGATGACCTGGCACAGAAGGGCTCAAAGGAGGGCATAGGGACACATGCTAAAGAAACTAAAGGAAGGCACACAAGGGCATGCGTAGAGGGAAAATGAATCAAAATGGTGAGTAGAGAATGTATGGTGAAGGTGCAACTATTACAAAGTAATGGGTGCGGTGTGCGAGAGGTCCAAGGATTTATCCAATTAAAGCAAGTGTGAGGCACACAGGAAGGGAAGAAGATGACTAGGAAGAAGGTGAATGCATAGAAGTTGGGTGCAAGGGAAAGTGGAAGGAAAGAAAGGAAAGGGGTGCACAGGGAAACTATAACCAAGAGAATGTGCCAAGTGACTTTGAGCACGCGCAACACTGTAATGACCAACTTAGAGCCAGAATGTATACAAACTATCTGAGTAACTAGGAGAGTTATTTGGATAACAATAACTTTGGTGGGATCCACCAGCAAGCCCTCCTTACATATGATATGCCCCATAAGGGTCCCAAATGGAGTAGCAAAAACACATTTCTTAATGTTGAGGGATATGCACAACTACCGGCATCTCTCGAACATCAACCATAAATTGTCACAATGGTCCTTCACTAGTTCATACATTGTCTAGTCACCAAGGTATACCTAAAGGAACTTATGGATAAAATTTGAAAATGCTTGGACCACTATGTGTGAAAACACAAAGCAGTGCATTCTTTAGTCCAAAAATCATGACCGTGTAGGTAAAAATTCCCCATTCAGTGGTGAAATTTGTATTTTGTTGGTCCTCCTTTGCAATCATAACTTGATGGTACCCCGAGAATCCATCCATGAAAGGAATAGATTTCGTGCACGGCTACTCCTTCTAGGATTTCCTCAGTGAAGGGGGTTGGAAAAGTATCAATTACACATACCGCATTTAAGTCATTATAGTAAACATAGATCCTTATCCTTCCATACTTTTTAATGCTTATGACCATGGGGCTTATCCATTCTACCACAACTTCAATGATTCTTAATGTGATCATCTTGTCTATCTCCTCCTTGACCCATACACACAAATTTGGATTCATTCGGTAAGGTCTCTTCCGAATTGGGTGTGCACCCTCCTTTAACTTGATTTTCATCTCCCCCAAGGAGTGGTGGATGCCTTTAAGCTCATGGTACCCACACGTAGAAATAAATCCTAAAAATCACGCAACAGATCAATGATCTTCAAAACCTCCTTTTATGTCCAATAGTCTCCAATAGTAGCCTCTTTAGTTTTTGTTTCTAAGCCAATGTTAACCTTCCTTGTTTTGAGGGTTTTATTGTAGGTGCGCGTTTGCTCATCAAGCACTATTCACAACATCATGCATACCTTTAGTATGATTAACATCCAAATTTCCACCTCTTCATCATCTATCACATAGACCATCTTTCCTTTCTCTTTCTCCATGCATGCATGCTCAAGTTGTGTCTCTTCTAATTCTTCCTCATCAAAGTGTACTTCCAAACCAAGTTCACCCAATAACTCTAGTATTCTATCCTCTTCCATGGCACTATCTCCCATCATTAGGTGCTTAATAACCTGCAATGCCTTATCCACTAATGGCTTGGTGCTCCAATATTCAAAATCTTGAAGGAGGTCACATCAACTCCTATCAATTTCTTGTCCGACAAAGACATCTCTCGAGTGAATGTACCATACACACGCATAACCCTGTAAAGTGGATTACAACTTATGTACCCATAGAGAAGGTGGCACTTCTTCCTCACCTTCCATCTAGGACTTCTCACATGCTTGGATGTGAAATGAGGAAAGTTCCTTCCCATGATAGTCTTGTATGATAGTGGGTGCATTGCTCTCGAGAAAACCTAACAGAGAACGTGATTCTTACTTCACACCACTCTAAAAGGCTATCATGATGTGTCGCCCACCAACTTGTTGTGGTCCTGAGCAATTTATAGTTGATCATCATTCTTCTTTCAATCTTGTTTTTCACCGGGTCTCCATTTCGGTAATAAAATATCGGGGTTGGCTCCTAGAGTAACTTGGCAACTTCTTTCCCCTAAGGGCTTGACTAAGCGTGTCTTTTTCAATCTTATAACAGAGCCTCTCAATTTCCACCCAATTAACTCATAAGTCTTGTACCCAATTGTCACATGTTATACTAGTTGTATCACTCATAGATTGAGTGTCTTCAAACTAAATAACTCCTTCCATAGGATTAATCACCTCAAGGTCCCTAATAGAGTGCACATAGATCTTGTCAAGAACTTATTCTCCCAAGGGCTCAATAGGGTGTTAACTTCCCATCAGTCAAGGGGATGATTATTTGTTCTTCCTTTTTCTCAAAGCTTATGTACCCTTTATTGAATCGTAGGTTAGCATTATTCTTATAACACCAGGGGTGCCCAAGTAATGCTAGAAATTTGTCTACCTCAGCTAGCACCAAGACTTCAAAATCCCCAATGAACTTTTCCCCTTGGATAGTGATAACGGTGTATTTTAAAAGACCAATGGGCATTGCATTTGTCTTGTTGGCCATATACAACACATTTGAAGATGGTTGTAATGGGGCCTTCCCATTTGGTTCTAAGCGTTTAAGGTGAGAACATTGACTTCTACACCCATGTCAATCATAATATTGCTTAGGAGCCACCCATCCACAACCGCATTCAAGGTAATCTCCTTATCATAGTCGAGGTTATGGGGAGGAAGGTTAACATGTAGAACCTTCCTCTCACGCTCTACTTCGGCACGTGGTAATTTTTCCCGTAACCATTCCCCTAGAAAAGGAATGATATTCTCCTGCCTTAGCATTTTTCATACTTCCCTAACCTCATCTAGATCCTTCTGAGCCTCAACACTCTTCCTTTGTTCTAACTACCTTGACTACTCCTTCAGGCACTAGATTTCTCCTTGTAGGCTTCAAATTACATCCATGGTCTCTTGATACACCTCTTTCTAATGAGTAGGGTCCAGATACTTACCATACACCACCTCTTCTATAGTAACCAATGGCTTCTACCTTGGTGTCTCCCTAGCGTGCACACCTTCAGCTCACATCATCACCAATACAAGCTCTAGTTCTAACTCATGTGCCACCCTTGGAATCCATTGCAAGTTAGTCTTCTTTATGCTTACCATTCTGGTGCCTTTTTCCTTCTCGGTGTTGTTGGCTCATATGTTAAAATAGCTCCAAGCACTCCTCATACTTGTGCTTCTTTCCACACTAAGAGCATTGCAATAGATTAGGACATTTGTGCTTATAGTGCTCCATAGATCCACAGTTGTAACAAGTTCCATGTGGGAACTCACTTCTTCCTCCTCCACAATTGCAATGACCACAAAATCCTCCTCTAAAACCTCTTCCACGTACCCCCATCCACGTGCCCTTCATAGTGATGACCATCGTCCTTGGAATTGTTTACAAGGTTGGTTTGGCACACACCAATATCAATGGCATCATGTATTTGGTCAATCAATCTACAATCCTTGGTGTCATGAGTAGTAGAGGTGTAAATATTTCAATAGCAAGACATTCTTATGGATCACGCACTATGCAGAGTGGGAACCTACTTGCATCATGATCTCTATGGCAAATCTCACAATCCACTATCATGGCACGTACCGATATGTGAGGGAAATTTTCCTTTGTATGCCCTCTACCTCACAATTCGTGCACCATAGGCCACTACGAGTCTCATGCACTAAGTTCATAGATAGCTTCTCCAACTATTTTTTCATTACATCAATCTCAAATTCAAGAAAAGGGCTAACACTCGGTATCCATCCTTCCAATACCTCATCGCGCAAGTTAGCCTCTAAGGCCTCGCACGGGTCTACGAAAGTCTTGTGTGAAATCACTCTCCTAAAAGGTGTTATCGACCCCCAAACAAACCACAAAGCATGTTAAGAAGGATGAATATCATAAGATAGTTTTGATAAGAGAGTCTTAAAATGTGCATCGTATTCTCACACACTCTCTGCCATACATTGTTGAATCTCTTTCAGCGTGCTAATGCTCTTCTATTTAAACTCAAGGATATGAAATTCAACTAAGAAGGCATTTCGTAGTGTGATGTAATCTACCACTTTCTAGTAGGAGTCATACTTTGTGCAAACATTGTGCGCAAATTGACTTACCTTTTGTTCTGGGGTAGTGATCCCCTTTGTGCATCATAGCTCACATTCATGTACATGCTCTACAACATCCTCAACACCTTTATAGTCTAGTAGATGTAAATACATTTTGAAAAATACTTATTGAGGTGGTTGAGGCTCATGTCCGCCTGATCCAGAAACTTAATTCCCTTTGGTGTTGCCTCCACCACCAGATCCACTAGATCCACCAACACCTACTCCTCTTGATCCACCAAATCCTCTAGATCCACCAGGCCCACCAGATCTACTATCTCTTATTCCACCAGATCCACCTCCCATAGTTGGTAAAGGTCCTAAATTGGTTATTCCTAGTGCCCCCATTGTTGTATTTAGCTACGTACCAACAAATCTCTGATATTGTAACACTACCATATGTGTTTCCCACGCTGCTTCTAGACATAATACCCAAGCTTTGTGTACATGTACTTTTCCCAAATGCCACTCTAGACAATATACCTCTAAATACAGGAAATGATTGTGTAGCCATAGATGTGCCAAATGAAAAGTTATACCTCCTAGGTGTTGATTAGTTACTTCCACCAATACCGACTAGGTTAGTAAAAATTATCTCTAGATTTGGAAAACTAAGCACTAGGGGTTGTTCACCAAGTGGATTTATATGTGCACCAACAAATCTCCTTTCTCCAAGTGACAAGCTCTCATCAGAAGTTGAAGGGGTCTCTCTCCCACACTTTCCAAGATGGGGTAGCATAGACTGCTCAAGCTCCATGTCCTTCGTGTGAACCTCAATTCCTTCCCGTAACATTTACCTCCATAAATCCATTGCTCCTACAACTTCACATTGTCTAGATAACTCCCTTTCACGAGCTTCATTATACTTGAGTCATCTTTCCTCCCTCTCCTTTTCAGCCACAAGGTCCGCCATCTTTTCCACCCTAGCTTCCTCACCCAAAGACTCGAAAAAGCTTAGCCGATCATGGGGAATGCTTCTAAACTCAGTGTAATGATCAAGATCTTTATTGATAAGGGGATAACATGTAAAAACGATCCTCTAGGATCCCTTAAGAACTCAAACTCAGCAACTTCCAAAAAATAATACATAGAAATAGTGTATTCTAGGGTATAACTTATTAACACTCTTCTCCACCTATGATCAACAACACGTGTCGAGTCAATAAGAATTATGCAGCCTTTGATACTCATTTTGGGTCCACACGTGAGATCTATAAGTACTAGCTTGATCTAGATACATATATCAAATGTCATTCATACAAATCCACTGAGAGCAACAAAAGAAGGTCTAATAAATCTCATGATATATGTGATCTTCTACTCATTTTCGTGCATCAAACTCAAGTCCAATAATAAATCTCGAGAAAACTCATTGTTCATGCTCTTAAACCATGCTTCGACATTGTCCAAGGTCAAGTACTCATCATTATGAACCATTCTCACAACAGCTTCGAAAAGAGGTCTCGGCAACGAACCAAGATGTAGTCATTTTATCTACCCTCAATACTACTTTCCAACCTCGGGGACGCACCTATCACCCAAAGGGCACTTGCACTCACCCAGGCATGCGCGGGCATCAAGCCCCTCCTTTATGTGAGCATTGTGAGAAGGTTTTTCCCTTAATGGAAGATGAATTGTATAATGAGAAACACATTTACTTAGTCAAAGGAAAAGTGGAAAGGATAGCTTACATATCCATACATCAATGCATTATAGAAACTTAACAACAATGTAATAAGCATAATAAACTAGATCTGAGCCATGGTGGTCATATAACATGAGGGTTTACACCCTTAAGCATGATATATAGAATGAACCCATATATATATATATATATATATATTCCTTCTATATATTCATTTGTAGCCATATTAGAATCAAAAGAGGTCATCATAGACCATACATGTTAAATAACAAAGACCCAACCCCTACAAATCTTTCCTGGCATGAGCCCCTAGTTATGCCCTTCCTTTTTAATCCTTGTTACAGATCTTAATGCCATGCGAGGTTCATGAAATTCCTTACAAACGTTAGCACTAAGTGCTCTAAACCCTAGCATTATTGCAACACTCTGTTACTCACCATCTTACCCTTGATGCATTCTCTTTTCTCTAGCATGTTCTTCAAATGATCGATATATATTTCTTCGATGGCATCTATTTTTAGAGGATCATCACCTACTGTCATGCCTTTTCTTTTAACATATCACATGTTAAGTATCGATGTGGTCCTTCAATGGTGAATGCATATCCCCTCGCAAACCCTCCACTCTCTGTAATTATGTATCCCGGGAATATTCCCTGCATAGAGTATCCTTTTCTTGACCTCAAAGGTTCTAAGTTGGGACCTTATCCACTCATCAGCCTAGTCGGGTCCTCACGTTTTCCTCAAGTTTCTTCAATATGCCAAATATGGATAATTCCTTTGAACTCGTGTTCTTCCTTCCTCATGCGCCTTGGTTTCACCTAAACCCTTCTTAAATTCCTTTGTCCTGGGCACTTTACCCGAGCTCCTTCTTCTTACTAGTCCTGCGTGCTCATGCCCTTTGGTACTTAACAGATATTTCAAGGCCCAACACACCCTAAAGATTTCTGAGCAACTCTGGGTTTCTTGAAAACCCTCATTCGATGTGTAGGATCTAGGTATCTTGCATGCAAGACCTCTTCCCTGGTAATGGTAGGATTTTTTCGCAACGCTTCTCTAAGACGCATATTCAACAAGTGTAGTAATTTTCACAGGTACTACCTTAGGTTTCGGTGCCAACTTTAGCATCCATTGGGTTTCCATGGCACGTTGTATTCTAACCATTCTTATGCCCTTGTTCTCTTGTTTATGTTGTTTTGTAATATGCAAATATAAG
Source organism: Taxus wallichiana var. yunnanensis (assembly GCA_018340775.1). NCBI lineage: Eukaryota > Viridiplantae > Streptophyta > Pinopsida > Cupressales > Taxaceae > Taxus > Taxus wallichiana. Next base: position 1,016,860,182 of record CM031237.1, read on the forward strand.
TCTTGGTACTCCTCATAATTACGATTTTTCCCACAAAAAGAACAAGTAATATTTTGAGATCATTCACACCTTTAGTGGTCGAGATCCACACGTATAACATGTTCCACGAGGAAACTCACCTCGTCCACCACCACGGCCTCGGCCCCTAAATCCACCATGATATCCTCAACCTCTACCATGAACTCCTTCAAAGCGCTCTTCATTCTAATTGTAGCACCCTTGAGTTTGATCATGATCATGGTCTTCACTTTTACATTTAGAGTTATATGATACTCATGTCTGTCATACACTAATATCAATGGCATCATAGATCTGATCAATCAACCTACAATCTTCGGTATTGTGAGTCATGGACCTACAAATCTTATAGTAGTATGATATGTTCTTCCTTATCGCGCATTGCAATAATGGGCAGCGGCTTGCATCATGGTCTAAATGACATATCTCATGGTCTAGCAACAATGAACGCATTGACTCGTTATCAAATTTCCTCCACCTCCCACTGATATTAGATAACAAGCAAATTCATGTTGGTTAATTAGGATAGTTCTGATAGTCTCAGAGATAATGTAAAAAGAGTCAAGCCCTCAACAATATAAGAGAAGACTTAGCCAAATAACAATAAAAAGGGGAATACCAGAGTGAGTCAACTCAAAGAAGCAAAAGGGCCATGGAAGGTGCCACGTGTCGACCTGGCACAATTTCAAAAGTCGAGAGAGATTAATGAAATTCCAAAACCCCGAAGGACTTCCACGTGGAGTCAATATAAAGGGGCCCACCAAGGAAAGGCTCCTCGTATTAATATACAACGAGTCCCATTATAAACTCAAGGAGAAATAGGAAGGTTGTGGAAGATGCCACGTGTCAGCCCATCATAATTTCAAAAGAGGCAAGGAAAACCCCGGTTGTGTGCTTGGCCTTTACAGAAGCTCGACACGAATGGGCCCCAACCCAAGCAAAGTCAGTTGCAAGGAATGACAGAAAGTTAATGCCATGAATGGATGATAATGGAACTCACCTAGAACTTTTAAATGTTCAGATCTCTCAAAAGTGGAGGGTGAAGAAGTTATTAACTTGTCACTTCAGTGGAAGAGTTAATGCACACGTGTAAAGGAAGCTAACCCGTAGAAACTCAAAAGGTTCACCTACACTTAGGAGGCCATTTCTAAATAGAATAGCACAAAAATAGGTGCCATCAAAACCATGACCTAGAACCCAATGCGTGGCAATTGAGAAATTCATATATGTAATAAAGATTTGAGGGTGCATTCCTTAAAGGAAAGCCCACTTCAAGGAAGGTGGTTACAAAGTAGTTGAGAATGTGATAAATAAGTATGGCTCTCATTCCTTAAATGAAAGATCATGGGGCAGTGTGAGAAATATTTGGCCAATCTATTTCTATCACTTCATCTCATTTATTACAAGGGGTAGGTGATTGAAAATCCTAGTTCTATAATTTATCTCTTCTCTTCTTCTCATTCTATATATTGTAATCTGTGGGGTTCATAAAAGATATCTCTAGAGAGTTAGTCATGTTTCTTCTCTGCTCTTGTTTCTTCCTACTATGGGGATGAGCTGGGAGCCCAAGCCTTCTTCCTGAAGTGTTGTAATGGCATTTTTTCCTCTTACCTATTGATTATTATATTGTGCACAATTTTGGAGCAATATAATATGTCTTGTGATGTATTTCGTCCATCCTTTGCATGTTTTTGTTAGGAATTAGTATTCACATGGTTTATTATATGGTTAGTTTTATATATATTGTTATAACAAATGTGTAACAATATATTAATACGGGTTGTATATTGTTTATACTTCCTACTTTATAGGAAGTTGGTTTTCCTATTTGGATGGCTATTTAATAGCACTCCATACTTTGTAATTGATATAGAAAATTAATAATATATTCTGTGTTCGTACTGTGTAAATCTGCTGCTATACCAATATTTGGTATCAGAGCCAGGTTTTCTCACAGCAGATTGTGACTATAATGAGAGTCTTTTGAGAGCAAGTGGTTTCTTTTATTATGGAACGTATCTCTTTCTTGGAAGGCATGAAGATTGAGGAATTCTGAAGCATTCGTTCGTTAATATTACAGTCAGCCAGATAAAAGGAACGCACAATTCAGTGACCAAATCACCTCCTTCGACTCCCACGTCATTGTTCAATTTGCGGTGCCCATTCTACAAAGAATTTAACGGTAATTTGCATGTCATTTAACGGGTAATTCTGCAGTGGGAGGTGTACAGATTTCTTTTAATCGATAGGCCAGATCTATCGCTTGGAAGCAGTCAGTACTTGAAGCCAAATAACCGAGCGCGTTGAGAACATGTTGATTGGTTGACAGAACGTGTCAATCGAGCTCCACATTTTCGCATTTGGATGTATCGATATTACCACGAAATAGACTGTGCTACGCATTAGTCTACAACATTGGCATATTTTCTCAGAGTTCGTATTCAGTCTCCATCACTGTGCTACGCATCAGTCTCCATCACCCATCGTTCCTTGATCTGAAACTTGAGGTAAATCGATCTGTTTTCCATCGGCTTGGAAAAGAGACGTGAGCAATATAATTTGTGTTACCACAGTTTTGCATCTACAGCTGAGCTTCGAAGGTAATGAAACAACTTTCGAGGTGTATGAGATCGACGCACTTGACGGATTACACATGTAATACATGCAGTTCAACATGAAAATTCCGTATATGCATGTCAATTAGGCTATTTTGTCGTAGTGAATCTAATAATAGCCTCCAGCTATATTAGAAAATTGAGTCGTTATAGTTTAGTTTTTAGATTTTAATTGGTCATTGAGTCTTTTGTTTTTTGTTTTTAATAGTTATTTGAGTCAAATAAAAGTATTTTTAGTAGTTATTGTTTCATCATGTAATTAGTATCTTGTATTAGAGTCTTAAATCGTATAAGTTTTTATTCAATATATTTGGCCATGTTTTAATGTAGTTTTTTTTTTAGGGTCTTTTTGTCATTTTGTATCAGTGTCAAAATCAAAACCGAGTCAAGAGTTATTTTGTATGTCTTATGTCATATAAAAGTCCGTAAAATAAATAGGTGATTTTAGGATATTTATTTTTTGACATTTTTTATTTTAGTCAAAAGTCGTGTCATTGTAAAAGTCCAAAAATAAATAAAAAAAAATTTGCCTCACGGACGCATTTTCGGTGGAATCCGACGTCTGATTGTAGTATATAAATTTGAGCTTCATGTTCACATTTCACTGAGCTAGCAGTGTCATAATGGAGGATGGAGGCATCGGAGGCTGGAGGTCAGACAGTGACCTCTCGTCAGTCACCAACGATGGGGCCGCACAGAATGATTTGGTGGCACAGGTGTGTAGTGTGAGTATATGATTTTCAGTGTGGTTTCCATTTTTTTAGAGTGCTTATGTTTGCAGTGTTCCTGTTTTGTGTGGTATTTGATGGATGTTGGAAAGAGAGTTGTGTTGGAGCGCAGATGATGGCATCGGTGATCCTCCGACTGACTTGGTCCTCTCGATGCCGTGCATTTCGTGGAAGATGATCAGCTAGGAGAATACGTTCACTAGCATTAGTGACCATGTGCAAAGCAAGACCTAACTAGCAAGATCCATTCAAGAGTATGTTCTTCGATGCGCTTTTCTTCTCGAGATCTATATGAGTGGAATTTCACATTGTGGGGGAATACATACCAATGTTCCATTCCCATTCTCGCACCCAAAATGACTTAGTCAAGGAAAGCTTCCAGTGGCAGTGGCAGTGATCAAAGACATAGACTACAATTAAGAACATTACGATTCTTATAGGAAGTAATGTGAAATTTTTTCAGTATATCTTCTATTGTGTAGTTTTGAGATATGCAAGTTGTGTTTCCTACATAATTCCCCGATGTATAAGCATAGTGGTGAAAAGTAGCACGCAGTAAGTTAGTTCATGGATCTTGAAAGGGTTTGTGGGAGGATCCAGAAAAACCACACGAGGTCGACAAAGCTGATGAGGTCCCCTGTCACGTCAAGGTTTGTGGTAAGCTCCGTTTAAAACCATGGAAGGAGAGAGCCTTTCTTTTGGATCAAGGTCATGAGTCACAGAATTGGACATGCCACAGGGTTGAGCATACTGCAGTTGAGTGTGTGGATGTTTTTCTACCATGTAAACACTAAGGGGGGGAATGTTAGGAATTAGTATTCACATGGTTTATTATATGGTTAGTTTTATATATATTGTTATAACAAATGTGTAACAATATATTAATACGGGTTGTATATTGTTTATACTTCCTACTTTATAGGAAGTTGGTTTTCCTATTTGGATGGCTATTTAATAGCACTCCATACTTTGTAATTGATATAGAAAATTAATAATATATTCTGTGTTCGTACTGTGTAAATCACTATACCAATAGTTTTATCATCTCTAATAGCCTTTATTTTGTTGTTGGTATATTGTGCATATTTCTAATGTTCACTACGGGTTTCAGAAGTTGTGCTTAATGGGTTTGAAGTGGTGTTCTCTATGAATTTATCTCGACATGTGGTTCATTTCATCCACCCTTTTCATTACTCACCTTTTCCCCATTTCAGGCAATTGGATTCTTGATTAAATTCTCCCCTTTTTCTCGATGCATCACTTCTATTAGTTTTATGCGCTACGTTTGATTTTTCTAAACCTTATCTCAGCCCACAAAGAAGATATGGCTTCTTTAAAATCTGGAGGTTACCTTAGGGCACATGTCCCATTAACCTAAGGTATCCAACGACTCGACAGCTTCATCTGCAAGGATAATCGTCAACAATTTTCCTGGCACGCCGGGTGGGACACTCATTTGAAGCATCCTGTCATTTCATTTCATCAATTTGGTGTGTTCTTGGTGAAATTTAGCCTATGGAGGTACATAAAAAGCACATCTGGTGACTCCACATGGTCCAAATGGCCCATTCTAAAAATTTACAGACCTTTCTTTCATCCATCTCTATTCATATTTCTTTCCACGTCTCCCATCTTCTTTCATTCTATGAAGTTATGCAATCATGACTTCATTCCCACAATGGAATTCACACTCTCAGCAGTATCATCAGCCTCTAATGAGCTTCACGACTTCTCCACACCAGCAGTATAATCAGGATCAAAGCCACTATGCTTACCCGTATGAACAATGCCAAGATTAGTTTGGCTATGGAACCTATCAAGGACACGGGTATGCATATGATGACTACAATCAAATGGAGGATGTTGGTCTACTAGAGAAGATCCAAAGAATGGAGGTAGACATGGTTCAATCTCGGCTACAACATAAATGAAAGCATTCAGGATAGGATGTAGGGCACCTTTAATGCAAATCAGAGCACCCCTTAAATGACCTTCGGGATCTGCAAATCAGCACTGGGTCATTTAGTATGATTGCACAACATTGAGTTTTCTCAAGGTGTGGGGCCTTGCAAGGTGAGAAAAATATCCATATTGAAGCTAGTTCTTACTCCTCTATTTAGGTGTATGCATGTAATTTTACAGAGGTTCTAGTTCAAAATTCCTACTCTAAAACTACCAAGGAGACAGGGTTGAGAGAAACATGGAAATGGAAACAAAACTAAGAAAAAACATAGAGGTGATACACCAAAGGAGTGCTGAACTCCTTGCTTTGCAAAAATAGACACAAATCATGAATATTGTAGCAACAAAACATGCACAAATTACTAGAATGCAATGAAGGATTAGAAGACAATAATAACTGCATGAGAGGATTGAAAATTGATCACAAAACATACATTATCATGCCCAGATTTGATACAATACATTGCAATAGAAAAGAGGCAAAAAAAAACATGTTACAATCTCCATGGGAGGTCTAAAACTCCTTCAAATCCACCTGCTAAGGGGAAAAGAAGAGCTTGTAGAAGCAAGAACATCCAACCTTTTACAAATGAGCCAAATCTAGCTTTTAATGGCCAAGCAGAAGAAGAGAAAGCAAAAATGTGGGAAAAATGATTTATGAGTTCAAATCCCTTTAATTTCACTGCTAAGGTGATGGTCTTCATGGAAAACCCATACGCCAAAGTACATTGCTCTGTAGATCCAAAAAAATGACCCATACTTCATTAAATTTGGTGGTTGAATGTCATTTCTGTATTTTTTACGTGCCAGAGATGTTTTCTCATTTTTCTCCCACAAATCTCCATCAAAATTCAAAATTGAACCCTCCATCGTGTAGATAATTTTACCATATTTCCAAAGATATAAAGAACGTAAGAATCCAAGCTCTAGATCAAAAGATATGGCCCTCTGAAGATTTAGGGAAAAAAAATGGGTTTGCGGGCTGAAATTTGAAATTTTTCCTTTTTTTGAATTTGGGAAAATTTCCCAAAATCCCCACACCCCACCGCTCTGCTGCCATGTGGCACCTTTCCATTCACTGATGGAACATGGGCCGAGGTCTATCTTTTTCCTTTGATTTTTGCATTGGGAAAATTTTCCCCAAAAAACCCCACGCTCCGCTCTCCACTGCCACGTGTCACCTCCAGTTTCTTGGTGGGGCGCACTTCTATTTTTCACCCTAGCACCTTTTGACCACTTTGGCAAATTTTTCCAAATCCTTCTGCACCTCTAACCCCCTACCACCGACTAGACATGTGTCATCATTTGTTTGCTCGGTGGGGTTGCGCTTCCAATTCTTCCCTTTGCACATTTTGCAATTTTGGAAAAATTGCCAAAATTCCCCCGCGCTCCCCGATTCCACCACTGGTAGGACACGTGTCATCCTCTGGTTGGCCCACGGGCCTTCACAAATTTCCTTCATCCTCCTCTACGAGCCTCGTGGGCCAATTTTTCCCTTTGCACCTCCACCAATTCCTTGGTGAATTTTCCAACCTACCTCCACCGGCCCGGCCTCCGCCACCACGTGGCATCATTTCATTGGTCGCGGGCATGTCAAGGGAAATTTTCCCCAAAAACTCCGCCGAGCCATAACTTGAAATTTACAAGGAGTTAGGAGGAAAATTTTACCTTTCTGGAAAGGGGAAGAAAAATCCTATCTGATGGAGCCATTTCCAGAAACCCTTGAGTACTTGAAATGTGTGAAAATTTAATTTGAAGCACAAGGAAGGGAAGAATGAAGGCAAGTTAGCCAAAATAAGCAGGGGGCTCATTTTGGATAATAATTTGGTGACTCTCAAGGGTCATCTACCTAGCTAGATGAATGATCAATGGCCTTTGAAGCATCCATTGGGCATGGAGTCAAGCCTAATAAACTGATTCTGATCTAAACTATGAAAATCTGACCTCTGAGCCACTTGGAAACCCACTGAAACTTAGAGTTGATCTTCACCAAAACCCACTAAAATGGACTATGCAAGAGCAACCAAAACAGCACCAAACAACTATGTACAAAACTAAAATCATACATGCTCCAAATGGAACATGTAGAGTGTGCACAAGCACTTCTTCTATTGAAAGCAAACCTACCTACTCTACTCTAACTAGAAGCAAAGGTGGGCTAAACAAACCCTATAACTGGTTGTGCAAAATAGCTTCCTTTCTTCAAAATTGGCAGCCATGCAAATGATTTGGAGCTGAGTATGGTTGCTTGGATGAGTGAAAAATCAACAAGAATTTGGTCTTCTACCCAAATTAGTAAGGTATCAACTGAAAGCAAATTGAATACCTCTTTTAGTTGCTCTACATTTAGATTGAAGAGGTATGACATGATCCTTGGTACTTTGTAGCTCATCCTCATGCTTAGAAGCAAGCATGACTGGTTGTGACTTCTCCTTTGGCTCCAATGAAGCCAAATACCTTATTGGGCAAGGTCTGATCCATTTGATATGCCCATAGCTCTGATTTTCAACTCCAAAAATGGAGTCTTCTTGTAGACCTTCTTGAATGGATGGTGTGGAAGAAATGATGGAACTCTTCTGTTGTTTTCCTTCCTCTAATGAAGAACATGGAAGATTTAAATCTTCCAATCTTGATTCCAAAGAGTTGCTATAAGATGCAGGATACTACAAATGAAAGTTCTCCTCCATGACAACAGCTCAAGTGTTTGGAATGTGGATGATGAAGGAGAAAATGGTGTGATTTCAACCGGTTCCTCTTCATCAAAATAGTCCTCCAAATCTGATAGATAAACTACCTCATTGTTGTCCTGCTGCAAATGTTCAACCTCTCCCATGGTGTTCTCTTGATCTGCAACTTGATCACCATGGTTTCTTTCATCCTCTAACATTGAGTTTGAGAGATCAAACTCTTCTTCAGCACTAGAACTCGAGAGAGATGAAGTAGAAAGAAGAACTGAAGGTTCTTCTATAGCCTGCTTTGTGCTCAAAGCTTTTAGATCTACACTTTTCTCCCCATAGCTAGAATTTTCTCCTCTTCTTTTGGATTTGGAGCAGCTTCTCCTTCCTCTACTTTGCTTGAAGAAAATCTTGCTCTTGATTGAACTCTTCCTCTAGCATGAAGTTTTTCAAGTCAAACTCTTCAATCTACTACTCTAGAGGACAAGTTGGGGCTATAAGATCTCTTTTAGAGCTTTCCTCTTCCATGGCTGATTGTGTAACTTGAATTGATCAACATCTTCTTCAAGTAGAGTGCCAACATGGACACTACATTCTAAGCAAATTGATTGTTGATCTACCTCTTCTTTTTGCTCTTCTTCTACTGCAACAAAATCAGTCCTAACCACCACTTGTTCTTCAACCTTTACCTCCTCTGTAGGCTTCACCAACAAAGGAATTTTCTCAATCCCATATCTAAGAGCCAAACTTACTAAGCTCTTAATCATTCCTTCTTTGCTTGGTTCTTCCTCTTGCTATCCTTCATGACTGATTTTTGCAATTTCTTCTTCCCAACATGGATTTGGGAATGCAAGAGGAGGGGTGGGTTGTGACTCAACCATTTTTTCATTTGTTTGTGGTGGTGGAAGAGATGAAACTTCTTGTTTCCTTGGAGTGGAAGGTATTTCTTTTTGCTCTTGTGGAGGGGATTTGGATTTGGAAGGGAAAAGGACAAAAGAATTGAGATGAGGTGGAAGACTAGGAGATGGAGAAATGGGATCAACATTTGGGGCAGCATATGGGAAACTTGAAGCTTGACACTGCTGAAATGATATAGATTGAGAAAGAGGAAAAGAAAGAGTATGAGATGGTGTGCTTACCCATTGACAAGGTTGTTGAATACTCCTCTCATACACCTCTATTCCCTCAATCCACTTTGCAAGTAATGGTAGTGTTGCAATCATGAAGTCAAGCTTCTCTTGAGGGTTGTAATGCCTTGGAAAAGGTCCCACCCATGGACAAGGTGCTCCACAACCGATTCCAAATGCTTTCATTTGTGCTTGAGCCCTAGATTGCACCATGCCAATCTCCATTTTTTGGATTTTCTCCAACAAATCAGCATCTTGCATTTGATTGTCTTCATTGTATGCATACCCCTCTTGGAAAGAACCATAGCCAAACTGATTTTGGCACTACTGCTCATATGGGTATGCATGTTGATCTTGAATCTGCTCAAAATGCTGATTTGAAGGAGTTGTAAAGCATGTTGGAGGTGGATTTGGATGGCACTTGTTGTTGTAAATGTGAATTCCATGATGGAAATGAAGTCATGATTGCACAACTTCATGGGATGAAATAATATGGAAGAGATGGAAGGAAGAATGGATGAAAATGAATGAAAATGAATGAAAAGGAAGGTCTACAACTTCAAAGATGGGTTGTTTACCAGATGGAGTCGCCAGATGTGTTTGCAATTGCCTCCAAAGGCTGAAATCTTCATAGGAACACACCAACCTACAAAATATGAAGTGGAAGACCTCTAAGGTCCCACTGGGCATGCCAAAACTATTAGTGCAAATCTACAGCACCCCCTAAATGACCTTCTATCTCCATTCTAGAATTGGGTCATTTAGTGTGATTGCACAACATTGAGTTTTCTCCAAGGTGTGGGGCCTTGCAAGGTGAGAAAACTCTCCAGATTGAAGTTGGTTCTTACTCCTCTATTTAGGTGTATGCATGTAATTTTATAGAGGTTTTGGTTCAAAATTCCTACTCTAAAACTACCAAGGAGACAGGGTTGAGAGAAACATGGAAATGGAAACAAAACTAAGCAAAAATAGAGAGGTGATACACTAAAGGAGTGTTAAACTCCTTGATTTGCAAAAATAGACACAAATCATGAATATTGCAGCAACAAAACATGCACAAATTACTAGAATGTAATGAAGGATCAGAAGACAATAATAATTGCATGAGAGGATTGAAAATTGATCACAAAACATACATTATCATGCCTAGATTTGATACAATACATTGCAATAGCAAAGAGGCAAAAAAATGTGTTACAATCTCCATGGGAGGTCTGAAACTCCTTCAAATCCACCTGCTAAGGGGAAAGAAGAGCTTGCAGAAGCAAGAACATCCAACCTTTTACAAATGAGCCAAATTTGGCTTTTAATGGCCAAGTAGAAGAAGAGAAAGCAAAAACATGGGAAAAATGATTATGAGTTCAACTACCAATCAAATCCCTTCAATTTCACCTACAAGGTGATGGGATTCATGGAAAAACCCATACGCCAAAGTACATTGCTCTGCAGATCCAAAAAATGACCCATACTTCATTAAATTTGGTGGTTGAATGTCATTTCTATATTTTTGCATGCTAGAGATGTTTTCTCATTTTTCTCCCATAAATCTCCATCAAAATTCAAAATTGAACCCTCCATCATGTAGATAATTTTACCATCTTTCCAAAGATATAAAGAACATGAGAATTTGAGCTCTGGATCAAAAGATATGGCCCTCTGAAGATTTAGGGAAAAATGGTGAAAACAGGGCAAAAATGGGTTCGTGGGCCGAAATTTGAAATTTTTCCCCTTTTTGAATTTGGGAAAATTTCCCAAAAAATCCCCACCTGCCGCTCCACTACCACGTGGCACCTTTCCATTCGCTGATGGAACATGGGCCGGAGGTCTATCTTTTTCCTTTGATTTTTGCATTGGGAAAATTTTCCCAAAAACCCATGCTCCGCTCTCCACTACCACATGTCACCTCCTGGTTGCTTGGTAGGGGCGCACTTCTATTTTTCACCCTGGTGCCTTTTGACAACTTTGGAAAATTTTTCCAAATCCTTCCGTGCCTCGACCCCCTACCGCTAACTAGACACGTGTCATCATTTGCTTACTCGGCGGGGTTGCACTTTGCTTCCAATTCTTCCCTTTACGCATTTTGTAATTTTGGCAAAATTGCCAAAATTCCCCCGCGCTCCCCGATTCCACCGCGGCATTTGCAAGACACATGTCATCCTCCGGTTGGCTTACGGGCCTTCACAAATTTCCTTCATCCTCCTCCTCCACCAGCCCGGCCAATTTTTCCCTTTGCGCCTCTACATTCCTTGGGAGCTTGTCAAGGGAAATTTTCCACAAAAACTCCACCGAGCCATAACTTGAAATTTACAAGGAGTTAGGAGGAAAATTTTACCTTTCTGGAAAGGGGAAGAAAAATCCTATCTAATGGAGCCATTTCTAGAAACCCTTGAGTACTTGAAATGTGTGAAAATTTAATTTGAAGCACAAGGAAGGGAAGAATGAAGGCAAGTTAGCCAAAATAAGTAGGGGGCTCATTTTGGATAACAGGCACCTTGTCCATGGGAAGGCCCTATTCCTAGACATTATAGCCCACATGTAGAGAAGCTTGACTTCTTAGAAGAAGTGTTTCCCCCACTTATGTAGTGGATTGAGGGTATTGAAACATATGAGTGAAGTGCGAGACAACCTTGTCAATGGGTAGGTCAATCACCAACTCTTTGTTTTTTTCCTTCCCAAGCTCTACCATGTCATACCACTCCAAATAATGAGTTCCCTTCTCCATCTCCTAGCCTTCCATCCCACCTCATTTATTTTGTCCCTTTTCCTTCCAAACAGTCATCCCCTCCATGCAAACAAGAAGTGACTCCAAATCCAAAAGAAGAGGAGCACATGGGGATGATTAAAATAAATTTAGAGGATTTGAATCATGAGTCAGATGCACAAGAGATTATAGATATCTCCCTATCCATTCTCTCCAAAAATCTGATTTTTGGAGGAGTTTGATCTCACAAGCTTCATGTTTGAAAATGAAGCTATACATGATGAAAAATTTGCAGACTCAAAGACCATCATGCAAAAGGGAGAAACCTTGGCACAACAGGACGAAGATGAGCTTGATTGCTTATCTGACTTGGAGGAATGTCTCAATGAAGAGGAGCCCACAGAATCACAACCTTTGTAGCTTCATCATTAATTCTCCAACAACAAGATCCTACTACTCACAATGTCCCCCTAAATCGAATTCAGAAGCTCTTAATGAAGATAAAATCATTGAAGGATTTTTGCTTTCAATCAAAGAGTCTGGATTCACCGATGAAGTTGCTAAAGTGGAGGAGGAAAAGGAAGACAAGGATGACACCACTCTTATACCAGTCATCAAGATAGAAGATCAATTGTTTTCGAAGCACAAAGAAATTCCAAATCAATATGCAAACAACTCCATCCAAGAAAGTCTGCAAAAAGGCCTCATCCCCGAGGTCAAAATACAGAGTGACGGGAAAGCACAAAAAATCTCAAAACCCCACCCCATCAATATTTTTGCCTCATTAGATCCAAAGGAGAAGCCAACACTATTCATGCTTACTTCAGAGCATGAGGATAATCTTCAAATCCCCAAGGGTCAGCCGTAACACCTCCAACCAAATGATAAGCATCTTGGAGGTATTCTTTTTGTTTGTTGATACCATGGGTAGAAGAGTGGGAGGTAATTTTTCACTCTTATCATAGGCCATATCTATTGCTAAATTAATCACATGGTCGTGCTTTATAAGGAAGGGAAGCTATTTCTCTCTTCTTGTTTCAGGTTTTGTTTAGATTTTTCTAGCCTGGTTAGTGTAGGAGTAGGAGTAGATTTGTTTCCAATAGAAAAAGTGCTTTCACACACTCGCATGTCTTACTTAAGGCATGTATGATTTAATCTTTGTATATAGCTTTATTCATATTTCTCTCTGGAGGTATAAAGCACCCAACCCTCAATATTTATAGTAAGGAGATCCTCAGTTGCCTATGATAGTTACAAACTTCAAAACAAATGTAGAGTAACTAAAATTGGCTAAGGAGGCAATCTTGTCAACTCTCTCCAAAATGAATCGCAGCAAGCCTCTACCCCCTATAAAGATCAAGTGGCAAGCCCAAAACAAAATCCACTCCATCTTTTGGCCTCAAAGCTTATGATGCGAGGAGTGTAATTAACTATCAAAAATAATTTTCTACTCTCACAAAAATTAGAGTCTCCTTATGAGAGTTGAAAGGCGTAAAGGATCAACTAGCAGCTACAGAAGCAAGTAATGGCATTTCAGAACTCCGCACTGTGTTCGAGATCAAATCATGATATAAAATCCATACTCGAATGAATAGATGCAGACAGTGGGTTCATCCCAGTTAGCAGGATAATGGACCCTCATGAGTCGCCATAATTGTTGTCAAATTTCCTCCACCGCCCACTAAAATTAGATAACAAGAAAATTCTTGTTGGTTAATCAAGATAGTTCTGAGAGTCTCAAGCAAATGTAAAAAGAGTCAAGCCCTCAAAGCAATATAAGAGAAGACTTAGCCAAATCATGATAAAAAGGAGAATCCTAGAGCGAGTCAACTCAAACAAGCAAAAGGGCAATGGAAGGTGCCACGTGTCAGCCCGACATAATTTCAAAAGTCGAGAGGGAGGAATGAAATCCCAAAACCCCGTGGGACTTCCACGTAGAGTCAATAATAAGGGTCCCACCAAGGAAAGGCTCCTCGTATTAATATACAACAAGTCCCATTATAAACTCAAGGAGAGATAGGAGGGTCGTGAAAGGTGCCACATGTCGGCCCAACACAATTTCAAAAGAGGCAAGGAAAACGAAGACCCTGGAGATGCACTTGGCCTCTACAAAATCTCGACACGAATGGGCCCCGAACCCGAAGCAGGCAGTTGCGAGGAATAACAATAAGTTAATGCCAAAAATGGATAATAATGGAACTCATCTAGAACTTTTAAATGTTTAGATCTCTCAAAAGTGGAGGGTGAAGAAGTTATTAACTTGTCACTTCAGCGAAAGAGTTAATGCACAGTTTCGTGTAAAGGAAGCTAACCCACAAAAACTCAAAAGGTTCACCTACACTCGAGGCCATTTCTAAATAGAATAGCACAAAAATAGGTGCCATCGGAACCATAACCCAGAACCCAATGCATGGAAATCGATAAATTTAGATATGTAATAAAGATTTGAGGGTGCATTCCTTAAAAGGAAAGCCCACTTCAAGGGAGGTGGTTGCAAAGTAGTTGAGAATGTGATAAATGAGTATGGCTCTCATTCCTTAAATGATGATCATGGGGCAAAGTCGAGAAATATTTAGCCAATATATTTCTGTCACTTCATCCCATTTATTACAAGGGGAGTGATTGAAAATCCTAGTTCCAAAATTTATCTCTTCTCTTCTTCTCGTTCTATATATTGTAATCTGTGGGGTTCATAAAAGATATCTTTGGAGAGTTATTCATGTTTCTTCTCTTTGCTCCTATTTCTTCCCTACTAGGGGGATGAGCTAGGAGCCCAAGCCTTCTTCCTAAGCTTTGTAATGGCATTTTTTCCTCTTACCTGTTGATTGTTATACTGTGCACAATTTTGGAGCAATATAATATGTCTTGTGATGCATTTTGTCCATCCTTTGCATGTTTTATCATCTCTAATAGCCTTTATTTCGTTGTTGGTATATTGTGCATATTTCTAATGTTCACTACAGGTTTTAGAAGTTATGCTTAATGGGTTTGAAGTGGTGTTCTATGTGAATCTATCTCTGGCATGTGGTGCATTTTGTCCACCCTTTTCATGCTCACCTTTTCCCCATTTCAAGCAATTGGATTCTTGATTAACTTCTCCCCTTTTTCTAGCGCATCACTTATGTTAGTTTTACACTACGTTTGATTTTTCTAACCCTTATCTCACCCCACAGAGAAGAGCCAGCTTCTTTAAAATCTAGAGGTTACCTTAGGGCGCATGTCCCACTAACCTAAGGTATCCAATGACTCGACGGTTCATCTACAAAGATAATCGTCAACACTAACCTACGGGGACAACTATTCTTAGTGTGCCCCTCAACTTCAAAATCTATACACCAAATCCCAGTGTGCATCTCGTGTGTTGAATTGGCTAATAGTTTCTTCAACTACTTTGCCATAGATGTAATCTAAGCTTTCAATAATGGGCTCACTCTAGTGTCTATACTTCCGACTACCTCAGCGTGCAATGTTGCTTCAAGTGCTTCACATGGATCTGTATATGTCTTATGTGACAGCACCCTCCTAAAAGGTGTGATCAAGCCTCCGACGAACCATTGTGCATGTTGGATTACATGGATATCATATGAAAGTTTAGACAAAAGTGTTTTGAAATGGGCATCATATTCCCGAACACTCTCAGTAGTGCCTTGCTTAATATCCTTGAGCACGTTTATACTCTTTTCCTCAAATCAAGGATATAAAATTCCTTAAGGAAGGCATCCCATAACAATTTATAATCTACACAAGTCTGATCAGGTTCAAACTTCCTATACCAACTATGTGTGCATCCTTGCAACGTAGTTACAAACTAGCTTGCCTTGCACTCAGAAGCTATGATCCCTTTTACACACCACATTATCTCACACATGTGCACATGCTCAACAACATCTTCTATTCCCCTATACTCTAGAAGATGAAGTAACATCTCCATGTAAATATTCTAGGGTTGGTGAGGACCGTGCCCACCAAATCCATAACCTCATGTGTTACCTCTATCTCTGACCCACCGGATGCACCGGAACAAGAGCCACCTATATCCCCGATCCTCCACCCGTAGCAGAAGTGAACCAGAGGATGTACTTCATTATGTCCCAATGGTGGTACTAAACTAAACTCCTACAGTTTGTGAGGTGGTACTACTCCTAGAGGTGAGTCTAGAATTTTACACACCAAATTTCTACACCGACGACGCACTTGAAAAGGTACCTCCAAATAATAAGGAAGATGTATGCCCGGTCATATATGTACTTGTTATTTGATTTATTCCTATTATTTTACCACCTAAACTAGCTTGTTGACTATTGGTTATACTAGAAACTATAAAACCAAGCGTAAGGGCTAGGTTGTCAGGTATATTCATATGCACACCCACAACCCATGTCTCTCTGTTGGTGCACTCTCATAAGATGTCGATGAGGGTTCCCTATCATGCTTTCCCAAATGGGGGAGTTCCAAATTCTCTAGCTCCACTTCCTTTACATGAGTTCCAAATCATTCCTGAGCCATCTCTCTCCACAATGTCATCCATTGTAAAACCTCATGTTGCTTCTCTAAATCCCTCTCACGCGCCTCATTAAACATGAGTTGCCTTTCTTCTCTTTTTCTCTCTACCACCAAGTCTTCCATCTTTCACCAAACCTGCTCTTGCCCCGCGTGTGGTGGGGTTTAGCTACGCATCGTATTCTCTTCCAAATTAAAGGTTACCATCAATATTTTGTCGCCAAATGGAATGCATTGTAAATAGGTTCCCTGGGATAGAGTAAAAACTGAACTCAACTACCTCCGGGGCAAGAATAAGTGAAAATTGAGTACTCCAAAATATAGTTATTCAAAACATCAAGGAACCAAGTGTCCACAACATGCACCTAAATCATATCGATCATAGAGGGACTGAAATTCTTCCTACATCTAGACAAGTGTGTGAAACCTCCAAATCCTTTTAGATGCATAAGCAACCGACCACTCACACATCTCTAACAAAAATATAGTAAAGAAAATCACATTTAAACATTCATAAAAGTTCTGCTCCACCCATGTACGTGCATCAAACTCAAATCCGAGTGTTGAATCTATGAGCATATTCTTCTTCCGGATCTATTATCCACTCTTCAACACTTGATAAGGTCAACCGATATGTCTTCATAATGAAAAATCCTAAAAACAGTGAAAAAGAGGTCCCAAAGAATGGAACCAATGATGCAGCCTATAATTTTTGTGAATAACCCGAGCACACTGGCACATCACTCACCCCTAAGCCGAGCACTCACCAAGCATGCAAAGGCACCAGTCCGTATTTAGAGTTGCTTGTACAGGATGTTAGCATGATGATGTTTAAACATATTTAGATTCATAGCTAGACATAAACATTCCACAGTGCATAATCCAAATTTATATCTTAGAGAATCATAATAAATGAACTAAATAATAACTATGATAAGATTAACCATACAAGAACCAGATTCAATTATGTCTAATACCATTATCCAACCAATATACTCCATTACATTAAATACTGTAAAACATATAAGCTTCTTACACTATATCAGTATCTCCATGAGTTATGTGCACGTCAAAACCAGTAGCACAACTCTATAATAATTCACCACCTACTAAACTATGCAAGTCAATACATATTTATAGGGGTGGGGACTTTCCCTTCACCACCCATGCACTTCTCAAAATAGGTCACATACTGATAATAGTTATGCACCTTTATAATAGTATGCACAACATGTAAGTGCTCTTCAATAGATGTATTATAGTTAACTCCAAGTAGAAATCCTATTATTAGCTTAAACTATGCATGGCGTTTATCCGAATTTTGTTCCCAAAATACCATTGCATGGAGTGCAAGTCTTCATCTCTATGTGTGTTCCACAAGTTATGTCCAAAATATCCCTTATCCACAAAAACAGCTTAAGTCCCGTGTCAAATTGTTCTAGCGCACGTTCCTTCCCTATCTTTATGCGCCTTCAAATGCAATTTGTTCTTGCATGCGCATCCTTTGTGTGTCTTCTCCTTAGAGCAACATTATTTTTCGCTCAGCAAGAGTTTACAATATATAAAATTGAATGACATAAGAGAAAAAGTGAAACTCGTATTTCTACTTCCACCCACCAAAAATTGTCATTGAATGCTCTAAAAAGGGCATGGGCATCCTTACAAATCATTCCCCCAAAACATTTTAGCTTCGGAAGAAGAAATAGGGTGACATACTTCATTAATTATGGTGGTTGGGCACGGAACTATGCATTTTCATGATGGAGATGTTTTCCAAAGTTATGCCCATTTGAAAATTCACGCGAAAAAAGCTGTCATTTTCCTTTATTCCATAGATTTTCTAGTTTTTGCAGCATTCGTGGATTTTGTTTTCTGCGAATTTTATGGACTTTGTTCTCTATGGCATGGCTTTATGTGCTACTTGTTTTTGTGGCATTACGGGAACTTAGTTCTATGGCACTTTTTTTGTGGCATTCCGTGGACTTAGTTCTGCGTACCCTTTTCTCTGCATTCCGCGGACTTTGTTAAATGGCTTTCTGTGACACTTATTTTTTGTGGCATTTTGTGGACTTAGTTCTGCGGCACCTTTTTCTCAAAGATTACGTAGACTTAATTTTGTGGCATTCCACGGTCTTTGATCTCGCTACACCTTTTACGTGGCATCTACGGACTTAGTTCTGTGCATTCTATGGAGTTTGTTTTGCAGACTTTCTACGGCCTTAGTTTTCAATTTTTCACTAACTCCTTAGAATTTTCTTGGATTGGGGAGTTAGGAAAAATGAAGTAGAGTGCCCCAAAGCCACATTTTCCCAATTTTACTCATTTTTCTCAAATTTGGCTAAGAATTGAACTCCTTTTCCTCTAGAAGAAGGGAAATGCACCAAATGACCCCCAAGTTCCCAAAATCACTGCAAGTGCTCCAAAATTATGAAAAATTACCTAAAAACTCTAAACTCAACCATGAAGTTCTATCAACTTCCCAAGTTCGGGCTTTTCTTGATCGTTGTATTTTTACCAAGGGGGTAAAAATGGATAACATGAGCCAAATAGATTAGTTCAAATTAAGAACTTCAAGGATTAGAGCCATGAGTTTGAAGCCAAAGAGGTTCATCACCAAGAACCTAACAATCAGCCTTTTCCAATTTCTTCAAAATTAGCTAAGGTGAGTCCTATTCTTGAAAGTCATGAAATACTTGTTGAAGAATGGATTGACTCTGAGAGTGTAGTGGATGAAGAAGTGGCCCAGCCCATTACATAAATTCCTTCTATTTTAATTGAAAATTTGATCTCAAGGAGGTTGAAACTAAAGGACTAAAAGCAAAGGAAGAGAAGCTTCCAAGTGAGAAAGATGTTTCATTTGAATGTAGTGACCCCCATTGTCTTGCATGTTTAGAACTTGTTGCACTTTTGGAAGATTGCAGTGATCTACCAATAATATCTTTAGATGGTGTAACCACTCATAAGGAGCTTCATACCATGGAGGAGGGAAAATCAGATTCAAAGGTTTTGAGTGAAAAATAGGTAATAAAACGGCTATGTGCTTTCTTTCAATGGTAAAACTTCAAATCTTTCTTCCCATTCATCCTTACATGAATCTGATCTTGTGGATGAGTTTGATCTTGTAGACACCAAAATTAGGTCATACTTCCCTTAAAACCTCATTCATTAAATTAACCATATTCTACCCATTCATATCCCCTAGTGCACATGTTAATTGAATTAATTATATTAATTATATTAATTAATATCCTTACTTAACCACCTCACCCAATAAACTCACCTAGCCACCTCACTCAAATGACCCACTCAAACCTCATTAATGACCTAAGACCAAGTCTAAGCCTATCCTAACCAACTAGGACTTAGTCTAAACCTAGACTTAACTCCTATTAACAAACCTAAAAATACTCCTACTTATCTTTCCGTGATCTATTACGCCAAAAATAGCAATAATCTAGCTATTTTTGGCCAACCTAGATATTCTTGCCTTGACCAGGCGTCGATTATATCTCTACTGACATCGATCACCTAACTATCATCATTGGTTAGGTTAAATACATTTCTAAAATCCTTTTCCTAGGTTGGTCATTTGATTCAGGATCTCATACGAACAGAGACTTAGAGCACTCAAATTTCTGAAGCACTTAGGCAAAATAAAACACATGGGAGCACTACCAACAACCATTTGGCATTCATCATCTTCTTCATGATCACAGATTCACACAGAGAATCATGGGGATCAAACTACCACAAAACAAATACGATGACTTTCTCTCTAGATCTCTACCCTCACCATCTTCATCACCTACGTTCTCTAAATCTATTGTTTAGTAAGTACCTAACACCTCTTCATTTACCTTTGTTTTCTTTTAGTAAGATTTATTATTCATCTTAGTAGTTTATCTTTCTCCACACCCATATACTTCCTTCCTCCCTCTCACTTTACCATACCTAGCCCTTTCACCTGTCTTCACCCTCTTCTAATCATCTTTGAGTCTTCAAGACCATTTTATGACCTCACCCTCACCATTTCCAACCTCTGTGAAATCACAAGGAGTCTGAAAAACTAACTCCATAACTTTCTAATAATTTCCCCTACGATGTATGGTTAGCAGCAACCGACATCGGTCATTCTACCTAACTGGCATCATCATATATAGCCGACATCGATTACTTATGTCGGTAATATATAGCAAACCAACGAGCTAAATACCCACTTCCTAATAGCCTAGAACCATTCTTAATCTTTACTAGACCTTACCTAGAGCCTGTACCGACTGTAACTCAACACCAACCAATCACCTAACCCATTTTGACCTCAATCACCTTTTACCTGACCTTTCTTATTATTTTGTGCAAGATACCTAAATCATTTCAATTTCAATAGGATCTTTACTTCATGTATGATTTAACTAGCATTAATACTATTATATAAAAGTGGATTGATAACCTATTCAAGAAGCATCACACTTCCCGGATCTAGCTTCCGCTAGGTAGTCCACTCATTGTTTTGTTTAACTCTATCTAGTGGTATTGTTTTGCATTTATAGGTAGTTCCTCCTAGCCAAAAGGGAGCTCTCATGAGTCAACTTGGATCAGGAAATATAAACACACTCACAACCTTCAACCAACATTACAAATAGGTATTCCTCCTTGGCCTACTAACCTATCTATTTCATTAATTTGCTAAGAATCCGGTGAAACATTTTGGCACACCGGTGGGACCCATCTCGGGGTTCCTTGCATTTTTCATTCTTAGGGAACCATTGTATGTTTGTTTATTTTCAAAATGAATTTAACATTAAATTCTCTCCCTAGGAATCTTCTCTTTCTTCTACTTGTCTCAGTGACATTTGTATTTCGGGACTAAAACAAATCCTTCTTTCTTTTCTTGCATTTGCATTAGTGAAAGTCATATCCTTTCCTATTCACTCTTTGTTTACATCGAATATCACATTTTGATTTGGGTTTTAAAATAATTGCATTTCATACTTCTATGTTTGCATTTTTATCTCACATTAAAACTGAGGGCAACCTATATGTTGGAAGTCATGCCCAACTGATGGTTGACATAATTGAATCATAGAGCACATTCTCTTCTCTCTTTGCCAAAATGCACAAAAATAAACTCACACATATTCTTAAACAACACCTTACCTGGAAGAAGTTGTCAATGATCACATGATCAGAGGATTGACAGTGGGTGCCCAGCTGGTTTCTTTGTCTAGTCATTATCTCAGAGAAAGGACCACCCCCACCAAAACATAACCTAAAACCATCCTTAGATATTGCCTCTTCATAGGATACCCTCTTTCCAACCAAAAACTCTATTATGTTCACAATTCAGTCTAAAATAGCATAAGCTAAAGCATAAAATTCACCCATAGGATTTTGTGTTTTTCTTAGCTTTTTCTTGAGTTGTGAGGTCACGTTCTTCAATTTCTTTTCTTCCTTTCACACCCTACAATTATAGTTACAATCCATCAAGGTTTTACCTAATGACCTCGATGCATGTGGACTCCATTATCACCCCTCACCATGTGGTTTCTCTCACTAATTCATCCCCTTCCTCTACACCTACCACTACTCACCAAGTAGCCACCCTCATTTTCTCGACGACGAGATTGTACCTCTCGATCAAATGATCTAGATCCCACCCTTTTTCATTTCCATTTACATTGATAATATGTGTTTAATGTCTTATGATCGATGATGGTGTCAACATTAACATCATCTCCTCCCATGTACAACCAAATGTGCATCCTCACAATTGCATGTATAATAACCCAATTATGTTACGTTCATTCAATGATGCCATCACTTCCACCCTTGCACCATCATTCTCCACATTCATGTGGGCCCCGTACTATTCTAGAATTGTTTTATGTCTTAGAGGGGGAGTTCCAATACAAACTGTTGCTTGGCTGACCTTGGATCCACATCATTTTTTGTGTTCCTTCAACCTTACATCGTTGTGTAAAATTTGAACATGAGAAACATAACTATACCATCCCAATTAACCCTTCACCATTCAAAACCTGTAACATGTTATACCAACCTAATGATGTCCTTATAATAGTTAAGGCATCTACCACTACTATCACTTCTCCTTCACCCAACCCCATCTACCAATGTCACCGCTACCTCTCCCACACCTAATTCCTCTATTCCCACTTTCGATCAGATGCATCCTCTCAGTAACCAACCCATCCACTAACCCATCTACTTCTCAACCAACCAATGCTTCTTCTTCCAATGATTCATCCATTCCCACTACCCATATACCAACTACCGATCCCTTAGAAGGTTTTTTTCAATGTCTCACTCTAGGGGAGTATCACCTATACAACATCGACACATTCCTTACTCCTCAAGAGTATGGTAACCTTTTCCCAACATCCTCTCTATGATCACCGCATAGGTGAGGTTTTCCCTTATGGTCCTCCCCACCTTCGTACCAACTTAACATATGGGGGACTTGATACTTCTACCTACTCTCCTGAAACCACCTTCCTAAACGCAACCATTTTCATCTGACCTCCAATCTCTCACCAACCGTTGCTTCACCCACACTTTCCTTCACCGATGTGCATGGAAAGGATTTGGCTTTGGGTTTTATGAACATGGCCACCATGTTATCATCATGTGTACCACACATAAACACAATGACTATAGTGGTATTGGCTTTGCTGAACCATCTTCTAAGAAATCTCATGTCAAATTCATCAAGACTGAAAAACCTTCCTCACCCCATCTACCAACTTCACCACCTTCACCTACGGAGTCTATGGATCCAAAATCCATTCATCCTAACTTTTTTTGTGAACACCATTTACTTGGGACCTCTAACTTATTAATGAGATGGTGAAGCTCCTCTTCTCTTCCCTTCCTAAATCCCGACATGATCTATGATGATACATCTTTTATTAACGCCATTCAATGTCGGACAATGAGTCTATTCTCACCTACCTTGGTATGGAAGATAATTATATTCACTAGTTGTTTCCTTCGTGACACAAAACCATGTTAAACAAATCGACCATCAAAATCAATATTCACACTCAGACGACTCCACACATTCTAAAGATAGGCAAATCTTTAGATGTTGTTGAATAGGAATCTTTTACCTCATTCCTCTAAGATCATAGAAATTCTTTTGCTTGGTCCTATTCTGATATGCCCAGTATTGACCCAAACATTGTGGTCCACAATATCATAACTATTCTTGAAGCCAAACCCATAAAAAGGAAGTTGCAAAAAATGCATCCTCGCACTACCTTCTTGTCAAAGAAGAACTTCAATGCCTTCTCTCAATTTCCTTCATCCTACCCATTGATTATCCCCAATGGATCTCTAACATCATTCCTATCACAAAAGCGACAGGGGGACTCTAAATTTGCATGGATTTCTATGACCTCAACATAGTCTACCCTAAAGACAACTTTCCTCTACCTAGTATAGGCCAATTATTTGATCTTACCGTTGGTCATGAAATGTTATCACTCATGGATGGTTTTTCAAGTTATAACCAAATATTACTTGCCCTAGAAGATCAACACAAAACCACCTTGATCACTCTTAGGGGACCTTTGCTATCAAGTCATACCTTTGGCCTTAAAAACATTAGCGCTACATATCAACGGGCTATGACTTATATCTTTCATGACATCATGCATCACATATTGTAAGATTACGTAGATGACCTTCTTTCCAAATCCAAACATCGGGCCAAATACCTTATAGTCCTTAAGGTCATCTTCGACCATCTCATCAAGTATTTTCTTTCCTTCAACCAAGAAGTGTGTCTTCGTTGCTTTCTCTGTCAAGCTCTTTGGCTTTATCATTTCTTTACATGGCATAAAATTCAATCCCGCTAAAATCAAGGCTATTCTCAAAATGCCTCCACCTATTAACCTTCACCAACTTTTTAGTTTGCAAGGCAAGTTATAATCTATCCGATGTTTCATTTCACATCTTTTCTGATTCTTTGCCACCCATTTCATATCTCCTCAAAAAGGACATCTTCTTCAAATGGGATGATGAATGCCACAAAGCCTTTGAGGCCTTAAAATAGTAACTCCTCCAACCACATGTACTCATTCTTCCTAAGGATGACACCCCATTTTACCTTTACATTTTTTCTATTGATCATTACTTAGGTTTCATGCTCATTCATCATGATGAGCAAAACAAGGAGCAAGTAGTTTATTATATAATTCATATGCTTTTGGAATACAAAACCCGATACACCCACACCGAAAAACTCTACTTTAGCCTTGGTTTTTGTCACCACTAAACTTTTCCATTACCTACTTAACCATAAAACCTTTGTTATCACCAATACAGACCCCTTACATTACATGTACACCAAGCCCTACCAACATCAATGTGTTACACGTTGGCTCATGCTTCTTGCAGACCTAGACCTTGAATTCACTCATCAAAAATCTATCAAAGGCCAAACTATTGCTGACCAACTTGCAGATGCACCTCTCTCTTTGGAGATCAGCCCTCTAAATTTGATTTCCCAGAGAATCCATCACTACCTCTCTTTGGATGATACCATTTACCAAATGACCTTATTCTTCAATGGTTCCAAATGTCAAGATCGGGTGGTGTCATTGGCATTATCCTCATTCCTCTTGATAGTGAACCTATGCCTTTATCTTTCAAATTAGATTTTGATTGTACTAATAATATTGTCGAATATGAAGCACTCATATTAGGTCTTCAAGCCACCATCACCTTATATGTTAAATCGATTAATATATTTGGCGACTCTCAATTGGTTGTAAATCAATTCAATGGTGTATACTAGTGTCGTAACAAAATACTTCAAAATTACAAACATCATGTTGACATACTTTTGACTACCTTTAACCATTATGAACTTAAAACCACCCCACATTCCACTAACAAATTTGTGGATACCATGGTCTGCCTTGCTTCTTATATACTTGTTTCACCTTCTTACTTGAAAATATTTGTCATAGTATAAAGGTTGCAATCACCTTCTTATCTATTTCGAGACGTCAACCTCGTCGGAACCGTTAAACCTGGCCCACGTGACCTTTGGTATAAGCAATTTGTGGACTACCTTTCCCTTTTAATTATACCTCTAGACCTTACTTGCAATGGACAATGTGCCTTTCTCAAAGGTGTCTCTCATTATGTCATCATGGGAGGCCTTCTTTATAAATGTGGCTTTGATGGTATCCTCCTACGATGCCTTACAAGTTCTAAAATTCCCTACACCATCAAGGAAGTTCATGACGGAATTTGTAGAGGTCACTTCAATGGCTTAGGTGTCACTAAACTCATTCTCCACTTGGGCTATTATTGGCAAACCCTAAACCATGGTTGTGATTATGTCAAATTTTTGTGAAGTTCCAGCAACATGTTAATCTTCATTACACGCCTAGTCATGCTTTACAGGTCACACAAGACCTTTGGCCTTTCTCTCAATGGGGTTTGGATCTTGTTATAGAAATCAATCCTCATTCTTCCCAACATCATAAATGGATTATCACCACTACCGAATACTACACTAAATGGGTAGAAGCCATACCTCTTATTTCTACAAAATCCAAGAAAATATGTGAATTCATCAACCATCACATCATTTGTCACTTTGGTGTTCCTCACCGTCTCATCACTGATAACGGAAAATAGTTCAAAAACAAAACCCTACGGAAACTTTGTGATGCCTTCGACATTCAACTCATTTTTTCTTCACCTTACTACCCTCAAACAAATGGCCAAGCTAAATCAACCAACAAAACCTTAAACAAAATTCTTATGAAAGTTTTTGATGATACAGAAAGGATTGACATACACACATTCCTTTTGCCTTATGGGCTTATCACACTAGTATTTGTACTTCAACTATAGCCACACCTTTCTCTCGTGGTCTATAGTACAAGGGTTGTTCTACCTCTTAAGGTCCAGATTTTGTCTCTTCGTATCTCACTTATAGAGATGCTCATCGATGATGAATTTCACTAAGACCCTTTGGCATAACTTGATTTATTAGATGAACATTGTCTCAATACTCTTCACCATCTCTAAATCTACCAAAAATGTATTAAACTTACCTATGATAACCGTGTCCATGAATGAACCTTCCAATTTGGTGACCTTGTCTTGAAGGAAAATCAACATGTAACAAAAGAGGAAAAAAGTTCAATGGGAAAAATTTTCTCCTAATTGGCTTGGACCCTCTATCGTTACTCATACCTATGGATCAGGTGCTTATCGTTTGTCTTCACTCGAAGGTAAACCCAAACTTGATCCCCTTAATTCCTTGCATCTTCACCATTCTACTATTGAATTAAGTTTTGTATCACCTCTTATATATTAAATGATCATCCTTTGAGCACCGTTCACCTTCCATTTTACCTATTTTAAGGATCAATGACTAAACCAAGATCATGTGATTACCCATTACCTTTCAACCTTGTCTTCAATATGAGTATCATGGCTCTACTCATGGCATGATTCTCATGGATACTTTTCATATTTTTCAAGATGGAATCCCATGGTCATTCATCACTTAAACCCTCTCTTTCATAGTTAACCTCTATGTGATATAGTTTTGTATTCAAAATAAGAGCCTATTTTTCTCTATAGTCTTGTCCATGACTTAAAAGTCCAAAAGCAAAACAATTTCAAAAGTAAAATGGGATTCAACTCCTTGAGTCAAACTTCTAGCAAAAAGATGACTCCCTCAAAAGGACATATATTCTCTCTATCTCATTGCTATAAATAGATTGCTCCTCAAAGGACAACTATACACTAGCCAGATCTGTACTTATTCTATCATCAAAAGAAGATTATTCTTACAAAAAATAAAATAAAATATTCAAAGCTTCTGCATCGATCGGTTTCAAGAAGACCTCAAGAAGATAATATACTCATCCCACATAGAATTCTCACATCGATCAGTCTATTAAAACAAAAACAAAAAGAAGAAAATGATAACTTTTTCATCATGGACTTTCCTATTTTGATCTTGGGACTCTTTCCAAGTAGGCATGTTGTCTCACACCAGGTTATGCTAAAACCAACCAATTTCACCTCATCACCTTTTCACCCTAATTTCCTACCCACTCAAGGGATGTGCCACAAATGTGACATTTCATGATCATGTGACTTTCTTCAACCTTAGAATAGTCCATCATGCAATGCCTTTAGGGTCTTACATTCATAAGCCCATCTTAGGTATGATAAACTCATTATGGTTCTTATCACTTAGGTCTCTTTTTGTCACCTCTTACCAACCACCTTCTTCATTACTTGTTTATTATCCTCTACAGGACCAAGCCTTCGACACCTACATTTAATCATACCTAAATGACCTCAATTCACCCATACCTACATGACCTAAACTCAACCATGCCTACATGACCTAAACTCAACCACCCTACAGACCTAAATTAATCATGCCTAAACCCTACCAATTCCCTTTACCTCATCGTATTTTCCTATTACACTCTAGAGCTTACATCGTCCGGCCCCTTTATATACTAGGCTATTAAACAAGCACTCCAAGGATGTGGGACCCTCGAGGTTAGATCTTGGTTTACTTTTACCCTAACCATTTTTCCCCATTTTCTATTCACACTTACCATAAGTTTCCATCTTATATATACTTGGAAATTAAACAAGCATAAATATAAACATCATATACTTTTTTATTTCTACATCATCATATCACACATTAATCATTTCACATTTCCATAATATCAAATATTTTGAAGTTTACAAATAACATAAATATAATCATCATTTATTTTCCATACTACCAATAATCATGGAAATTAAATCAAACCTTGAACAACATGACCAAAACATACCTAATCGACTAAAATCACTTATACCTATGCCTCGAATCCATCATGCCTAACTCACCTAGACTCCATCATTCCTACATGACCTCGACTCAATCATGCCTAACTCACCTAAAATCCACCATGCCTAACTCACCTAGACTCGATCATGCTTAAATCACCTAAACTCCACCATGCCTAACCGACCTAACTCCACCATGCCTAACCAACCTACCTCAACCATGCCTACATGACCTCGACTCAATCATGCCTAATTCACCTAGTTTCCATCACATACAAATAACAATGGAAATTAAAACATAGATACATTATCCATCCAATAACTCTCATCATCAATATAACTAGGAAAGTCTGTGTATCCATACATATGTACACAGATACAAATAAATACAAGTATCTCAATCACTCAAATACATCCTCACTATCTTTGGAACACAGAGCCGATATAAAACTCAAAATCTCAAAACTCTCATGTACAGCCTCACTATCATCAGCACGTAGGCCAGTATATATCAAAAATCAATACTCAAATCATATCCGGTGACTAATCGTCACCTCACCTGATATCCATACATGTCTCATCTATCTCCTCCTCCTCTCCTCCGCCGGCCCTTTCAACATCTCTCCACCCTCCATGAGTCTGTCTAATCCAATCTCCACCTAACCCTCACTTGGGACTCGGCCTCCATGAACTCATAGCCTCGCCCGACCTTGTCTCTGGGCTCTCTAGCCCCTATGCTCTCAAAGACTATGATTACGGGATCTAGTCCTCTCACTCACTGCTCTTTTGTGCCATGTACTCCACATAGGATAGGACATTTATACCAGACATCGTCCAAGTGATCTCTATAGTACCGGTGTAGACACCAAAATTGGGTCACACTCCCCTTGGTCCCTTTTCAAATAACCAACTTAAACATGCTCACCTAACCATGACCCTTTTACCCCACATTAATATTAATTTAATTATTTATAATTAAAGTAATACCCATGCTCACAATATTCATTATTTAGTTATCTTAATTAAAACTAATTTCCACCTCACCTAGACACCTCATCACAAACCTATTCTTAGCATGTTCCCCTTTCACTAGGACTCAATATTCACTCACCATAACTAACTAAGATTTAGTCCTACCTATCTTAATGAACTAAGACTCATTTCAACCCTAAAATCACATGTTTATTCTCCCTCTAACCACATTCCCTCTCATTAAAATGTAACATTCTATTTTGATCCGCAAGAATAGATAGACTAGCCCAAAAGATTGCCAAGATCTGGAATTTTTAGTAAACCTAGGATTTCCCACCTTAACCGACATCGATCAACCCTAAACTAACACCGATCACCCTAAACCATCATCAATTACCATATATTCATTTTGGTAACCTTGTTTGAAAGGTTGGCCACATTCTCAAGTTTTGGGAACAAAGGAGATCTACATGCAAGTAAGAACTAGAGCCCTTTCACACATCCAGATAGCCATAGCAACACTAAGACTGATCTGAAGGTATTTGCATTCATGGTAGCATTCCAGAAACACTTTCATAGCACTGAGCACCATTCCACAAATCAACCTTCACCAACATCTCCAACCACCTCTCCACCACTACGAGCATCTAGAATCCTTCCGACTCCAAGTAAGTTGATTTCTCCTCTTTGTCACTTGTAGTTGTATTCTCTATTTTCTTCATCTATTCACTGTTCTTACTTAGATCTATCCCTCAACTTTTTCTCTATCAACCACCCCCTCACACCCCACCTAAACTTCACAAAACCTATCCCAAAACCATCTCCCTCACTTAGACCTCACAAACACCCTCCAAAATATTTGTGCGGTCACTCGAGGACCCAAAACTCACTCTACAAAGATCTTCCGGTTCCCACACAGTCCGGCACTTTGTTAACCCTAACCGTGGTCGGTCCATCTTATACCAACATTAGTCTCTTAATCGATATCGGTCACTTTGATTGTCAACCCAACCTAACAACTCAACCCTTAGCCTACCCCAAACCTCACTCAAAACCTTACCATAGCTATCTTGAATGATCACCTCACTTTCCCCACATGGAGACCTTTCCAACTCTCGTTTTAAGATAGAAGAGAACCAAACACCCTCCACCTGACTCCCTACCACTTTCCACAGTGACCAATATCGGTCACCCTAAATCGGTATCACCATACCTAAACCAACATTGGTCACCCCGACTAAGGTTGTCGGTCTATATGTCCGATAAAACTAATTCGCACCAAAGCAACCAACCTACCCCACCTAAAACAACCCAAACACCTTACCTAACTTTACCAAGACCCTGTCTGTGACCCACAGACCACCTGCATTACCCACAACCCAACCTAAAACATTTACCTACACAACACCTTAGTATTTAATCGGATCGACACTGATAGTAATCTAAGGCACCCAAATCATAACACTAGCACTAGATTCTTTTATTTACATGTTTAAGTTATTTTATATTGATTTATAAACATTGGATTGATGGCCTTCTAGGAAGTATCACACTTCTTGGATCTAGCATACGCTAGGCAGTCCACTATCATATACTATTTAACTCTCTTTTGTGGTCTTGTTTTGTATTTTAGGTAGTTCCTCCTAGCCAAAAGGAATCTCTCACAATCAACATTGGATCAATAAGTCAGAACGCATGTAATGACCTTTAAACCAACCATCATAACAGGTATTCCTCCTTAGCCCATACCCTTATCTATTTTTTCAAATCCTTAAATAAAATAGTGAAACATTTTGGCTACTAACAACCCCCAACCTCATCTATCACTTATTCTAGCTATGTGCCACCTACATCTATTCCTCCTACACAGTTTTCATACTCAAGGCCACCATACACTAGCATACCACCCACCTCATACATTCAGCATCAACCCCCTTTTTCAGGGGGGACACCCATTCATCACAACCTACTAATGACCTCATTAAAATGATGATGGAAAAGATGCAAACCTTAGAAGCATCTATTTCTAGCTCCTATAATTCTTTAACTTATGATGAAATCTATAACGAGCTTATCCATCCATCTATTCCCATTCACCCCTACCATGTGCATTGGGAAATTCCTAAATTCAATCACTTCAACAATAAATAAGACCCACAACAACACTTGTGGTCATTCAAACATGGGTGATACCTAATCACCCATGATGACGCTTTGCTCCTATGAACTTTCCCAATGTCCTTGACAGGGCTAACATTGGATTGGTATGGTGGACTACCTCAACATTCCATTTATTCCTTTAATCAAGTAGCCCAAACTTTCTTAGACCATTTTTCAATCAATGTTACCAAGAAATTCACCATGACCGATCTTTATTCAACCCGACAATATAAAGATGAATCTATCGCAGATTTTGTTGCTCACTAGCAGAGTCTTATTAACCAATTGACGTTCTAGTTACCTCAAACTAAACTTATTGAGTTGTTCACTAGAGCTTGTGCCAGACACATCTCACCAACTCTATAAGTAAAAACCTTCTGAACCTTTGATGAAGCATTCACCATGGCATGAAAACTATAAATTCGTGCCATTGAAGAAAAGAAAATCCAATTACGAAACAAGAACGCCCCGTTCAAATCAAATGAATCTTCTTCATCTTCAAAACCCCAAAGTAACTATTCAAAGCCCAAAGGATCTGCCAACGTGGTAGTCCTCAAGGCAGGACCACCTCATCCTTCTAATCAAGCCCAACCTTCTTCCAATCTTTCTCCCATCCAAGCCTTTCAACTCTAACGGGAGCAATGGAAGTACACTTCGATTGGAGATCCCTATTCTTCAGTCTTGGAAAATCTTCTTAAAGTGGAGCCATTACACTTCCTCCCATAAAACCTCATACAGGTTTCAATCCTACTCATCCTATGCCTACATGGTATAAAGAACATGACTACTGTAATTACCATCGTGTTAAAGGCCATAGTGATGGTAACTGCATAACTTTTAAGAACATTTTCCAAGAGATGATAGATAATGGAAACCTTGTCATGGACAACCCAACGTGCCAACAAATCAAAATTTGCACATCTTTAAAAATTCCCTAATCATAAACCATCATCTAATCAAAATAGTGAACCTTCATCTAACAACAACAATGTCCGTGAAGTCCACGCGGTTTTTGATATTATACCAACCATTCCTCAAAACCTACCTACTTCATTTATTGAGGAAATTATGGCATGATCCCCTCTACCCATAGAGGAGCATACCCCTTTTACTCCTTCACCCATAAAGGAGTCCCCTTCATCCCCCTACTCTCATGGAGGAACCCACACCTCCTACCAATATCATTTCACTTCTACCTACCTCACAACCTACCGAACATTCAACACTTTTTATTCTCCCATCCACAGGAGAATCATCATCACCTTCTTCTCCACTAAGGGATAAGTCTACATCACCCTACCTATTATCTCTCCTACCCATGGGAGACTCGTCAGACATGCCTCTACCTATTGGGGACAGGTTCCCCCTCAGCATCCCATAACCCCATTGATATGATCTCGACTCTTTTACCTACAGAATCCGAGGCTAGCCAATTCCCTATCTCATAGACATATTTTACAAGGATTGCCACCAAACCAACTCCATCTTCTTCTTCAACAATCCCATTTTCATGGCTGGCCATCACTTGGATTACATTGATAATTCCATGCTCTGGGGATGTCTTCGACTCCCCTTTTCGACCCAAATGCAAATGTTTCTTGAAGATACTTCCATGATCTACCCAAAGGTATTTTCAGCAACCAAATCAACACTAACCATGCCTATTGAAATAAATTCTTCTTCATCATCTCTACCTACATCCAAACCTTTACCCATGACCAAAACCATTTCAAAACTTGAAATCCTACCCACACCTATGTCTTCATCTGTAGCTAGACCCATCACTACCTTGGGTGTCATGCCATGACATCAAGCCTTACTCACCCACCTATCAAATTAGACTTAGCAACACCATCTCAAACCCACACCAACATTATCCCTCTACCTAAAAAGAAAACCCAACCTTCTAGGCCACATACACCGGTCTCGCCTACCACACCTTTGTCACCTTCCCCCTTTCTGTCCATCCTAGGGCCCCATCCATCTACCCTGATCAAATAGTCTCCTACCTAAGGCCAGTCAAAAGCTAAACAACCTACTACTACCTCATGAGTCCTTGTTACACCTCATTCACCCAAAAACCAAACACCCTCACCCTCACCCATGCACTTCTTTCCACCTATACCTCTACTAGTTATTATAACCCCAACCTTTCCTATACAACTTCAACCCATGTCATCTACCCAACCTCTACTAACCACTTCCACCACAACTTGGTTGTCCCCGTGGGTAACTCATCCTCTTCCACCATCTACTTTCCTCTATATCTCACCCCCATCTCATCCTTTCCCATTGTGATAAGAATCCACTACCCTCCAATAAGGTAGTCAAACCAACAAAAACTTCCATCGGGATCTTCTACCATGCCTTTACCCAAACAGATGTTTAAGAAAACACCGCCTACCAAACCAGTGGTCCAACCCATTCCTCCTCCTATAAAGTCTCTTCCCTCATGATCATCCGCACTTGTACCCAAACCCACACTCACTTCCCATCATGTGATCCGTTAATGCGGGATCCTACGACATTTTAACAACCTCTTAGAGACTTTCGTCATCACATTACCACCACTTCGACCTTACGATCCTCTCAAACCCAAACCAAAAGGGTTTGATGAAACCAAGATTTTTGCTTATCATCATGTGCCAGACATGATGTAGAAAATTGTAAGGCTCTAAAGACCGTTCTTCTCCAACTTTGTCCTCCTAAACAAAATTTCGACGATGATGACCTTCTTGATGAGGACCATGTTCCACCTTCACCTATCACCATACATCATCATCCTTTACCTATTCAATGATCTATATCTCCACCCCCACAACCATTTTTCCCACCTCAAAATTTGAGATCAACATGGTATGTATTAGAGAGTTAGCCAAATCACCACCCAAATGTCGGTGTGCCCAGCTCACTTCACAAGGATTTTCCCCACTATTAGGTTTTTTCCCATCATGTCATTACACCACTCATCCTACACCTTCTCCATTTACCCCCTCCCCTCAGATTAACATGGTTCATGTTGCTACCCATGCTTAGAAAGACAAAGGCAAAGAAAAAGCAACTAGCCCATCAACCAACCCTAGTGCCCAATATACCATCTACACTACACCCAAAATCACCATCCGTGGACCTATATACCCTATCTCTGACGGGGTTACCCATCACACAATGATAAAATAATTACATCAATCTCCTCTAAAGATGTCTTTGTATGATCTCGTCCAAACTTACGAATCCCATGTATACATAACCTTATCGAGGTTTTACAATCCATTGAAGTTCTACCTAATGACCCCACACCATTGGCCTCCATTATTACCCCTCACCACGTGGCCTTGCTAACCAAATCATCTCCTTCTTCTACCCCCATTCCCACTCCTTAATTTTTGCCCTTAGCTTCTCTAATGAGGAGATTGTACCTCTCCAATCAGATGACCCTGATCTCGCTCTATTCATTTCCATTTATATCGATAACATATGCGTACGATGCATCATGATCAATGGTGGTGCTAGCATTAACATCATCTCCTCCCATGCATACAATCAAATGTGCATCCCTTCTAATTGTATGCATAATAACCCCATTATGTTGCGTTCCTTCTATTGATGCCCATTTTGATCCTCTACCATTTTGCCATGTTTCCCCTTTGCTCTTTGTGCTCTAAAACATTTTTTCCTCATGAAATAAGTGATATGAAGTTTTAGCTCCATTCTTGTGCATTGGATTGTTTACAAACTCATTACCTTGCCCTAATTTACTAAGGAGAAGTGTGTTTTTGCCCTAATTTTTCCCGTTCAAATGCCTCTGCCATTTTTCCCATGTTTTCCTAGACCTTTGGAGCTCGAAATCATTCGATTTGTACTTATATGCCCTCAAATATCCCTTCCATGGTTGTAAATTTCCTAAAATCACTTTCCATTTGTCCTTTGATCAAAAATTTCCTCACCCACAAAGAAAAAATTGGATTCTATGGCATCCCTAGCATTTTCTGTGGTTTGGGTCAAACGGGTGTCATTTTCCCGTCAAATTCATCTTTAGCATTATAGGGCATCACTAGCAATTTTGCGTTGTTTGATGATCATACGGGCATCCTTTGCCCATCAAATTTTAGCTCAAACATCTTCTCATACATGGTCATTTGTGGTTGGACAAGATTCGGTGGTCTACTCAAAAAACTTAACATTTTTGTGTTTTGGAAAAAAGTGCAAGTTGCCCCCGCAGCTCCGCAGCCCCAAGGGAGGTACACGTGTCGCAGGCAGAGTGAAGGTGGACGGGTGGGTCTTTTTTTTCTTTAAGGCATTTTGGAAAAAAGAGTTAAAGTAAAAGAAAATGCCTAGGGCCCGCAATGAATTAGAATGGAACACATGGTGGCTTCAGAGCGTAGGCCCTTAGTGAATCAGAGGTGGACACGTGTCATGTTTTCATCAAAAGCGGGATGGAAGGTCAGGTGAAGGAAAAATTTTGCTGGGGGAGAAAAAGTTGTGCCAATCGAGCCAATTAGAGAGAGGACACGTGGAAGGATCAGGGGTAGAAGGGAGTGTGGGCCGCCAAGGAGGAAAAGGGAAATGTTTTCTCTTTGGAAAAATGAGTTGAAGTGGTAATTTGAAGCGTGGCTCTGCAACGAGTCAAAGGGAGACATGTGGCAAGGACAAAATCAGAGGTGTGGGAGTGTGGAGGAAATGTTGAAAAATTCCTTTGGTGAAAAGGAATTAAAGTATGAAATCAAAGCTTCCCTCAGCCAATCATATGAGGACACGTGTCTTGCGGGAGGGTGGAGCGGCGGAGGAAAATCGAAAAATTTCCTTTTTTTCCGAAAAGAGGAAAAATGTGTAAAGTTGAGCCACGACCCCAGATCCAATCATATTGTGCTATGTGTCGCCCAAATCTCAAGGGCGAGATGCGGAGATTTTTTGGAAAATTTTCCATTTTCAAAAAAAGGTAGAAAGAATCGAGTCGTTATTCCAATGGGGCCCACTTGGGACATGTGTCGCACCGAATCTCAAGGGCGGAGAGGTGGAGAAAATGTCAAATTTTTAAATTTTTCCAAAAATGTTAAAATATCAAAAAGTGATCCCAAACCCATTTCCAATCGCATTGTGACATGTGGAGGGCCCAGATTGAAGGGAGAAAGGCAGATCAATGGTAACTATGCATTTTTCAGTTTGGCCACCATTTTTTCTCCAGGAAGTGTGGAAATGTGTTTTTGCATCGATTTTGATCAAATTTTTGGCAAATTCATGTCGTTTGTGCCTACAAGGACCAATGCAATTGGTTTTGAGGATTAGAGGATGTTTTTTTGGAATAAATTTTTGCCCTAACCCATCCAAAAACGTGAAATATCAAATCCAAAAGTTACAGAGTCAAATTTTGGAGGGATAAGGATAAATTAATAAAATGAAGGGGTATGCATGCTTTGAAGATGAAAAACATGCGTCCACAATGGATAATGATGCAAATTTTGCAATGATTCACCTTTTTTTGAAAACACTGCAACTTTTGTTGTAAATATGTTAAACGTCCTGTCTACTTGAATCATGATGGAATTTTGTAACAAACTTGATGGTCTTAGGATATTATTTTCTTGGAAAGAAGGATCAAATGTAATAGAATGATATATAATACATGCTTTGAGACATGCAAAGGTTGGGAAATTGAAAATCACAAGAAAATTTCGAGAGAAGCTCATCTTTTGAGAAACCCTCCAAAAACATGGTCAATTAATGTCTTCTCGTGTTAGATCTTCATTCATGTTGAGTTGGTTACAAGTGTATAACCATCACACAACTCTAAGAGATTGTTCTAAAACTCTCCCCTCTAATGAATCTAACAAGATTTTGAATTAATCTATGTTATTTTGGGCAATATGATGTATGTTATCATGTTTAAATGCTCGTAAACATAGTTTCCTTGTTCTTGTTGCAATCTTGCATTGAAATCTTTAGGAATCACACGATCTCATCCTTATTGATAATTTAGTGGCATTTCAATTTCATTTTTCGAAGAGCTTTCATCTTGGCATTGAAAATAAGTAGTTTAAAATCACTTCACCTTCATTTGTTGATAGATTTCTTGTAAGCCTTTGGGGGTACCTTAGGCGTGATTTGATCTAGAGATTTTGATGTTTAATTGAGTCCTTTAACTCAACCTTTTATGTTGAGGTCTCAAAGATTGTGTGAAGAGTGCAAACCTGGGCCTCCATTTGTGTATCTCTTCTAGTTGAAAGAACATCCTGACTATTTTGAAGAATTTTATCTTATAGTTGTTCAAATGTTGTAGAGGTTGTCAAAGATCTGGCATAGTCAAGTTTGTCTTGTCAATATCCCACCAAAATTATTCTAAACAACTAATTCTACCCCATACTACCCCTGTTTTGACCTGTATACCCACAAGAAGATCAAAATCCATTTACTAAAGTATGTAGAACATATCAGGATTTCAAAATGTCTTTAGTAACCCTTGCCTTGCATTGAAAGTATCTCCATAATCTAGAAGTGACAACTTGTGAAAGTCATATTTGGAGTGTTGATCATATTTTCCCAAGGCCCCTTCATACTATTTGCACAAATTGAGGGATATCTTCATCTCCTTCACCATTTGAGGGTTACAAAATAGGTTCTCTTACCTTGGTTGAAAGGCACAACCTAAAAT
This sequence comes from Taxus wallichiana var. yunnanensis, assembly GCA_018340775.1. Taxonomy (NCBI): domain Eukaryota; kingdom Viridiplantae; phylum Streptophyta; class Pinopsida; order Cupressales; family Taxaceae; genus Taxus; species Taxus wallichiana. The sequence goes on from CM031237.1 coordinate 1,016,898,139, forward strand.
AGTTAGGACAAGATCAAGTCCTATTTGAGTGTTATCCATCTCTCCACAAATCTAAGTGCTAGTTAGATCACATCCCTAGCTACAAAATGACATACATCATGATCTATCTACCTTCAAGCTTCATGTCATATCTCTGATGCTTTCTCAGACTAAAGAGGAGAACAAATTTGGGTACCAACACCTTCAATGATGCCATTACCTCCACCCTTGGCACCATTATCCTTCATGTTCGCGTAGGCCCTCGTACCATCCTAGAACTATTCTACATCTTAGATGGGGAGTTCCAATATAACCTATTACTTAAAACCTTGGATTCATGTTATGGGTTGTGTCCCTTCAACTTTACACCACTGTAAAATTTGAACATGAAGGACATAACTATACCATCCCCATCGACCCATCACCATTCAAAACTTGTAACATGTTGTACCGACCCAACAATGTACTTATACTAGTCAAGACATCTGTCACTACCCCCACTTCTCCTTCACCCATGATCCCATCCACCAATGTTGTCGCCACCTCTCCCACATCTAACTCTTCTATTCCTACTACCACCATAGCCTTTGTAATTGTTCCCTCTGATTCCCAACCGACCGATACCCCTCCTACCCAATCATCTAATGAATCGTCTATCCTCGCTACCCACATATCAACTATTGATCCCTTAGAAGGTGTTTTTCAATGCCTCACTCTGGGGGTATCACATGTACAATATCAAGACATTCCTCAACTCTACGCAAGAGTATGGAAACCTACGTTAGCACCCTCATTATGACTACTACATAGCGAGGTTTTCCTTATGGTCCTCCCCACCTTCGCACTAACCTAACATATGGGGGACTTGATACTGCCACTTATTCACCCAAACCTCCATCCCAAACATGACCATTTTCATTTGACCTCCAATCCCTTACTAACCACCACTTCTTCACCCACACTTTCCTTCACCATTACGCATGGAAAGGCTTTGGTTTCAATTTTTACGAACAAGGCCGCCATACTGTCATTTCATGTACCACCCGTAAACATAATGATCATAGTGGCATTGGCTTTGCCACATCACCTTCCAAGAAGGCCCACGTCGACCTCATTAAGGAAGACAAACCTTCTCCACCCCATTCACCAATGTCACCATCTTCACCCACGGAGTCCATAGATCCCGAATCTATTCCTCCTAACTTTTTTTTTTCATAAAATTATATTTCCCTGGGACCTCTAACCTATCAACGTGATGGCGAGGTTCCTTCTTCTCTTCCCTTCCTGTATCCTGACATGATCGATGATGATACACCTTCTATTAACATCATTCAATGTTAGGATGATGAGTCTATCCTCACCTATATGGGTGTGGAAGATTATTATATTCACCGGTCATTACCCTTTGAGATGCAAACCATGTTGAACGAATCGACTATCAAATCAACATTAATACTCAAGATGACCCACACATTCTAAAGATAGGTCAATCTTTAGATGTTGTTGAACAGAAGCTTTTACCTCTTTCCTTTGGGACCATAGCAACACTTTTTGCTTGGTCCTATGCTGATATGCCTAGTATTGACCCAAAAATTGTGGTCCATAATATCGTAACCATTCCTAATGCCAAACCCATAAAACAAAAGCTGCGGAAAATGCATCCTTGCATTGCTCTTCTTGTCAAAGAAGAACTTTAGTGCCTTCTCTCGGTTTCCTTCATCCTACCCATTGACTATCCCCAATGGATTTCTAACATCGTTCCTATCACAAAAGCAACAAGGGGACTCTGCATTTGCATGGACTTCGTGACCTCAACCTAGATTGTCCCAAAGATGATTTTCCTCTACTAGAAATCGACCAACTAGTTAATCTTACCATCAGACATGAAATTCTATCACTCATGGATGATTTCTTGGGTTATAATCAAATATTACTCACTCCAAAGATCAACACAAAACTACCTTCATCACTCCTTGGGGGACCTTCTGTTATCGAGTCATGCCTTTTGGCCTTAAAAACGTTGGTGTTACATATCAAGCGAGCCATGACTTATATCTTCCATGACATCATGCATCACATATTGGAAGATTATGTAGATGACCTTCTTTCCAAATCCAAACATCATGCCGAACACCTGATAGTCCTTAAGGTCATCTTTGACCACCTTATCCAATATTGTGTTCATCTTCAACCTAAGAAGTGCGTCTTTATGGTACTTTCAGGAAAACTCCTTAGTTTCATCGTTTCTTTACGTGGCATAGAATTTGATCCTATTAAAGTAAAGGTTATTCTCAAAATGCCTCCACATACTAATCTCTATCAACTTCGAAGCTTGCAAGGTAAGTTGCAATCTATTCATCATTTTATCTCGCAGCTTTTCGACCATTGTCAACCATTTCATCATCTCCTCAAGAAGGAAATCTCATTCAAATGGGATGATGAATGTCATAAATCCTTTGACACCTTAAAAAATACTTCTTCAACCACCAGTTCTCATTCCTCCTAAGAATGACAACCCTTTTACCTATACATTTCCATCACACTGACCATTCCTTAGGTGCCATGCTTAGCTCACCATGACAAGTAGCACAGGGGAGCAAGTGGTTTATTACATAATTCATACCCTTTTAGACTATGAAACTAGATACACCCATGCCAAAAACTCTACTTAGCCTTAGTTTTTGTCACCACCAAGCTTCATCATTACCTGCTCAACCACAAAACCTTTTTGTCACCAATACTGACCCCTTACATTACATGTATGCCAAACCCTACCAACATCAATGTGTTACACGTTGGCTCATGCTTCTTCCGACCTTGACCTCGAATTCATCCATCAAAAGTCTATCAAAGGCCAAACCATTCGCTGACCAACTAGCAAATGCACCTCTTTCCATAAATCAACCCTCTAACTTTGATTTCCCGGATGAATCCATTACTACCCTCTCCTTGATGATACCACTTACCAAATGACCCTCTTCTTTGATGGTTCCAAATGTCAGCGTGGGGGTGGCATTGGTGTTATCCTCATTCCTCTTGGTGGTGAACCCATGCCTTTATCTTTCAAACTAGATTTTGATTGTACAAACAATATTGTTGAATATGAAGCACTAGTATTGGGTCTCCAATGTTTATGCCTTAGATGTTAAGTCGATCAATATATTTGGTGATTCCTAGCTGGTTGTAAATCAAGTCAATGGTATATATTAGTTCAGTAATGAAATAATTCAAAATTATAAACATCATGTCGACATACTTTTGACTACCTGTTACCATTACAAACTTCAAACCTCCCCACATTCTACCAATAAATTTGTGGATACCATCGCCTATCTCGGCTTCTTAGATACCCACTTCGCTTGCCAACTCTAAAATATTTGTCACAATACAAAGGTTACAATCACCCTCTTATTTATTGTATGATAGAAAAGTGACATGCGAGCATGAGAATCTACAAGTAACCTTTCTTCATACCCGACCTCCCGAGGTCATGCCGAGACAACCGGTGGAAATGAAGTATATGGGGATATGGCCAAACTAATTGGGCAATCTTATATCCTCAACACGTAATAATGGGATCTACGAGTCTAAGGCAAAGAAATCTCTCCTAACCTGAATTGGTGTAATGGATCGTTCAGATATAATAGCTGCTCGGAGGCTCCAATCAATGTCGAGCTCTGCCGAGATCCTATCTATTAGCTGTTGGATGTGTGGAAAGTGACCTGTAGGTACTTCATGTATATTTCCAAACAAGGTCATGGAAAATGGTAGTGAGCTATAGTAGATTTATAGTAAACTATGGGTGGTTTTTTTGGTCTAGCCTAAAAATATTAGCTTGATTGGCTTCTATGTTTAATGCGGAAAATTATATTATGATATCCAGTGGGAGTGGTGAGGATCTAAATACCAACGTACGTAAACTAGTGTCAATATTTAACTGATTAGTAGGCCCATTGGGTTATGGGACTGGGATCACAACCATGAGTTTGTGGTTATTGTGGACTTGTTATGGTCATATGAAGAATCAATCTCTTCTTCTGACTATCCAATAATCATAAGATTTTTCAACTTCTATGTTTAATACTAGGAGTTGTGCAATCTTCTCATAATACCTTACGGGTGTTCTGGAAAACTTGTATACATAAACCTATGTCTATGTCAATGAGAAGGTCTCCTGCGTTTAGTTATGGAACTAATGGATCACAACCAAATATTTTCTCTCTTTCGTTCTTGTATGGTCATGCAGATATCCTATTAAGGAAATCTATAGTTAGGTTAACTTAACCATAATGCATATGCTTTTTCATCTTCAATATTCAATTCTCTCAATTTTTCACTAACTACTTGTGGGTTTATTGTCATTTGAAAGATGTGAATTCTAAGACCTTGATCTATATCCATTAATGTTGTGAAGAGATTTGGCTAAGGTACTACCGGTTTGAATACATAATCCTTGGGCTCTCTGGGTCTTGTAATTGTCATGCAAGAGATAATCAGACTTTAACTTAAATAAGTAAACTAATTATGAAAATAAATCTACACTATACTTATATTTCTTTATTTTATTTTTAAGGATGTGAATTTGAATGAAATTTAAAGAGCAGCTATTCTAATATATTCAGATAATGAACAATTAATCTAATAATAGAATTAAAACAAACAAGTTAGCCTAATGTAGCTATTTGCCTATGCACTTGTGAATTTATCCTAAATATTAAATAACTAACTAATTTAACTAAAAAGACCTTCAATCTTACCTTAGAAGTGAGGAATAAATCATAGCTTCTCAGAAGCTATCATTCCCCACAGCTTCCCTGGTAATACTGAAAGCAAGCTTAACTAAAATAAAATGATTTGCTATTCTATTTGATATATTGTAACTACAACTTCGACAATTCAAACCTGGAGTTTACATAATAGCGACAAATCCAGTTGTATCATGACTTGTCCCCTTAGTGTGATCTCTTTGTTCCTTCATGTTCTCGTGAATCCAGAAAAGTGGGAATGTGATAGTGGTAGTAGGAGAAGATGCTCAAATAGTGGCAGCTTGGATGTAAGCTAAACAGAATGCGAGTAGGAGAGGGATAGTGCAAGAGAACAGAGCTTGACTATTCAATTCCTAGCGGGATTGTTACAAGGATACAATACAAGCATACCAAAATCTATAAGACTTATGCTTCCTGTGACAAAACAACAACCTATAATTCTAAGTAGAATCAAGATTCAAATGGACATGATCTAGGACCAGAACTATGGAGCCTTGAACTGAGAGGCTGAAAGCTTTTACAAAATCTAAACTTATTGAAAAACTTTCAAAACACACTAAATAATAATTCATAGAAGGAGAGGGGCCATTTGCTTGTAAACAAGCTTGGTATTTATAGCATTTGGATTTACCAGAGGGTAAGTTTGAATTGAACTCTTCTATTATAAATAAAGAGAAATTACTATTTACCAGTGGCTAAAACATAAATGCAAGCAAGAGTGGTTGAGAAATGTGAGCGCCACTTGATTTTTTACGTTGATGAAAGCATCAAAAAGTTCTAGAAAATGCGCACAAGACCACCGCCCTATCCTAGGCGGAGGTCATGGGACCACCCCAGCAGGGGAGGCGGTCCTAAAACTAATGATAGAAATGCAAGGAAAAGGGGGACAGGGTTTAGAATGAAGCATGCAAAGGTCGGATAAGGTATTTTAGGATGCAAATGTATACTTGGCAAGCTTTTTGGATTCAAAACCTTGCAAAGAGATCTAAATCATCATTGGGGTTTCTATAACCTTTTTTGACAATACAGTACCTACAATTTTGGGTACGTACATATTTCCCCCTCAAAGAAGTGTTTTAGCCATGAAGGGGCATAAAACGGTGGGTCCAAGTATGGCGGTCCCAAAATGGGGAGTTAGAAGCTATACCTGACATACCCATGTGTCGCAATGTCGCCATTTAGATTCCTACTATCTGCAAAATGAAAAAGAGGACTCAAGTGCAAATAGATAAAGAAATCGAAAAATAAATACTAAATTAAAATGAAATGAGAACTTACCATTTGCATGGGATAAGAACTTACCTCCATCGGCGCTCCAACTCTACAAGAGAACATTCAAAATTGAAATATACATATATATATATATATATATATATATATATATATGAGCTCATTTTCCTATTCATTTGCGTGTGTTGATTTGGCAATTTTTGAGCTCTGGGACCCACGGTAACCATTTTTGATGAGAGTACAATCAAAACATTCATTGCGAGATCGTGATCATGCCTCCGAGTAGGACATCGACCTACAAAGTCTCAGGTTAGTTTTTCTCAATTCATTATTTTTAAACCTAAAATATAAAATGTTGAAATCTTTGTCTTGGGGGGTTATTTTAAAAAATCTTAGTGTTAAATGAGTCTCTAGGGGGGCGCCCATAGGGTAGGCTTTTATTTTAGTCAAAATGGTGTATTTTTGTTGTTTTAGGCATTTTTAGGCTTAATGGGCACACCCGAATCGGCCTGAAGACCGCCACCCTACACGAGCGGTAGTCGCAAGACTTCCACCCTTAGATGGTGGTGGTCATGGAACCACCGCTCTACATAGGGCGGTGGTTCTAGATAGAAAGTGAAAACAAATGCCTTAGTTAAATGTTTTTACATTTTTGACATTTCCATGTTTTTGATGAGCTTATCTATTGGACTATGTTGCTAACTTGCTCTTTTTCTATGTTTTGGGTGGATGTAGAAGGAGGAGGATTATATTAGATGGAGCAGAGAGAGGGAGTGTGATTAGCTCCCAGGCGGTGTTGGACATGCCGACCTGTGAGAGAGACACTTTACGAGGGGCCGGTTGATCGGGGATATTTTTAGTGTTAAAAGTTCCCTAAACTTTCCTAGACCATTCCAATATACTAGATCCTTTAGATATCTTTCCAATGACTGTGAGAACTTGAAAAATGGACACTCTAGCTCAAGTTATGTCCAGTCAAAGTTCAATCAACATGGTAGTCAACTTTGGTCAACAAGTCAACAAGTGGACCAATGACAAGGTGACACGTGGCAATTGGTGACAAGAAAAAATTAATGGTCTTGTAATTTTTAAAAATTAGTTCCATGGTATAGAACTTTTTAGCAAGCATTCGACGCATTTTGAACGGACTAAATCGAGTTCAGTATGTGAAAGATATGCATACTCAAAGTTGTGATCAAATGATGAAGTGACACATTGTGACGTGGACAAATGGCATATTATGGTGTGACACTTGGTAGGTTTTTAGTGAATTTGGATTTAAAATAATAATAATAATATTTTAGTTAATCCATTCCATGGAATAAGCCTAATCACATGGGATAAGGAGGATTTTGTGGACAAAAAGCTATTTACAAGCTTATCATATCCTTTTCCCACCAAATGTAGGGTCAATGGCTAAATTGGGTGCCTAAACCTATGGAAGGGGATTTGAACCTAAGCACCTCATCTAAAAAGATAAGTGGCCTTACCAACCCACCACCCTCTTGTAAGTGGTATAAATAAAGTGCACTTGTATTTGTAATAGACAAGTGCCAGGTCTGTGTCAAGGCAAACCAATAAGCAAGCAGCTTTGGCAAAATGCAATTTTGAGGCACTTCCACTCAAAACTAGATCTTGAGTTATATATGAAAGTTGCTCATAATTTTGAGATGATCACGATGGTATGATCATTTATCTAATTTGGAGCTTTTGTGATAGAGTTATGTGTTGTTAAAGTCACACAAAGGCGTAGAACCAAAGGGAGACACCACTGCAAGTGGATCAAGAAGGTGAAGGACAGAGGTTGAGCTCCATTAACATCTTTCAAGGTCTGAAACATAGTTTTGCAAAATTTTATTCATTATTGGTTAATGTAAATGTTATTATATTTATATTTTTAACATTATTAATGGATCGGTTCATCACGAACCCGGGACGTAGGAATTCCGAACCCCGTAAACAATCTGGTGTTGTGTTCTGATTTTATTTTCAGTTTCTGATTATTTGCAATAATTGAATTTCATAAAAATAATGTGGATGCAATGGTAATCAATATTTGACAACTTTGGAAAATCGATTAAAATCAAGAAACAATGATTTTTGGGGCTTCGATCAAACAGTGAAATTTTGAGTAAATTACAAACTTAATTTCAGTTTGAATTCAGTCCTAAATCATATTTTGATTAGTTTTTGGAAGTATACAATCCTTTTAAGTTGATTAAAATTGAAGATCCTTGAAAGCGTTTAAAAGTGAAAAAAATAAAACACCCGTTTTGGATCAAGTTTGGTATCATAGAGTAGTTAGATTTCGGATTAGCTTCTAATTGTGTGTGAAAATTTGGCTTTAGTTTCAGTATTGATTTTAGTTTTCAGTGTGCAGACATTTTGGGGCTTGTTAATCTTCTTTTGCAAGTGTGCAGTTTTGGAAGTACAAGTTGTGTTTGCAGGAACAAGGAATCATGGGCAAGTCATCCAAACAGGAGCAACTAGATGAGCTTGAAGCCACTAACCGCCAACTCTAGGAAGAAAACTCTTTCCTGAGAGCTAATTTTATTCCTTGGAAGAGGAAATAGTGTAGTTAAAATCTGAGCCACAATCCTCTATAACCAAGAAAGAGGAGTATGTCAATGAGATGCTTGCACAAAGTAAGAAGTTGATGGGCTTTGTTAAAGAGTTGCAGGAAGAAATACGGACCAAGGATGCCCTCTTGGCAAAGCTGCAACAAGGTGAACAAAAGAAGGAAATGCCTTCCAAATCATTAGCATATACTATGACATGAGAATGCACTGTAAGTTGTTCACATTTTAATTCTTCCTCTCATTCAGTTTCAGATATTCCTTTGGGTCAATTTGAAAAACACACTAAGGGAATTGGGTCTAAGCTAATGGTTAAGATGGGATATAACGGAAAAGGCCTTGGTAAAAATGGACAAGGTGATGCTAACCCAATACAGTAGAGGATCAACCTCGGTTTGCAAGTTTGGGTTATTCTAGTGGGAAAATGGAAATTGGAGAAAGTTCCAAAGCAGCTGAAGGAAGACAAGCTTCCAATAGCCAAGGATCTACGCCTCTAGAATTATAGGATTCCGCCATCAAGAGGAACAATGAAAGGTGTAAGAAAATAGGTAAACGAGGTAATGAAATTCCACCTCCTCCCACTTACACTAAAAATAACACTAAGGGGAAATTAAATCCTAAGACTTCTAAAACACTCTTTCAATTTGAACAATATAGCTTTGGTAGACAAAAGTATGGTTTTCCTTGCACATTTTGTGAAGGTACTAATCATTTTATAGCATATTGTTGGAAGAGGAAAAATATGATAAAGAAGTTAATGCCTTTTGTGAATGATAAGGCAAGTGTAAAAGACCAATCTCACTTTGGTAAGGTGAGAAATGGCAAAAAGGTTACCTCTCCTAAATAGGGGAATCATTTTCCTAGACAGAGTTCAAGGAATGGAAAAATGGGTAAGACTCCTAAAAATAAGGAAGTTAAATTTTGTTCCCATTGTAAAAGGAATGGTCATGATGTTAAGATGTGTTGGTATGTTCCTTCAATGTAACATTGGAAAGTTGTTAAAAAGGAAAATAATGTCAAACCAAAATTTGTTGATCTAACTCATGTAAATGCTCATTCTAGTACTAGGAAGTAAAACCACCTAAACGGAGAAATCCAAGTAATTGGATGGGAAAAACATTCCTCAACTTTATGTTTACATTACAGTAACTGGTGATAGTATGCAAACATTTTCAAATCTATATTTTAGGGATTTTGATCCTATGTTAATATTCAGCTTTGAAATAATTTGGAAGCAGCCTTAGAGAAGAGTTGAGTGACATGTTCATCATACTCATATTGATCTTCTCACATTGTGGTTGGTTATTCCATTTCTGACAACAGTATGTAGGGATATGGGTATCATCGAATGTCGATTTTTAAACTTGCGCTTTTATAGTGTTTTCATTTGTCCAAATATTATGGATGCTTATAAGACCCATTCGGGCACCTGTTTGATATTGTAATAAATAAACAAACTTGTTGTATCCACATGTGTTATTTGCACTAATTTATAAGACCCTTATTTTGGGAAAAATGTATTTTTGTAACTATTAGATGTGGTTGCAATTAGGGTGTAAATTTATTACACTAACAAACTGGTTTGCAAAGGTACCAGGTGATCATTTTATAGATTATGGTAGTTCACCAATTTGGGTAAGCATACAGTTTATAATATATCCCTTTATAGTTCAGTGTATGGATAGAATATTTGCATATTCACGTTGATTCAAATTTTGAATATATCCATTTTGGGTGTTGATGGTTTAATGATTTTGGATAGTGAATATTTATAGTTGTAATCAGCATAATCACAAAGTGTCAGTTGAACACTAGCTTCCGTTATAGATGGGTGTTATTATCTGACTTATTATTTGTGATGGCGATACAATGTTTTTGGTAGATTCACATGGATTTAGTTGTTGACTATAGCTATTTTTGGGTGTTGATAGTCTATTTTATTCTGGATAGTGAATACTTGTAGTTGTTATAGTTTCATATGGACAGTGGGCACTAGCCTAATTATGGGCAGTTTAGATGTCTGGTATACTAATCATGTGTTATGAAATTGTAATTTAAGTAATCGGTCATATCAAAAGTGACATTTGAACACTAGCTTTCCATAATAGAATGGGTGTTATTATCTGGTCAATTATTTGTGATGGCATTACAGTGGGGTATGACAGTTCACAGTTGTGTGCAAAGTTGACAGGGTTGCAGCGTTTCAGTTGAACACTAGCTTAATTAGGTGTTATTATCTGATCGGTTATGTAATTAGCTAATCAACTATTTGCATTTTATTAACCTATAATGTTATTTCAGGTTCTTGTATGTGTTTTTGCAATGCAGGAAGAGATAGCATGTTTTGTGGGTTGATACATAGCTTTTTGTGGACAAAAATCCTTCTCAATAGGGAGGAGTGATCAGGGGAATATTTTTAATGTCAAAAGTTCCTAAACTTCCCTAGACCATTCTATTACATTCATCCTTCATAGAGCTTTCCGACAAATGTAAGAACTTGAAAAAATGGACACTCTGAGCTCAAGTTATGTCCAGTCAAAGTTTAATCAACATGGAAGTCAACTTTGGTCAACAAGTGGACCAATGACAAGGTGACACGTGGCAATTGGTGACAAGAAAAATTTATGGTCTTGTAATTTTTTAAAAATTAGTTCCATGGTATAGAGCTCGTCGCAATCTTTCTAACGCATTTTGAACGGACCAAATCTGAGTTCGTATGCGAAAGATATGCATAGTCAAAGTTGTGGTCAAATGATGACGTGACACACTCTGACGTGGACAAATGGCATATTATGGGCATGACACTTGGTAGGTTTTTAGTGGATTTAAATTTAAAATAATAATAATAATATTTTATTTAATCCATTCCATGGGAATAAGCCTAATCCCATGGGATAAGGAGGATTTTGTGGACAAAAATTTATTTAAAAGCTTCTCTTATCCTTTTCCCACCAAATGTGGGGTCAATGGCTAAATTGGGTGCCTAAACCTATGGAAGGGGATTTGAACCCAGCACCTCATCTATAAAGATAAGTGGCCTTACCAACCCACCACCCTCTTGTAAGTGGTATAAATAAAGCGCACTTGTATTTGTAATAGACAAGTGTCAGGTCTGTGTCAAGCCAATAAGCAGGCAGTTTTGGAAAAATGCAATTTTGAGGCACTTCCACTCAAAACCAGATCTTGAGTTATATATGAAAGTTGCTCATAATTTTGAGATGATCATGATGGTGTGATCATTTATCCAATTTTGAGCTTTTGTGATAGATTTATGTGTTGTTAAAGTCACACAAATGTGTAGAACCAAAGGGAGACACCTGCTGCAAGTGGATCAAGAAGGTGAAGGACAGAGGTTGAGCTCCATTAACATCCTTCAAGGTCTGAAACATAGTTTTTAGGTTTTGATTCATTATTGGTTAATGTAAATGTTATTGTATTTACATTTTTAACATTATTAATGGATCGGTTCATCACGAACCCGGGACGTAGGAATTCTGAACCCCATAAACAATCTGGTGTTGTGTTCTAGATTTTATTTTCAGTTTCTGATTATTTATAATAATTGAATTTCATAAAAATAATGTGGATGCAATGGTAATCAGTATTTGAAACTTTGAAAAATCGATTAAAATCAAGAAACAATGATTTTTGGGGCTTCATCAAATAGTGAAATTTTGAGTAAATTACAAACTTAATTTCAGTTTGAATTCAATCCTAAATCATATTTTGATTAGTTTTTGAAATATACAATCCTTTTATGTTGATTAAAATTGAAGATCCTTGAAATCGTTTAAAATTGAAAAAAAAAAACACCCATTTTCGGATCACCGTATTTTGAAGATCTCACAGGTTCCTCATGTTGCTCCTGCCAATCACATATTATGTGACTTGTTCTTATCTTCTTAGGATGCGGACCGAGTACTTTCTGTTTTAGGTGTTAGGGGTGAGTGGACTATCACCTTGGAGAAATCTATCATATACTGGGGGTTCCGATTCTTGGGAGGTGGTTGTCTCTTAAGACAGCAGGATCCAGGTCTCAGATGGTTCAGTGGGCTACCTATATGGGAGATGTTGTTGTCTCCTTTGGCTCGAAGAAGGGGGTGAAGGTCTAATCCATTGCTGCTTCTCCTATCCCTATTATCCGCAAGGCTATTATGGGTATCTTGGCCTCACGGTTGATTGGGGATAAGGGAGGAGATACTCTCTTATATTGTTGGGCTCCCATTATTACATAGATTGAGGCCCATGGCCGTACTTATGCTTGGGGAGTAGACATTCTTGGGACCACATACCATGACTTATATAGGGTGGTTAGGTTACAGGGGCAGTCCTTGAGTCATCCCACTCTAGTTATGAGTTGGGTGTATGAGTGCATCATCCCCTATGGAAGGGGTGTACTAGCAGAGGATCCGGGTTGTTAGAGTAGTGAGGTGGATGGGGATGATAGTACTCAGGATGCCACATCAGCCAGTGGCTTCATTAACTACTATGAGACATGGAGGCCACTCCTTATCAGGCCATGGTAGGAGTATGGGGAGAGGAGACACTTACATTGATTTCCTGCTCTACTACAGTTAGTTGGTAGACAGGATAGAGAGGGTGGAGGTCCACCCATTTGATCAAGTCCCTCGCAATTTGGCCTCCCCTACATTGATATGCTTCCTCCAACGGGGCTAGTATACAGGACTATTCGTGAGGCCCGGGAGGTCCTAGAGGAGATCAAGGTTGGACCACGGTTACTCCTGGAGTTCCCATTACGTTAGCGTGGGTGGCTCGGCCGAGGAGCAGCCAAGTGCTCCTCGAGCACCTTTACTTCAAATCAGAGCCGCTCCTACTTTTAGTGTGGGGAGGATGAGCCTGTTGATGTGGACTCAGACTCTGAGGAGTTCACAAGAGGAGAGATAGAGGAGGAGATGATGGGAGGTGATACCTGTGGGATGGTCGAGGAGGATGGCAGTGATTCTGAGTGGCATGATACTCAGGACATCTTGAGGGCCGATGGCGGAGGTGAGTGCAAAGAAAGTGACCTTGATTTCAAAGTTGCCTTCTCAAGATGTTGGGGGAGATGATGAGTCTATGGAGGATGTCATTTATTTCCGGATTTGGGAGGCTCTGCAGTCACTAGCACATCAAGATCGTGTAGTAGCACGCAGATCTTAAAGACCCTACCTAGATGCCTGGAGATCTGAGTGAGTTACTACTCTTTGCTCAACCTTGTTAGCTAGAAATGTCAATTGATATTTCCTTTTTGCTTGTTTTTGACTTTGTTTTTGGTGGTTTTCTAACTTGTTATTTCTCTTTTTATTTACGTAGTGATCACGAGGGATGGCAAGATTTAATTCCTCGAGTGAATGCGGACACTGTTTCTCCCCTCGAGAGTACTTGGGCCAAGCTTACTTACCGAGGACGTTGGAGAGCCTTTAGCAATCTAGAGACATACTGATGTGTTTGCCCCTATCTGGAAGGTGACAAAGTTAGTGACCTCCCTTCGTACTAAGCCGCGGTTGGATAGAGACTACCGCTAAGCACTGATGAGGCGGAGCCGTTCTCATAGTGAGACCATAGCTAGTGGCCATGATCATGAGCACTCATTTCATTCAGAGCATCATCGTAGTAGGAGCCCTAGACGCGGTCATGCACCCTCCGAGGGATCCCACAGGGATTGAGAGGCCATTTGGTCTTTTTGTAGTGATTTTGCTGGATGTTTATATGAGTTGTTTTTGTATTTTTTGGGCTCATTGAGCATTTTGACCATGCCTAGTGCATGATGGCATTGTATGTAAAACACGATTCTTATATATATATATATATATATATATATATATATATATATATATATATATATATTTGATCTAGATATTCTTTGTATCTAGAGTTTTTGTGGTTTGTTTCCCATGTGTACACTAGATGTTTTAGAATTTTTGTTTTTATATGCTTTTCTAATGTATGCAATGGATGACAAGTGATAACAAGTGTTAAATAAAATGTTTCTCTTTATTTGTTTTTGTAATGCTAATATGTGATGATGCAAACATATTGTAGTATTGAAATTTTGGCTTCTTTGGGCAATGTTCATTGCTTCTTCTTGTTTTGGAAAAATGTGATGAATATGTAGTGATAATGAGATGAACTTGCCCCATTCCTAACTCCACGTAACTAGTAAGATGTGAGGGCTCAACACCAAGAGTTGGGAAGAGTGCAAAATTTATGAGTTTGATTGAATGGAAATGATGAGAGAAAGACAAGGTATTGACATAAAATCAAATTTAGACCTGCGTACTTATTCCTACTCAAAACTACTAAATAGTTCGAATGTAACTTTACTTTCCAGTCTTACCTAGACTTAGATCCATGGATGACAATTTGGTAGACAAAATCTGGTTTTGAGGATTTGATCTCTTTGGAATTTGGATACTTAATTTCACTTAATACACTTTTCTTTACATTTTTAAAATACTAAGATTCATTAATTTACATGAATGGACCCCCTACGCCCTGCCCCATGCTACTAGTAAGAAGTATGGGCTTGTGACCAAAGGCAGGACATAGGCGAGTAAGGGCACTTCTTTCCTTTCTCAACCTCGCACCACTAGTAAGAGATGTGGGCTTATCACCAAAGGTTGGTGGGGCAAAGAAGTGTGTAAAATAAAATATTTTGTTTGTTTAGTATTTTTGATTCTATTTGGTTTTGACATTTCTGATCTGTGATTTTGGAGTATCCTTGTTTCAAAGAGACGTAAAAAGGATAGATGTGACACCAAGAAGCTTCTAGAATAGACCGTAGGTAAGAACAACTTAACCTAGTAGAAGAAATGAGTATGACCAAGTATGCGGGCCTTGGTATGGTTTTTGTCAAGACTTTGTCATTGAATTGATGAAAATGATTTTGAAACCATTTGATGATATTATGAAAATTGAAGAGATATGATTTAAATGCTTTTGCTAATATTTTCATAAGCTTGCAATAATAATTGCTTAAGAATAAGTTCCTTGACCACAAAATTTATGAAATAACCGAACAAAATGAAGTAATTGAGTGACTAATGTAATGTAGGTAGATATAATATATAAATGGTGATGTTGATGACTTATGCGTAAAACCATTTAAGATGTAAGGAATTGACAGTTTCATTGAATTCCTCACCTTCTAGTGTACACAAGAGATACGTACCATTTCCGTAGTCTTTCATGATTCGGTATGGGCCCAACCATTTGGGCCAAAATTTCCTTCCTTCACCGGTTTTCTTATCAATCTAGTTATCTAGTCTTAGAACTAGATCTCCCTCATATATTTCTCATTCGTAGACATTTTTGTTATATTGTCGGCACATCCGGTCAACATAGGCTTTGTGCCATTGTTCGGCATTTAACCTGGCCTCATCAAGGCTTTCCAGTTGAGAGAGGCGTGCCTCTCTATAGGCTTCTTCTCCCAAAATCCCTTGTAATGAGATGCGAGACTAGGTATTTCGACCTCAAGCGAGAGAACTGCTTCTGCCCCGAATACTAATGAGAAAGGGGTTGCCCCTGTTGGTGTTATTATTAAGGTTTGATGGGCCCAAAAGGTCGGGTATAATTTTAAATGCCAATCTCATTTGTTCTCCTTAACTATTTTGAGGAGAATGGATTTTAACGCTTTTGTTTGTTGCCTCACCTGTCCACGTTGGCTTGGGGTAATAAAGAGAGGTCATGTGAAGGTTTATCTTAAATTTGCTTTGCATAACTCACAGACCTCATCATTTTTAAAGGATGTGTAATTGTCGAGATAATGACTTACGGACACCGTACTCTACAAATGATTTGATTCAAAATGAACTTAGTGATGAAAAACTAGTACGATGGTGACAGCATGGCCTCTACCCATTTAGTAAAATATTTCGTGGCTATGATTATAAAGTTGTGGCCATCTATTGATGAGGGAGAGAATTTCCCTATCAAATCTAGGCCCCACGAGGAAAAGGGCCATGGGGTTATGATTGGTTGTAGAGCTTGTGTTGGCATGTGAATCTCGTGGGAAAACTCTTGACATTTATGACACTTGCGCATAAACTCTACTGCGTCATATTCCTAGAGTGGGCCAAAAATAGCCCATCCGATGTAATTTGCGAAGCAATGGCATGGCCACCAAAGTGTCCTCCACATATCCCACTGTGGGATTCGTAAAGAATATTTTCGATTCTTCTGTGTCAACACATCTCAAAAGCATTCCATGTCGAAGGCTTTATGATAGAGCACCTATTCTAAAATAAAGTATTTAGCAGCAATAATGCATAACTACCTTCTTTGTTGTGATGTGGCCCCTTCCGAGTATGTGTGGTCCATGATGAAATTGATGATGTTGGTGTACCAAGGACATATAGAGGTGGGGGTCTGGTTTCAATAAAATATATGTACTCATCTAGGAAAGTCTAGATCTACCATATCACCTCCATCTAATGGATTGTCAGCCAACCAGTCTGCAATGATTTTTCCCTTAACGGACTTTTGGTTTACAAATGTTAATTCAAACTCACCCATCAAGGTTATGAAACATCCAGCCTTTTAAGATAAAGACCATTGTGTGAGGAATGTCCATAAGTGATATGTCTTTGCAATGACCCTTGTTTCTTGATTCACATGTAATGTCTTAAATTTTTTGTTACGAAAACTATGGTAAGGCATTCTCTTTCTACCTGTGTGTAATGCGTTTCATAATCAAGCAACGTCCAGCTAATGAAATAGATTACACGTTCCCATTTATCATTATCTTCCTGAGCCAACATATAGGCTAGCGAGACATCAGTATCTTGTGAATACATGATCAAAGGATGATCTGGTCTAGGAGGCATTAGTGTGGGGGAGACAACAAGAAGCGTTTAACTGCTTCGAAGGCTTTGTTGCATTCTTCTGTCTAATCAATGTTATAGTCCTTCTTTAATAAATTGTTGATTGGATGAACAACAAAACTTAAGTTTGGGATGAACCTTCGAATTGCACCAAGTTTCCCAAGAAATGATCTGATACCAAACTCGTCTGATGGTGGAATCATTTCAAGAATAGCCTAGATTTTGGCTAGATTGACATCAATCCCTCGTGACGATATAATGTAGCCTAGAAGCTTGCCTCATGTCACGCCAAATACACATTTCTCTGGATTCAATGTGATGCCATATTCAATCAATCGTGAGAGAATGATACGGAGTACTTCTACGTGATTGCAGTCGCTTCTTTGCCTTAGCCAACAAGTCATCTACGTAGGATTCCACAATCTTATGAATAAGGTCATGGAATATGTATGTCATTTCCCGTTGGTATGTAGCACCAGCGTTCTTAAGACTGAATGACATGACAACGTAACAATAAGTTCCCCAAGGAGTTATAAACGTAGTCTTGGCTTGATCCTCTTCAGATATTTTGATTTGATTATATCCCGAGAACCCATCCATGAGAGACAAAATCTCAAATCTAGTTGTTACATCAACAATGATGTCGATGGATGGTAATGGGAAGTCATCTTTGGGAAAGCTTTATTAATGTCCTGGAAGTCTATGCAAATGTGTATCTTCCCATTCTTTTTTAGAATAGGGATGATATTAGATACCCATTGTGAATAGTCAACTGGTTTGATGAATCCCACTTGGAGAAGTTTCATTACTTCTTCTTTCACCATGAGAGCCACTTTTGGTTTCATTGGTCTCGACTTTTGCTTAGTTAGCTTTGCATCTGGTTCGATGACAAGATTGTATACCGTAATATGTGATGCATGTTTGCGTGGAATGTTTCACTCTGCAGAATAGACTTGCTTCTATCCTATCATTCCTTTGAGAAATGAGATAAGGGTTAGGGCTAGGAGGAATACTTGTTGAATGTTGAGATGGTGTGCGCATGCAGTAGAGAAATATCGGATCGACTGCGAAGAACTCCTTTTTGTCTTGGAAGGACTACTGCAGTAAGAATCTGAGACCACCGAGATTTGAGTTAAACAATAAATGAGGGATCTTTGCCTTAGGCCCGGAAATGTAAAAACTTCCTTTCGAAGGTGGTCAGTTCCCCTTTGTAATACGATTTAACACAAATGATAATAAAGAAAGCTATTGCAAAATCATGATTTAGGTATCTCGTTACAAAGCAATAGAGACTAAACTATCAATAATAAAGCGTCACGTTGTTTGTTGGTTACTTAGTCGTTGTACGTTGAGTGTTGAGTTATAGGATAAACCGAGGCTAGATTTGGGGTTGTTAGGTGACAAATAGGCGAGAAAAAGCGTTTTGGGGTATAAGTCACGGTGACCAGGCAGCATCACTTCGGTAATCACCGATACGGTTAGAGAAGCCACGCTGCCGGTATAGGATAATCGACACTGTAGGGCCGATGTCAGGGTAATCTAGGTGCTTCAGGTAGAGATTGGTTGCAAGAGTAATTGTGGGGTTATTGAGATTGGGGATGGTAGCGAGGGAATGATGGGAGGATAGGGAAGACTCAGAGTGTGGTAAAATGGCCTTCTAGGCAATATCAGGGTGTGTGGGTGAAGGTTAAGTGCAGTAGTGGCTGGTAGTAGATCTAGGAATAAACTTATGATTATTATTAATCAACGGGCTCAAGAAAATGGTGCTTAGAAACATATAACATACTACTTACTTGCCCCTGATGCAGATGCAAGTTTCAGGACTGTGATGATGAAGACAGGACCCAAGTTGGATGCAGTTTCCTCTTCTGATGCTCGGATGAGTGTTACTGGGCTCTGGTTATTCAGTTGCAGTCTTGGGCTTGATGTCCTTCTCTGCAATCTCTTCTTGTTTCTTCACTTGTCTCTTCTCGGCCAAGCAAAATCTGGATTCTCTCGATGATTTCTCCTTCTCCCGATCAAATGAAAATCCGATCCCTTGTTTTTGGTTGGAAGTGGTCATTTATAGGGAACCGATGGCGATTCTGCGACCGACGCGTCGAGTAGGAAGTTGGTTTTAGGTGCGGATGAGGAGTAATTAGTCATAGGTGTCGAATTGGACCAAGTTATAGGTCTTAATTAGGTTAGTTTAGGGTTAAGACTAGGTCATGATGAGGTGGCGACATGAGGTGGCAGGTATGGTGATGTGGATTTATTAATTATAAGGTAATTAATAAATAATTGTGTAAGGTTTAGGTGGTGAGGTTAGGTTGCGAAATGCGATGCGGGTCACAAGGGGTCGTAAGACACAAATTTGGTGTCTACATTAGCCCCTTATTGTCGTGTAGTTTGTTTTGTAAAGCTGCACGGACAATAATAAGAAGTGGTTACTCCTGTTAAGGGTATAGGTAATCCCCCTCAAATCTATCACAGATTGAGGTAGCGTGAAATCAGGGATAGGGTTGATAAAGGGTAAATGGTGTTGAGATGAGGGTGAGATGGTGGGGTAGGTCCAAAGAAGCGGATCGCACGTTGAAATGCGATGAGTCGGCGACCCGAGGGTACATGATTTGACTAGAAACCAGCAATGCATAGGCAAAGGTCAATAGTTTATCCAAACAAGGGTGATATAATCCTAGTATCCAAGGCATAGGGAAGTAGCTCCAGAGTATATAACGGTAAGGTGGAACGAGCGTTGAGGCATGTTCGGTAGTACCAAATGGTTGGTTTGGTTGAGATAAACGTCACGGTCTAGGTCTTAGGCAAAGTTGGTCGACAGATCAAGTCAAGGACCCTAATCATGCTAAAACATGAACAGGTGTGTCTTTGGATTGAACAAAATGCTCTACGGGTGGATAAAAGTGTATGTTGTTGATGTTGGCGAAGTAGTTAAGTGGTACGGCCTTGGGTCGGGCTAATTGATGAGTGAGGGCCGTGGGTCGAGCCAAGTTGTTGGGTTGCGGCCGTGGGTCGGACCAAATGGTTGGGGTGAGGCCTTGGGTCGGGCCAAATGGTTGGGTTGTGGCCTTGGGTCGGGCCAAATAGGTTGGTTGTGGCCGTGGGTCGGGCCAAATAGGTTGGTTGCGCCACCTGGTCGGGCCGAATAGGTTGGTTGCGGCCTTGGGTCGAGCAGTGAAGTTAACAAGGGTTGTCACATGAAGGTGGATATAGGCGATGTTGGTAGAAAGGGCTATTAGTAAATAAGGGCGAAATTGGGGTAGAGGTGAGATAAAACCGATGTCGATTATCTATGACCGATATCGGTTAGGGACCGATACTGCTTTCTTAGAACGCACAAAAAAGCGATATCGGTTAAGGGCGAAAAACCTATAAAAAGAAAAATACGGCCTGTCATTGTCACTTTTGCAATTTGGAAACCAATTTGAGTTGTCTGACGTGGAGAGTTAAGATTGGAGCATTAGTTGCGTGAGGTGGCGCTATTTGACTGGAGGAGTTAGTTGTTAGTGGGCCCGAGTGAGGAGGAGGCAGCAGTTGATTGGTGGAGGACCCAGAAGAGGACATTTAGAGCCATGGCACAACCAGGAGGAGCAGGAGGGGCTGGACCAGCTGGACCACCACCACCCATCCCTCCACGATGACGTGTCATCGTACGGGTAGGTTTGAAACCCCTCATTGTGTGTATTTTATTGCATTATGCTATATTTGGGGTTTGGGTAGGAATGTACATTTTTTAGGAAATAATTAGAAAATGGAAATGATTTGAAAAAGAGAGAGGGTAGATAGGTGAAATAAGCCAAGGTGGTGTGGTGGGTAGGTTTTTAGGCTATTTGGGTGGGTAAATTGGTAAAAATGAAAAAAATGTAGGTGGGGAAGCTGCGCACGCGGGGTTCGCTCAAAGGAGATTCGGCCCGGCCGATGTCGCTACATTAGCGGCAAGTCATCGATTGCTTTTTTTGGAAAAGGTGGGGGTTGTGGTTGGCGGTGTCGGTCGGTCGTGGACCTGGCGTCGGTGGGAAGGGGACATGATCGGTTATGGGTGACCATGTACGGTCCTTAGTGATTTTAGCTATTTTTGTTGGTTTAGGGTTTTGGTGGTGATTTGGGTATGGTTTGGGTTGGGGTGGGGGTGTTGTGGTATTGTTTGGGTGTTTCAGTATAGGTGCGGTCCTGACTTAGGTTTATTTCAATTTGTTGGTGTGGGTTGGGATTTTGTTTTTGAGTTTGTGGATGTGGTTTGGGTATTTGGGCATGGTGTAGGTTGTTTGAGTATGGTTTGGGTTGTGTTGTTGTTTTAAGTTTTTAGATGTGGTTAGGGTATTTGGGCATGGTTTGGGTCATTTGAGTATGGTGTGGGTTGTTTGTTTGGGTGTGAAGAGGGAGGGGGATAGCGTAGAAGTTTTTAGGGGAAGATAGATGGGCGTAGACGTGTGGTATGGAGTCAGTTGTGGTTAGGTGGATAAGAAAGGGGATATAGAGAGGTAAAGTAGATGTTGTTATAAAGAGTAGGGCTAATGTAGTGGGTTGGTTTTGCAGGCACGTCGGCAAAGAATGATGCGGGGCGGATGATGCCCCCACTTGAGCCGGATGCGGTCACACGTGTCCGCAGCAGACACCGGGGTATCATGCGGCGAGGTGGGACTCGCAGAGTCCAGCCCGTACAGAGCGATCGATAGGGATCATAGTTTGATGGTCGCCCTCGTCGAGAGATGGGATCCGGCGACCAATGTGTTCCATCTCCCGACTGGGGAGATGACTATCACATTGGAGGATGTGTATCGCATCCTTCGACTGCCGATTGAGGGAGAGGCAGTCTTCCCGAGTAGATTCAGAGATGGCCATGGGCCAGCATCCTACAGGAGTTTTGGGGATGCGGCTGCCACTGACATATCACAGCGTGAGCATCGCGTACGGGGATATGTACCGTGCCCATCGCCATGAGACACGGCTTACCGTGCTGATGATGATCGGGATCACCTGCTTCGCCCTCCCGAGACTCAGAGGGAGGCCGCTTTCCACGGCACTTATGGGGGTCTTACATGAGATGGTGGAGGAGCACACACATTATGCTTAGGGCACCAAAGATATACAGTACTGGTAGATCGAGATTTGTGGGGCTATCGCCGATAGGCGGTCGGGATTTGTTTGACATTTTTGCTTTGCATTGTTGGGCATATGAGCACATCATATGCCTTAGACCCGAAAGGGGCTGCCCAAAGACAGACTCAGGCCACAGTCATATATAGGTCAACTTTGAGTGGTTGGGGTCGTGGGCCACCATGAGCGAGTGCTTGTGCGAGGCGGGACGTCGCTTATTACCGTATTTATTAGAGGGCCTCACAACGCTCGAATATTGTATGGAGACCGTATAGAGTCATCACCCTCACGAAGGAGCCCGAGGATACTGCGGGGATCCAGTACACATTACGGATAGTGGGACGGAGGCCAGAGAGAGTATGAGAGGATACCCCTGAGAGGGTATGCAGAGGCAGATGGGGCTACGGCAGGATGAGCCCCCTCGCGTCCCTCGCACCGGAGGGATGATGTAGAGGCCCCACTACCCGCACCCACACCGTGGATCCAGATTGGGTTCTTTGAGAGGCCAGCGATGATACTAATTGTAGATGATCTTTGGTTATACGGAGCATATATGGTTTGGTGGGCCTGGTGAGAGAGCGGCGAGATAAGACAGCTCGCACAAACGATGCCCAGACTTGGCATGCGGTGACACAGAGCGAGATCACGGCTCGAGGGGCCGAATACGCAGTTATTACGAGGCGGCTTTACTGCACATGCATGAATAGGTGTTTTTCACAGCTGGTAGCGAGCTCGGTGTACGAGCACGAGTACCACCAAAGAGTGCGGCCCGCAGCAAGCCCGGCCCACAGCATGGCACCACCACTGGCCAGCAACTAAGCACCCACAGCCCGAGCACGAGTAATGTACAGTACCACTGACGGCTGCCACAGCACCACCAAATGCACTACCAGCCAGGCACAGGGGGGCACTTGTGGTAGAGGTGTCGAGGACCAAATTTCAGCATCTACAAGTGGCTCGAGAGCTACGTGGAGGTGAGAGTGGAGGCCCGATACTATCGGATATTCTCGATGGTAAATGTAAGGGCTGATTATCGCCCTATGCGGCACATGAGCGAGACCTCTCGGAGCCGGAGGTCTCGGGAGGTGCGGCCACAACCGGTGGAGTCCATCACGAGGCGGGAGGCGAGAGGTAGGGGGGGACCAGCAGGCTGACGGAGTGAGAGGTGGAGAGAGAGCCGAGGGTCCCTGCACATTTTGTATATTGGACATGGGCACCGGTCTGCGAACCGGTTGTGTTGATAGAGGCCTGCGTGCCTATTTATTCATTTATTCATTCATTTATTTATTATACCGGCCTGCGAGCCGAGTACGGGTTGTACAGTTGATACCGGCCTGCGAGCCGAGTATGTTTTTGATATGAGAGACCGGTCTGCGAGCCGAGTTGAGATTATTGACGGTTATTGCGGCCTGCGTGCCGGCTTTGTTGTATTATGAGATCACAGAGGCCCCTATGCAGGGCACATTGTATATTTGAAACTTTGTATATATAGATATGATGTTTTGACCCACATGCTATGCGTAAAGCGTTAAATGTTTTTTTCGATGGTTTGTGATATGATTTTGACTCACATGGTGTTATATATTAATGATGTTGATGTCTTTTGTTGATGGGATGTATATAGATATAAATGATGAGTTTAATTGACATGTTATAGTATGAAATGTTGTATGTTTTGGTTTTGTGAAATTGAATGTATGTAGCTGTTAAGTTGGATCCAAATGGTGTATAAATTGATGGTTTTTGATATCGTTTATTGATGGCTTGTGTGTTTTTGTAATGTAGATAGATGATGGTGATGAAATTGTAATGAGATGTGGATTTAATGAAAAATATGGATAATAGTGTTGTGCATGCAGGAAAAAGGGACGGGCGCCACAAAAATTTGCAAAAAAATGAAGAAAAGGCTTAGGTTTAAACAACAGGTTGGGCGTGACCGATATCGGTTATGTAACCGATGTCGGTAACTATATGACCGGTATCGGTTATGTAACCGATATCGGTTATTCAAGAATGATTTTCCTAAAAATAGAACTTGTTGGGTTGGCAACTTAAGTTCTTATTTTTAGCATTCTTATTTTTAGAGTCATGAAACACGTTAAATATGCGAATGCGACGCTGTTTGACAACTGCTACAGGTAATTGCATGAAATAATTTGAGTGATAAGGAGGAAAGAGACAGGTGAAGTGAGCGTGGGCTGAGATCCAGAAGGTAGAAAGATAAGTTATATTTGAAGAGGGTGGTGAACATGGTGAACGAGGAGAAGCATCCAATGAGCGGCCGAGGACGAGGGAAGACATGTTGGCCTTCAAATCCGTTCGCATCCGAAGAGGTAAAGTGTTTGGTTGTAATTTGATTCTTGCATGTGTTTGTAGATAGTATGAAAGAAGTGTAAGTGGGTAAAGATTAGAAAAAAGGTGATAGGCAAGGGTTGGGGATGGTATGAGTGGTACGGGGCATGTAAACAGGGTGGGCCTGTGTGTTTTTAGGTAGAAATAGGAGTAAACGGGCTTCATAAATATCGAAGGTGTATGTTTGAAGCAGGGTAGGTATATTTTGACAGTGACCGGTATCGTTTATAAATGCCAGGGTATCGTTTAGCAAACCGGTATCGATTATGCATAACTAGATTATCGATTCTTGTAAGGGTTTCCGATTTTGAGAAAAAACCCGTAGAGATTTGTTCTTTTGAATAATTATGTATCGTTTTGGTGTATGCGGTGAAGCAAGTTAAGGATGAATGATATCTTGTGCAGCGTTGTTGTCACGAATCCGAGGCGGATGTAACACTAGCTGAATGGGCATTGATAAATCGGTTGGGGTTAAGTGGAATCGGCTTATTATTTAAGAATCGCGGCGTAACCATGCTATGTTGCAGCGTTGATTGAGAGATGGAATCCGAGAAAAGAATACCTTCTATCTACCAACAGGAGATGACAAGTGACTTTGGAAGATGTGTTCCGTATTTTGAGACTCCCAATGATAGGAAAAATAGTGTATCGGCATTGCCCGAGTAGTGAAGCGAGCAGCGATGATGGCTGACAATATTTGGGTGTTGCCACGAGTTTTGACACGCAAGGTTTATCATTTATGTATGGTAATGGCAATGTATGGCTGACACACCTGAGGAAATAAGGTTGCCGTGCTTATTAATGATAGCGGTGGGGTATTATGCATTGCTTAGAGGGCGGAAGGTGGAAGATTTCCCAAAGCATTGATTAGTGTTATTTGGGAAATGATAGAAATGACGTGACATTCGTGATGGGCACCGCATATCTGGCAAGTAGAGTTATATAGGGGTTTATGGGCATGTAAGCGAAAACACAAGACGACCTGCTTGATTGTTCGTACTTATAGCCCATTGTTGGGCCTATGAGCATATTGTTTGTGTGCGTCCAATAGGTTGACCCATTGAGTCGGGAGAGATAGGAGTGCAAAGGTTGGGATTCGGACGATGGGTTCGGGAGCAGACAAGAAGCGAGATCCCAAGTCGTGATAGATGACATCGAGTATTATAGACAGTGTATGGAGATGGTGAGCGATTCAGCGGATATTTGTTGGAGGTTGTCGGGAACTATATGGTGTGACAGCAGCACATAGCCGAGGAGTTGAGGGGTGTAGAGCGATTGAGGTGGATTACGGGGCATGGGTGAGGCAGGTGAGTGCGAGAGGATTCCTCTAGATCGCGTGCGGTGACAATTTGGGTTTGTTCGGGATATTCCTATGACATATAGACCATACATGAGGATCAACGCCGAGGCGGCATTCTCACCTCCCGGCCTACACCTCCGTAAGGGCTGAGAAGAGATAGCAGCCCGATCGTAGGGTGATGGATGCGGGAATGATGGAGGCCTATAGAGTATGGTGGGTAGCAGAGCTGCGAGGTGCACGTGAGTGCCCCGACATAGTTGTGATTACAGCGGAGAGAGATCGTACATAGGATTTGGCTCGCTTGACCTTCAAACACAGTGAATGAGACAATGGGAATGTTAGAGGCTTCACGATTCACGGTGGAGAGACTGGAGGCAAGATTCCTTCACGCGAGAGGACGTATTCGTATGTTACAGGAGATGTTGGTGGATCAATGGGAGGAACCAATGGCAGTGGCACCTTTGAGGATGGAGAGGCCACCGAGAGGCATCGACGATCATGATCACCACCTGATTCGGGAGGAGGTGCAAGAGTCTAAGTGGATTTTATAGGAATATTAGAATAAATAAGGATGCCAACCTGTGAGTCGATGATAGAGAAGATGTATTTGGTTAACATCTAAAATAAAACTAAATATGTATGTGGTTTTGAGTGATGATACTAATAAGAATGGTTGTGTTTTGGATGTTGTTTTTGTTTGTTTTGAAAAAGGATAAAGAGGAACGTTGGCAAATAGAAATACACAAAAAATATTTATATTTACAACCACATGATAGGTGGTATGGTAGGGGATGGTCGAGCTAACCTTGTAGGAGACCCCATGTCTCTAAGTCCGCCTACATGCCCATTAGCCATAAAGTAAGGAAGGGCCTCGGGACGATGTGTAGTTCTCCCTTAGGAGCAGGGAGAGGTGAATTCGAGCAATTTAGGTTGTGGTTAGGCAATTTTGTTGGTTGGTAAAAATTTGATGATGGTAGGGTAATGTTGTTGGTGTTGGTAGGGTAATGTTGTTGGTGTTGGTAAGGTAAAGCGAATGTTGAGCATACCTGTAGTAGGGAATCGTGTCTGATTAAGGTGGACACACACAATCCTAAGTCGAGCAAAGAGGCAAGAGTGTCCCAGTAATTGAGAAGAGCGAAACAAACCACACATATTAATGTAGGATGAGCTTGAATCCCTAGGTACCTTGCAGTTAGGCGAAGTCGATAAAGTGAAAGAGTAGTATGATCCTGATAAATCGGATATACGTCCGCGTCCCCGAGTTTTTGGTGCTTTGAAAAATG
>CM031237.1:1016925640-1017104028 GCA_018340775.1 Taxus wallichiana var. yunnanensis
GTGGGTTCCACCTTTTAGACTTTTCCACAAGTAAAATGCACAAAATATTTATGACATCACTCTTTATCCTTATTACAAATATAATATTTATAATTCTTAATCATGTATACCCTACTTCTCTACTTACCCCAACTTTGACATTTTAACATTACCGAACCACTTACGACAAATATTTACTTTTACCACAACATTCCTATTGTACTTTTGACTATTACCGTACTATACATTATTAGTGGCCGTATTGTATTGTGGCGCCATTGTCTTCTATTGGACGCCACTACTAATTATACTTAACATCTTATTCCTAATACATACATTAATAAAATAGAAATTATGGAGGAAAATTTTAATGTCGACATGTTAGCAAGTGACAATAGAAAGCAAAACAAAATGACCAAAAGATGGGGGTTTATTAGTACTTTCTTCACTCAAAAACCATATGAATAGTAGTATGAGACAGGGGACTAAATAATGTCTAAAGCATGTGATTTGTGACTACATTTGCCTCCACTTTATGTTGGTGAGTGGAAATCTTGGTAACACAAAGTAGATAGAGATGAATACACCGATGTCCATGAAGATTGTAGTATAAAAACACATCAAAGGACTAGACAAAGCGTGGAATGATAGAAAGATGATGGAGCGTGGAAACTAAAGATGAAAAAGTACAAAAAAAAAAGTGATGAGAGTGAGTGACGGGCGGAAATGTGTGTGTAGCTTCCGATGTGTGTAATGTACCTTTATGGTTAGTATAGCGTGTGCTACCACAAAATTTTTGTTGTTGCCCCCATTGTTGTAGTAGTTGTTGTTGTTGACTACTTATTTCTCATACGAGTGGACTTTCAAGGATAAAACGACCATGTAGTTAAATATGCATGTATATTTGTGTAAAACACATGTAAAAGATGCATGTATGTATATGTAAAAACATGTAAAAATGTAAAATATGAAAATGAAAAATGGAACATGTGCACCTGATCCATGTTGAGAGAAAGAGTGTAGAAGGAGGATATTATGTCACAGGTTTTTGGGCGATCGATGCCATAGGCTGAATAAGTATAGGGAGAAAGTTGCATTATTCTCCAACCTATAACTACTTCCTTGAAGTTATATGAAGAGATCTTATCTTCCTACTTTTTTGGGTGATTCGATGCCACTAGGCTGAAGTAGTGTAGGGAGGCACACCCACTATAACCTCCAAGCCTCTAACTACTCCCCATAATGCTAAGGACACCATGTCTTGTAAAAGTTATTATGTATGGGGTTCGTAGACTAGTTTGAATCTACTCGTTGTATAACCCATAATGTTAATGGCATAAGTTGAATTAAAGCTGTACCCATAATGTCAAGGGTAGAAAATTGAACTAACTCGCATACTAGTATTGAGTTTTGTATAGTATATGAACCCCAAATGATGCCCTCCCTCTTTGGGGGTACATACAACATCATTGATAGGAGAATGTAGCCCCAAAAGAGGACCAACCACATGAAATTTATAACTCTACCCTATAGGGGGAAAGGAAAGAGCTTTGTAGAATCCAAGGTGTGCACAAACAAGAAGGCTATCCAAAACAAGTGTTAGTATGAACAAACATGCATGCAGAAAGTAATGTGTAAGCTACCAAGAAATATAGTGATGTAAACACGCAAGAAGACAAAGTAAGTTGCACAAAGTGGGCTACTAACATGGGACATCACTCACGATGTCCCAAGACATGCCATGCCATCATGGCCACATATAACAAACAAATGTGCACACCAAACAAAGGGCAAGGCCCACATATAATAACAAGCAATAACAAATAATGTAATAAACAAGTATGGAAGCAAATATTCCTGCATAACAAATGTTGCACATGAAGCACCCATTAGCATGTTAGAAAGATAACTAGTATGTCAAAAGCATGTATAACCAAATAATGTAAAGTTCTAAGTACAAAATGAAACAATAACACCTATAAGAGATGAATGTGGATGCCCCAATGACCAATGTAGGAAGGGTAGAAGGCAAGCATTTGTGTTGCGTGCAAAGGATCTGTATCTGCGATCACAAATAAACAAAGGTGTGAATGCACATGTGTGTATGGTATAGATAAATGACATATAAGAAATCTAACTAGCATGTGTAATAAAGCGATCATATACAAGCAAATGTAAGAAAGAGTAAAAACAACCAAGATATGCAATATGTTGTGGATGGGTGGAATGGAATGCAAGATGGATGATAGGAGCCACGTGCCCCCGAGTGAATGGAAATGTATGCAATGAGGTTCATTTAGTTTTCTCCCTCAACAGTCAAGAATGAACCGTAAATGAGAGTGCATCATCAGGAAATGGTCAAAATGTGTGTATGTTGTGTCTAACGCGTTGTGATGATTATGCATGTGTATTGATGAAATGTGACCTAGAAATGATGTGTGCGTGAACCTTATATCTGAAGTGTATATCATGAAAAGATTAATGTAGGAGTGATGATGTAGCCTAAAGCGTATATCACTACTAGATGAATAAAAGGGAGTGGTGATGTAGCCTAAAGTGTATACCACTACAAGATGAAGGGATAGGTGACCATTTAGCCTAAAACATATGTCACTAACCTAGTAATGTCACATGATAGAAGGTCGAATGATGAACATGTAAGTATGATAAGGTCCATTTAATTTGTAAGCCCTAGGTAGTGAATATGGAATAAGGAGGCTGAAGTGTGTCATCGGGTAGTGAGTGTGGCGCATAGATGACAATGTAGTGTACGTGATGATAGACGACCATATGATGTGTAGAAATTTGCAACACATGATGAATAGTATGTAATGTAATGTGTGTAGGTAGACTAGTAATGTAGGTAAACTTAGTATGTGGTATGTAGGGTGAGTGGTATGTAATGTTAACCTTGTAAACAATAGAAGTGTAATATGATGAATATAAGGATGGTGTAGATGATATGTATGGTGTATAGAAGTGTGAAAACATGAATGATGTGATAGAATGTAAGGTGTAATATGCAAGATATGTAGATAGCCTGAGAGTGTAAAATGTGCATGAAATGTAGATGTAGAATAGTCAATGTGTATAGCCTATGTGATGAGTATGGATGACCATGTAATGAATGCAATGTGTAATGTGTAAAAGTGTGTAATCAACCCTAATGTAGATGTATGTATGATGAATACTAGTATGATGTATGACATGTAATGATGCAAACAAACTATAAAATGTGTGATGTATAAAGAGCTTGTGTAATGCCTATGGTGTAGTGTGTGGGGTTCGTTTGTAGTATGCCCTCTCACGATCAAGTGTGAACCAAAGCATAAGAGTGTGTCATCGGGTAATAACGATGCTAAAACATGTGATGAGTATGCCTATGCAAAGAGATTGATGTATGATTATGCAAGTATGAGAGATGTATTGACACTAATATGAGGAGGGGGATGTGTTAGATGTTATGCCCCCAAGTATGTGGTTATGCATGCATTGTCCTATAAATGATGTTGAACAAAAAATAGAGAAGTGATGTATGAAGGTGGTGAAGTATCATAGATTTTTAAGATTGATTCAATGATGGGATGAATAATGAGAGATCATATGGTATGTGTGATGAGCGATAGATGATTGTAGATGTATGTATGTATGAGTGATCATGTAATAGATAGATATGTTAATGTAAGATGAGACTAGGTTCTTTATTGTAACAGACCCCTCAATAGTCATATAAGAACCATAATAATATGAGTGTGTCATCAGGAGGGTAGGGTGATAAGAGTCACCTACCAAAGACCAAGTTTACATGAAGCGGTGGAAGCATGGTGGGAAAAAGTAATGGTAGGACCATGCGGTGGTGGAATTTGTGATGTGTCTTGACCAAGCAGTAGGAGTAGTTGCTTTGACAAAAACAATTAGTTGTTGAAGTGGTGTAGGATGGGGAGGTATCTTGAATGGTGGTAGCTTTTGTGGTGTGGATGACATTGCCGAAGGTTTGATAGGAGGCCAAGTAGCACTAAGTTTTAAAGGAGGTTGCTTAGATTGACGTGGTAATGTTGTAGATAGCTTGAGTGGAAGAGAAGTGGAACCATCCTTGAGAGGAGGTGGAGTGTATTTAATAGCTAGAGCTTGACTGACCAAAGAAGGTACCTCAAAAGTGATAATATTATGCTTATTAGATGTAACATTTGTAGATGAGCATGCAACAAAATGTTGTGCAATGAATGAGATAAATACCTGACACTCAAGATGTTTGATTCTTCATTGTAAAGCATATTAGTCAGTGTCATTATGTCCATTGGTTTGATGATAATTGCAATATGGGAGACCTTGATATTTATCGAGTGATAAGGAGGATAACAATGCGTAGGTGGTAAAGTGATCAATTGATGACTAAGGAGCTCAGTAAAAAGGTCATGTTGTTTAGTATTGTGATAAAAAATGAAAGGTTCGGTAATGGTATAACTTGAGGATCACTAATATGAGCACATGTAGTAGACATAGAATGATAATGAGGTGTAGAAGGAGAACAAACATGTGCTTGAGAAACATCCTTAAGTTGTTGAATTTCAGATTTGAGAGATGTGATCATGGATTCCATAGCCATAAACTTGTCTTGAAACAAAGAATTTAAATCTTGAATTGATTCCAATAGGGGTTGATTAGATGGAGGAGCACAAGGACTAAGGTCGTCAAATAGATGGTGGAAGATATGACTTATTTCATTTGGTGGCATATCTTTAGGACGACATATATATTCTACTTCTCTTTATAGAAACGACTTAAAGTCGAGATACATTTTAAGCAAATTGGACAAAGGAACTTGAGGAGCTTTATGACCCATGATAGAAGAAAGATGAGGATTTGAAGCACGAAAGACGGGGGTTCACCAAAATGATTAACTAAAATTTAGAATAATAGTAGTTAATATAACTAGGAATAACAATAAATAATAGTACTAAAATGATGTAAATAACAACTAAATAATATAAAGAGTTAACTAGGCTAATGAAAATAGAAACCCTAATATGTAAAGAAGGGTTGGAAGGAGCTTAGCTGATTTGTAGGCTAATTTGGACTGTCTCGTAAAATATAATGAATATTCTGGAAGCAAGAATGAACATGCAAAGGTTCCTAAAAAGGCCAAATCTAAGTGTTTGGCTGAATGGGGCACTTAGGAGAGGATTAGGGTGCCTATGGGTGACCTAGTCTTCACTCTGGGGGCCTTGGTTTGTGTAGGAGGTCCAAAACCAAACTTGTAGGGTCACTAGGTGATTTGAAGCCCTGTTATTTATTGCACTAACTTTTCTATACTTGGCTATATGTCATTGGTAATCAATAATGAAGATAAGACTTGTAAAACCCCAAAACAAAATTATACCTTAAAAATAAAAATGCATATAAAGAGGTCAAACTATCCTCAGCTCCCACAATGGTGGAGTTACTAAATGAGTGCTACACTACATCTCAGACCGATGTAGTTCTATGTGCAAGTGTGTGTAATCATGCCCTAGGTGCTCTTGTGTCAGTCACACTTTGTGAAGGTAGCGAGCAATAACTATGTGTAGAAAATGTAATAGAATGGTGGATGAAATATAATAAACTCCCTCCTATGATTGTGTGATGCAAATGAACCAACCTTGTGCTTTGTGATGGAGCTAAATGGATGCAAATGAGCCCTAGATGCCTTATATGGATGCAACTCTAAATGGATGATAATAGTGACTAGTGCTTGGTCCCTCATATGGTTTCATAACTTTATATTTATATGGTTCTCTTGTTCTAATTTTGTAATTAACCCTAAAAGGATGACCACAAGAAAGATAAAGTGTTCAAACGGCTAGAAAGTTCCCAAAAAGTGTCGAGAAAGTGGGAAAAGGATCTGGGAACCCTAATCGGGACTAGGGTGCCCATCGGTGCCCCAATATTAGCCTAGGCATCCTAGTCAAGGCTAAAATGACAAAAAATGAAGAAAACAAATTGGGAAAGTATGTCTTTGGAGGTTGGAAGCGAGGATAGAATGTAAAGAAAAATGGCCAAAATATGGGGGTTAATTAATAATTTCTTCACTCAAAAATCATATGAAAAGTAGTATGAGATTGAGACTAAATAATGTTTAAATTGTGTGATTTTGTGACTATAATTAGTGTGTGTGTTACGTAGAGAGATATAAACTCGAGAGAGTTCCACGGGGTTGGCATTTGAAAAAATTGTTGACTTTGGAGTTATTTGATCTTTGAGTGGGACATACTTAGGCTGTGTCGACCTATGACACATAACAAGATTAGGGAGGTTCCCCATAATATGCCTATGGTGAATGCATTGCGTGAGAGATGGTGTGCCGATACATGTACCTTTTGGTTGCCTATTGGTGAGATGATGGTGACCTTGGAGGATGTATATTAGATATTATGACTACCGATTGTGGGAGAGAGAGTGTAGGTTATGAGCATAGTGGATTCCCAGAGACAAATGAGAGTAGCGAGATGATATTTTATTAGGACATGAGTATAGAAAGAGACCCATATTATTCTAGATGCCATATTGAGATCAAGTGTTCGCAATTGTGAAAGTTTATCGCGATGGTTATAGCTTCATCGGTGATAGTAAAGGGCTACGGAGTGGGTATATTATATAAGATGCATGATATTTTTCAGCGCATAGAGGAGCATGGGACGAGATTTGCATGGGCATGATGTGTGCTAGCCCATTTATACAGAGATTTATATAGATTCACATAGGAGGACCATGGGGGTGGATAAGGATATCACACATTTTTACATGTGTGGGCATATAATCATATTATGGTATTGAGGCCACTCAATGGGCCACGTGGTGATTGGGTGAGAACCGATAACTTTTCGGTGAGTGGTAGCACTTATAGTAGGAGACTGGACATGATAACTTATAGGTTGATTAGAATCGAATGGGGATAGGGGCAATCATATGGATGCCACAGAGACTATGATGGTTGGTTGGAGGATAAAGTAGAGTTGCAATGCATTCGATGGACCATTTGGTTGGATGAACAATTTTCGGGAGTTGCAAAATTATTCCATGTGAAGCATGTATTGAGTCAATTTGGTATGGCTTAAGATGTGCCCCCAAAGTCATATGTATGGGTAAGAGCTACTAGAGCACTAAGGAAGCCAAGATCGAGGTCAAGTCTCACGGGAGCACAACTAGTGCATGTTGGTCCAAACGAGGCAAATGATGCCATGGAGCCAATATAGGTTGATTGGGCGGGGTGCACCTAGGCCTATTGCAAGTGGTGATAAGTACACCAATGGGTGTTATTATTTCCGGTTGTCATAGATGTAGAAGGTGAGCCATCAATGGGAGGAGTAAATGGGAAATTCCCCCCAATGGAGATTGGTTAGTAGTAGCGTTGGCGGAGCATAAGTATTACTCATATTTATTTGTTAATTGTTGCTTAGTTATTTATATCATAAATGTGTAGTAATTAATGTGATGTTGTATTGTTGCATGTGATGTGTATTAGTTGTTGATTGTTGATTCATCGATACACATGTTGACGAATAATGTGCCTCTAGATGTGCTCATGGGAGGTGGTATGCTAGAGTGAGTGGATGCGATTGTAGGTGAGCATGCCCATTTATTCGAGCTAGTGGCTATAGTGGTAGCCACATGTACTATGTTATTGAGTGAGCATGATGAGGCTCATGCAGAGAGAATGAGTGAGCTAGAGAGGTTATAGGAGGAGGGGCCCTAGCTCAGGATGTATTCACGAGATATGTGGAGCTATAGGGTTGATTCATGGAGTATTTGGTTGATGTGTCTATACTATAGAGACATGTAGAAAGATATAGAGGTGCCACCAACTGGAGTATATTAAGCAGTGAAACATCTAGTTCTAGAGCTCCGTGATTGTATATAGTGATAGTGAAGATGATATATGATGTCTATGGTTATATTGATGCATGGGGCATGCCCCTAATGATTGCAATTTTGTAACTATATTTTTGGCGTGATATATATATATATATATATATATATATATATACATGTGTTGGGTATCATATGTGTTGTGCACTTGTATTGATGTGATGGTTGTCATATGTATTTTGATTTACTAGATGTTGTATGCATTGTTGAAATGGTTGTCTTGATTGTTGAATATTTGAAACATATCATGATGTGGATATAATAGGTAAGTAGTGAATTGAAGATGATTTGTATGTGAATGAGTAGTATAATGATATGACTAAAAGAATGTATGTATATGATGTAATGTGATAGAGTAGTGGAAATGGTAATGTGATGTAGATAATATAAGATATTAAAATAATGATATGTTGATAGTTGTATAATGAGAAGATGTAAAAGCATGTTGATAATAGCATGTGATGAATGATGAAAAAGAGGGGGAAAGGAAGAGTGATGCCCCCAATGTGATAATGAGGTTCATTTTTGTAATAGATCCCTCAACAGTCATGTAAGAACCTTAAGAACACAAGTGCATCATCGGGTAATGAGGTGACCATATAGAAATCACCTACCAAAGATGGAGAGGTGTGTGAGGGATGGTGGGAGAATGTGGGGTTGTAGAACATGAGTATAAGAGGTAAACTAAATGTCGATGAAATGGTGCCAACAATGGGAGGTGTAGTGGTAGGAAACACACATGTTGACGACTTAGGAAGCAAAGGGTTGTATTAGTATTATGAGGTAGATGTAATGATGTAACAATGGATGAGCTAGGTGGAGGACATGGATGGATAATGATCGAGGAGGTGGATTGTAGACACTTGTAGTTTGATCAAAGCACTATTATCTCTAATATTGCACTAACTATTCTCTTCCTTGCAAATTGATGACACATCGTCAGTTAGATCTATCTAACTCCCCTTTTACGACACTCTTTTGGTCTTATTCCTCTTATAAGTCAATTAAATAGGCTATTATAGCCTCTTCTTGGCTAAAATCCTCTTCTTTTTCTATTAGCTTTTGGACTATCAATCCATTTGGTGGATTGATTAGGCCTTTCAGAACCCTCCCAAAACACTAATTTCTCTCTAAACAAGATTAATTAGTCTAACCTAGGTTAATTACCCTAAATCATGATCAACCTCTTCTAAACCTAGTCAAATCTTACTTTGACTTGATAATTAACTTGTTGATTCCTTTTAGTCCCACATGCACCAAAAAGCCTCTCATTTCCTAAATGGAAAACTATAAATAGCCCACTACCCCCTCTCATTTACAAGAACACTTCTTCCCTCTAATATAAACTATAGTATTATTGTTAGGATTAGGAGTTTTATTTCATCTTATTGAGCTATTTGCTTTATCATTTGCAACACATCACACACCATAGAGTAAATGAGAAGAACCATTGGCCTTGAAGCCATTAATGGTGAGATCCCATTCTCTTAAGCATAAACTGATTACTTAGATCCTTATTAGGTTCATTTACTTAAGCTTTCAAGAATAGAGGGTAATTATATTTGTTAAGTTTGCTTGTTTACTTCAAACTAATGTATGCAAAGTAGGAATCCTTGTTTACTTCTTAATTAATGGTCTATTGATCAATTTTCACAAAGCTTTGGGGTTCTTGAGTGTTCTTACCCCATTCCATAGCTTTTGCAACCTTTCTTTGAACACATTTGGCATTACGGTGGGACACTTATGTCCATCCTCCATTAATGGAGGTATTTTAAGTTTTTCAAAGTTCACTTACATGTTTTTAGAGGAAACAACTTGTTATTTTCTTATTTCCATTTCTAAAACTAGTTAAATCACCCTTGTTCACATATATTTTGTGGGTTTGAACTAGAAATAGGCTTCTTTGACTAACAAATAACCTGTTTGCTTTTGAAAAATTTCAAAATCCGTGAGTTTTGCAGGTTTTTCAGGGGGTACACATAGGTGTTTTAAAGGGGGTGCCCGTCAAAACCCTAAGCATCCTCATTGAAATAGGCGTGCACCGTCTGGTCAGTTTGTACTCTTCACTACTAGGTCATTCTTCAAAGAGGTGAGTAGATGTTGAACCATACACGTCTCACGTCGGTGGCACATGTCTTCATCTCTCTCGAATGCGCCTGGTGTTTATGACCCCTTTGTGTAAATTTTTCATTTTGACCGAACATCTCTGTTGAAATATTTGTGTCTTCGTCACTTGTTAGGCGTATACATGTCTTTGTGTGCACGCTAGTGTATTTTTGATATACTGTGGATTTATTTAATTCTATTTAACAGGCATATCCGCTGAGATAGATGCGTCCACATCAAAACCCTAGCATACCTATTAGGAAGGCCCATGTAGGTGTTATACCCATTTTTTAGTTCTTCCGCCACTCGTCTACGTTGGTTAGGGCGTGTATCCGTTGGTTGGGGCATGTTGGTGTCATTCTAGGCATGCAAGCATCTGGGTTAAAATTTGAAAAAAATTCTCTAGGATGTAAAATCATTTTGCTAAAATTTTCGAGGTTTTTTAAGACTAACAAGGTAGATGCAAGGTTTTGTTTTGTTATTTCAACTTGCATAGCTTAAGTGTCTTCATTTCTTAGCTTGAACGAGGCTTGTAAAGTGTGTATGCTCTCTCCTCGTGCCTTCTAGGAAATCTTGGAGATCAAAAGCACTTGTACAACTTTATGTCACACTTTAAAAACACTTGTTCTATGATTCTAAAGGGTAAAATAATTTCCATATGATTTGTCTTAGTGGAATTTTCACATTGTATATGCTCTTCCTTCGCACCTTTGGCGATCTTAGGAATCAAAAGAAAAGTGTAAATTCTCTTTCTTGATATCAATTTGCAAATGGAAAAT
This sequence comes from Taxus wallichiana var. yunnanensis, assembly GCA_018340775.1. Classification (NCBI taxonomy): domain Eukaryota; kingdom Viridiplantae; phylum Streptophyta; class Pinopsida; order Cupressales; family Taxaceae; genus Taxus; species Taxus wallichiana. The sequence goes on from CM031237.1 coordinate 1,016,936,410, forward strand.
TACTAAACTCGTTGTCTACAAGACCTAACATTGTTAAATAAAGGCATCAAAACAAAACACAAAACTTCTAATACACATGTTTACATGCAGATTGCCAAATGGTGTGCTACTTAAAACCACATTTAAGTTAAAAAGATAAAAACACACCATTCCCTTCACACTGTATTGTAGGTTTTGGAAAAGGGTACGTCCCTATCTACTCAACTGGAACATAACCCCTTTGGCATAATGCCTTAAGCTATAATAATGGGGGTGGTTCTAGGAACCCTAAAGTAATCCACCATTGAGTAACCTCGTGGATGAAATAGGAAGCGCTCCACTTACCCACTTGACTAGTATGCATTGTGAGTTAGAGTCAAAGATTGTCCATATTATGGTTCCAGTGATGGTACAATTGAATGCACTAGTTGCTCATTGTATCGAAAGGGGGTACAATAAAGCTGAGATACTCCCAAATCATTCATTGTGACTCTTTGGGAAAATCACACTCACATTAGACAATCTTCTGACACCTAGTTGAGAGAACCTATTAAGGAGGCCATTCTGTCTTGGAGCCCACTTTACTAGTCCTTTATCATGTCAAACCATCACAAAGTGATGACTTGCTTAGATTTTGGATCTTGTTTTTCAAAAACAAGGAAAAGATTCCACTTTCGTTTGATCTAAGTGCCTTTTATCATAGAAAATTAGATGACGTCTCACTTAGCTTAGCTTCTTTCTCATCTTCGGATGAGGCAAAGCTCTGCCCAAGTGGCGCTTAGTTTATTTTTCATCTTTTTGATCTATACCCATGCATTCTCACTTCCTACTTTTGGGGTGAGAAGGGAGCATACCTCACACATCTTATCAAAGACAATACTTGCCACTTTTTTTCCATTTACACCCATCCATGTTTATGGTTGGGTTGTTAAACATCTAAAGTACACAAGTACATTTTCATATCTTTGATAGTCCTTCGATCTTGATTTCAAGATTGTCTTCATTATTCGAGTTTGGTTCATTATTTGTCTCTTCTTGAGTTAATAGTTTTGCTCGCATTCTAGTCGCACAATCTTGGTACTTACATCGTGTTTTCAATTTTTTAGAACATGATATAAGTCCCTTTATTATGCGGTTACGCTACTCACACAATTAAAAACTTCTTGTCATACTCATTACTTGGTTTTAGTTTCGACATCATCTGAGTCTTTTAAAAAGTGTTAATATCACCTTATATATATCACAATAATGTTGTCTTGATACTAACACCTTTCTTGCTTGGTTAATGTATCAAGATAGCATTGTTACGCTATATCTAGTCGTGAATTCCATTTTTAGAAGACTTAGCTTTCATCGGCATTCAAACTAGTTTTAGTATACCTTGTCGAAGAGACTACGTCAATACCACTTTGATATTTAGGCCTTGTTAGAATTCTAACTTGACCTACGCATTGATACGATATTGTCACTATTCGTTTTAGGGTATAGGCTTGGTAACAACAAAATTGAGTGATCATTACATTTAAGTGTGCATATGAGTGTTCTTTGATAAAAATGATTGCATAACATTGCATCTAGGACACACTGTGGCATATTTCAAACATCACCTCAAACGACTTGTAAAATCATACATTTAGGATCCACACAAGCTTCATACAAATGTCAGCTAGTAATGCCTAAAATCACAAAGATGAAAACCAAATCAAATGAACATGACTTAGGAGAAAACCCTTTTGAAACCTTCCCATTTAGCGGCAACAACTTAGCGCCTCTCTTTTCTCAAGTCAAGGATGCAGAGCCATTAATTGACCATAGTGGAGAAGAGTCGGACTCTTCCAGAGAGCAACAAAGATTAGACCTAGGTAGATTCGATGAACTCCTATATTATAATAGAGATCAAGTACTCGCAAGAGTCTTAGAATTAGGAGCTAAGCTTCCACATGAACGTGAAGTAGAAACCAAGGTCATTAATCACAAAATAGAAGAACGAGTATCACTCTTAGACATAGATAACCCCTTTGAGATGGGGTACGCTTCTACTTCTAGGTAACATCACGCCACTGTCGAAGGAGACCCATCACGACAACCTTACTACAAAGCTTCACGTAAAGTGAATATTGAGCGTAAAGCCTCACCTCCTCCCAAATTCAATGAAGAAGAGGACCCTCTAGTTGAAGAGGAGATCCTTCAAAAATAGATCTTGAAACTGAGCGTAAATTAGCAAACCTAGGCTCTTCAAGAAGAAACATATACAAAGACAAAATGAAATCTAGCAAGTTTCACTTTGATCCATACACTGACACTACCTTTAAGGTAGCTAAGGCACAAAGACCAATGTCACCTACTAAAGAACAACTCATTCAGAAAGAGTTACAATTGATGAAAGACACACTTACTACCCTACAAGAGGGAAACGTAGGCCATAATAGGAAATACTTATATGAGGAGTTGTGCCCTTACCCATTCGACAAGGAGGGACAACCCTTTCCAAAGCACTTCACCATTCCAAAGTTTGACAAATATAAAGGTAAAGGTGATCCTCAAGATCACATCAAATACTTTTATATGGCTTGCCAAGAGGTCACATATAGCGATAATTTCCTAATACGACTCTTCCCTCGTAGTCTAGGGGCACTACCATTGGAATGGTTCTTCAACATACCCAAGGGGTCTATTACAACATGGCATGCGTTGGTAGAGAAATTTGTACGACATTATTCCTTCAACATGGAAAATGATATCACGATGAATGACCTCTACAATGTAAAGAAAAAACCCAATGAGACCTTTGCAGGCTTTTTACAATGATGGCGAGGGTTGGCAAGTCATTTCCCTTGTGCATTACCAGAAAAACAACTAGTGAGCATATTTGTTCCTAACTTAAACCCATAAATAGCCTTCCATTTACAAATGCATTATGGCTCAAACTTCAAAGAGGTCATAGAGAAAGGTGGTCAAATCAAGAAATCCCTCATCATGAAGGGGATGCTTAAGTCCGTCGTTAAAGACAAACATGAAGCCAAATCCGTAGACAAACCGAAGTTCTTCAATAAAAACAAACATGTTGTTGGTGATGGCATTACAGACTCCAAGAGAGTCCAAGCCGTGCAGACGGGCCCGCTTTTGAAGCTCTCACAAGGACCTCATCCCAAGGCACCCACTAAATGTACATTTACGCCATTAATGGAATCCCTATCTGCCATACTAAAGTAGTTAGATAATGTAAAAATGGTGGAATATCCAACTGCGACAGTACCATACCCAAAAGATGCTCCAAAACCTGGTTGGTTCAAGGACCATGAGTACTGTGACTTCCACCATGTTAAAGGACACAAGATAAATAGGTGTTTAAGATTGTGTCATTACATACAAGACCTCATTGAAGAGGGTAAGATTGCCGTAGATTTTCCCCCTGACTCAAGACAAGGTCCAAATGAGAAAATGGGTATCTACAAAGAGCCTTTTCCTAATCATGCAGATAAAAAGAAAAGGAAGCCAGATCATGGACAAACCTCCAATGATTATAGGACTATCGCTTATATTTATCCCACTAATGACAGTCCCTTTGATTCTCTCATAGGATGTATTCACTCATCTGATGAACAGTCAACACTATCTAGATCTTAGAAAAGAGTTATGCAGTAGGGACGATACATGCTCATTTAATCATACCAGATCCCCTACCTATCCCTCAGGAAGGTCAATATAATTTGATAGACTAGTTAGAGAAAACACCTGCTAGGATATCCATTCTCGATCTCCTCAAAATCTCTACTACCCATAAGAACATACTATATAAAACATTGCAAAATTTAGGAGTCTCTATAGATGTAGATCCCACGCACCTCAAGCCATGATTACACACCTCGACTCCAATGATCATATTACTTTTGATTGCACCACAATCCCACGTAACAACCCAGAACACAACTTACCCTTATACCTAGAAGTGGTGGTTACCCGTCGCAAAATCAAGAGGGTACTTGTGGACGGTGGATCTGGTCTAAACATTTATACTTTGAAGTTGGTTAAGTAGCTAGGCCATTTAGAAATGGATCTAGGGGCCAAGACTATTATGATCACAACCTATGACAATGAAGAATGAGAATCAGTGGGTACTATAGTAGTTCCCATGGAAGTAGGCCCAACTTTTCATGACACGACATTCCATGTCCTTGACTTGGACCTTCCATACAACATGCTCTTGGGTGCCCATGGATCCATGCCATGCAGGCCATTCCATTGACTTTCCATTAGTGTATCAAGCTATGTCATGAAGGATAAGTGGTTACCATTCTGGGTGATCCGAACCATTCACACATTGTAGGGCATTGCACAATTTTTCTCGTGTGGCTTATGAATGTCCTTCGGTAGATGTTGTTATCCCCTACAAATGGAAGCTATTAAGAAATGGGTAGATTCAGAGTCACTCACGCCTTATAATCAAGATTTTCCTTCGTTAGTCAACCCGTTCTCTTCATGGGAGGCAACATCAGAAAAATATGGCCTAGGTGAGCCATTCACTCTTGAACAGGATTTGTTAATATCAGATTTATCAGTATCTCCCAAAACACGAGGTAAGCCTTATTTTCAGTTCAAGAGTACTCGGGAGTAGTGTCCTAAACCATTGGAAAATTTTTTCCCTAGTGGTCTCCTATCTAAGGAGAAGATGTTAGAAAATCCCATTAGTAGAGTATCGAAAGGTTTCATGGCTTCATGCCATCAAAACCCCAAAGATATCAAAGGTCACCGCATGATGTTTGCCATAGGTTACATTGGGTTTAGATGTGGAATCAAAGAACAAATCCTGCAGAGCCTATTCCCATCCCCTGCTTCAAGTTTGATAAGCATGGCCTAGGGACGAGGCCTCATAACGCTCTACCCTTTGAGATTTACGCCACCTCTTCTAAACGTGAGGACGTTTCATCTCATTCTGATAGCGATGAATATTCCCAGTGTAGCCTCTACAAGGATCTTTCTTCCACTAACCTATTCCCAGATTCGGTTGTCCTTATCTTATCTGGATCCAACCCCCTAACCAATTATCAAATAGCCCTTGTATATCCTGAACTTATAGATTAGGATCAACAACTTCACATACTAGTAGACTTCTTTGAAAATGATGAGGCATTTACAGAGTTCATGAGACTCAAGGATTCTATTCCAATTGGGGATCACAAGAAAGGATTTACAATTCAACTAGACACCTGTGCATACTTTGGGGAAGAGGTAGAGATGTGTGGACATTTGAATAAGAAGGTGGTAAAAAAGTAAAAACACTTCAGAGAAACCTTGCAGAAAAGATAAATGAAAGTCTCACAGTGAAAAACTCTTTGAAACACTCATAGATAAATAAAACGAAGAGTCTATGGATGAAGTGGTTTATCCATTTAAAGATGATGATGAGCTACCATAGGAGGTTGATCTTACTCTTCCCCCTGATCCTACATGGATGGAAGATGCTTCTAAAATTCTTGTTGAGGAAATAATTAGTGTCAACATTGGCTCAGAAGAGCAACCTAGAATGATAAAGTTGGGAGCTTCACTCTCTCATACCTAGGAACATAAGGTCTTTCAAAGAGATCTCTTAAGGGAATATGTGGATATATTTGCATGGACATACGTATATATTCTCGGTTAGGACCTAGAATTGGTTGTGCACAACCTCGTTATGCACCTAGACGCCAAACCCATCTTATATAAGATAGGCACCAAACCCATGCTTAAACAAAGTTGACGTGTGATCGTGGGAAGTTCAAAAGTTGAGAAATATGCACCCTAAGGTGACACTCCTTATCAAAGAAGAATCAGAAAAACTATTAGTTGATTTCATTAAACCCATTGACTATTCAGAGTGGATCTTTAACATAGTCCCCTGTCTGACAAAAGAAGCTTATTGGCATAAGAATCTGCACTGATTTTAATGACGCCAATAAAGCATGCCCTAAGGATGACTTCCCCTTGCCTAACATTGACATGATAGTTGATTCCACCGTTGGTTATGAAATGTTGTCTTTAATGGATGGGTTTTCAGGTTATAACCAGATACGGATTACAGAAGAAGATCAGCATAAAATAACCTTCATCACCCTGTGGGGAACATTTTGCTACAAGGTCATGCCTTTTGGACTCAAGAATGCCATGGGGCCACCTATCAACAAGAAATGATTGTTATCTTCCATGATATGATGAATGACATCATGGAAGATTATGTTGATGAAATCCTAGCTAAATCCAAGAGTAGAGGAGAGCACCCTGAAGTGTTAAAACATATCTTTCAATGTCTCAGGGATTATAAGGTGTACTTAAACCCCAAGAAATGTGTCTTTGGTGTTTTATCAAGAAAGCTCTTGGGTTTCATAGTTTCACAGAGAGGGATAAAATTGGACCCTACATAGGTTACAACTATCACAGAAATGCCTCCACCTATAACTCTCAAACAACTGAGAAGTTTACAAGGAAAGATTTAGGAAATCCATCGTTTCATTTCACCGAACTTGTATCCCGAATAAGTGCCACCCATTTACCCATCTACTAAAGAAAGACATCAGTATTCAACAGGGGACCAGATTGTTAAAAGGCTCTTTGCACTACTAAAACAAGAGGCGGTTGACTTGGTCAACCCACCGTACTCATGCCACTTACCCAATGCAAACCTCTCCTCTTGTACATTTCCACTACCCAATTTGCTATTGGTGCATTGCTTGCCCAATATGATCTAAACCATAAAGAAAGGGCAGTTTATTATCTTAGTCGCACTTGACATTCGTGAAATTTGGATAAATGAAATGAAACCTTTATGCATGATTGATAACTTGATTTCTTACGAGTCAATTACCGACATATTGAAAAGGTCATTGGCAACAATTGCCTCTTGACCTTCCAAAAGCTTCGCCATTATCTCCTAAACAATAAAACCAAATTCATATCCAAAGTTGAACCTCTCAAATACCTTTTATCCAAACCCACCCTCACATGCCGAATGGCTAATTGGATCATTCTCATAAGTGAATTTGATATTGAGCTTTGTAAATCGAAATCCTTGTTGTCCTCTCCTCCCATGTAAAAAGGAAAGGTATTGGTTGATCAATTAGTAGAGGCTCATGTACGAGAGATGGAACCTTTGTGTGCGGATCTCTGTATACATATATGATGTACATCAAGAGTCTCAGAGTGGCAGTCCATTTTGATGGATCATTCACCTTCCATGGATCTATAGCAGGAGTGGTGCTCATTACTCCCACAAGGGAGGTCATACTAAGAGCATTCTGGTTGGGATTTCCATGCACTAATAACATTGCAGAGTATGAGGCACTCATCACTGGCTTCAAGCTAGCTATTACTTGGAATATTAGACAATTGCGAGTCATTGGAGACTCCCAACTTATCATTAAACAAGTTAATGATGAGTATAAAGTTAAAGATGAGAAGCTCATTCCATATAAGAAAATGGTCAAAACCTTGAAGGAATACTTTACAATGATCATATTTGAGCAAAAGCCAAGGTCGCACAATAGATCCATAGATGTTATGGCTATGATTGGGTCACTGTTATGCATACCACCTCAGGAGAGTAAAATTCCTTTCTTTGTAGAGCATTTACAAGTGCCCGCATATGATATGCCAGAGTCATGTTTGGCATGTGAAGTTGTTGGTCCATTATCCCCCTAGTATGACCCTATCTTTCAATACCTACAAGATGGTACTTTTCCACTGACATTACTCATTCTAAAAATAAATTCCTTATCCACCGTATAACCTGTTATACCCTCCTAGGAGGAACCCTTTATCATCATGGCTACGACGGAATCATTTCACTATTTGGATGTCTCAATCCATGTTATTAAGGAAGTACACGGTGGTATTTGTGGAGCGCACACTAGCGACATGGTCTTGACTAAAAACTATTAAGAGTAGGCTACACTGGACATTGGCCTACCATGGAGTCACTGTTGCGATTTTGTAAAGAAATGTGAGCTATGCCGAAGTATGGAAACTTAATACATGCTCCAAAGACAGCTTTGCATCCTATCACAACACCTTGGCCATTTTCTAAGTGGGGTCTAGATCTCACAGGAAGTGAAATATCCCCTTTCCGGATTTATTTTATATTCAAGATTTCCAACCAAATTTTTCACAAATAAAAATCTGATTTTATGACAGCAGTATATAGAAAAATATGACAACAAAGTACAGTTAAGGCAGCAAGGTATAAAATCAGAAAATAACCAATATCTTCACTTTTATTGCAATTAAACTAACATGCAACAACATGCAAGTAACATGCATCAACATGCAATGACATGCATCAACATGCAATGACATGCATCAACATGCAATGACAAGAAGTTCCACTGATAAAATAAATGATCTCTCTTACTGAATATGGTTGTCTTCTCTTTCTGGACTTGAAACTGGATCAACAAGCCTCTGAAACTCTGAATCTAACAACCCGATCTAAATAAACTCCACAATAGCAAACTAGGGCTGGATCTCTCACCACCGAAGAGTGCTCTACTAGCTAGGGATAGATCTTTCACTACCGAAGCTAGGGTTCTTGCGGAATTTCACCTCCACAAGCAAGGAAAGCAAGTTGAAAGCTCTAACATAAGATGGCAAAATGAACCTCTATTTTTCCTCCCCAAACACCACCTTTTATAACTTTTTCCATCATAAAAGTGGCCATAAAACCCTAATTCGACCCCCCCTTGGAGATATGTCATATTTTAATCGTCACTTAAAGTGACTTTATTTCTCCTAGGCCAAAAAGTCCACTTAAGTGACCCCAATGAAGAAATAGAACATTACCCCACCTTTTTCACTTAAGTCATCATAAAGTACATGCATAACACCAAAACATAACATATAAGTGAAATGTAGGTGAAAACCATACCCAACAACTCTCTACGCCGCTAGCCCCTTGGGTATGACCAAGGCTAAGACGGAAAACCAGTCGCTAGACCGTGGAGGTAGGAATGGGGACATTACAGTCCGCCCTTCCCAAAATTTGCTTGTCCTCAAGCGAACGTAAACTAGGGTGCTGTAAAATCTGCTCTCCCTCCCAAGTGGCATCCTCTAGTGGTAAGTCTTTCCACCGCACTAGATATTCTGTGATTACCTTGTTCTGAAGCTTCCTTTGTCTTACCTCAATAATAGATTCTGGTTCTAAGACCAGCTTCCCCTCGTCATCCAATGGTGGTAAATCTGTGGAAGGCGCAATATGTTGTCCAAGTGCCTTTTTGAGGCATGAAACATGGAAGACATTATGAATCTTACTGTGCTCTGGAAGCTCCAACTCATATGCTACTGCCCCAACTCTGCGCACTATCTTGTATGGCCCATAGAATCACGGTTTTAGCTTCTCTACACCGCTCTTCTTGAGTGAGGATTGTCTGTATGGCTGCAACCGTAAGAAGACCAAATCTCCAACCTCGAATGATCTCTCAATTTTGTGCCTGTCTGCATATACCTTTTGTTGATTCTGCGCTTTCTGTATGTTCTCCTTGAGAGCCTTTAGAATGTCCTGGTTCTCCTGTACCCAATCACGAGCTTTGGGAGCTCGGCTATCTGATAATACTAGGTCTACAAATGAGGATGCCTCATAACCATATAATGCTCGAAAAGGAGTCATACCAATACTCATCTGGTAGGTGGTATTGTAACAATATTCACCCATATGTAGCCATTTGACCCATGCACGCTGATGTCCTGCAACATAGCTACGCAAGTAGCCCTCTATCCACTTGTTCACTATCTCAGTTTGCCCATCAGTCTGTGGATGATAGCTGGTACTAGGTGTCAGCTCCGTACCTGCAAGCCTGAAGATCTCCTGCCAGAATGTACTCATGAAAATCTTATCCCTATCGCTGACAATACTCTTAGGCAACCCATGATGCCTAAAAATACCTGTGAAGAAAGTCTGAGCCACCTGCGGGCCTTGTGCCCTGAAGGCATAGAAAGGAAATGGGCATATTTAGTCAACCGATCAACCACCACATATATGCAATCATGCCCATACACTGAGGGAAGACCTGTGATAAAATCCATGGATATACTCTCCCACTTCTGTTCGGAATAGGCAGAGGTTGTAGAAGTCCTGCTGGGAAAGAGTGCTCTGCCTTGGTTTGCTGACAAACCAAACACTCCCTGACATGGTTAAGGACATCGTCCTTTAACCCCTTCCATGTGAATCTCTCTCTGATGTACCTGTATGTCTTAAAATATCCTGGATGTCCAGCCAAGGGTGTATCATGCACTGCTCGAAGGATCTTCTCCTTCATTTTGGACTCTGGTACAAGGAAAATTCTATCCTTGTAGTAGATGAGGTCATCCACCACTCTGTATCGATCATCCTGAATAATGCCATCCATAATCTCACATGCAAACTGATTTTTGGAGTACTCAACAAGTATATGAGCCTTCCAATCAGCTGAAATCTCTGACATAAAGAAAATCATAGAATCAAAGCAAGGCCTCCTAGACAGTGCATCACCACCACATTATTCTTACCTTTCTTGTATTCTATGTCGAAATCAAAAGCCTGAATCTTATTTACCCATCTCTGTTGGTGGTCATTGAGATCCTTTTGCTCCAAAAAGAACCTCAAGCTATTGTGATCCGTATGAACCACAAATTTGCTGCCCACTAAATATTGTCTGAATTTGACCAATGCATGCATAATGGCCAACATCTCCTTGTCGTAAATTGAGAATCCTCTCTCTACTGGACTCAATTTCTGACTCTCATAGGCAATGGGATGCCTATCCTGCATGAGCACTGCTCCAACACCCACTCCTGATGCATCGCATTCGAGTACAAATGGCCGAGTGAAATCTGGCAATGTAAGAACTGGACAAGAACTCATCACCCCCTTAAGGTGATCAAAAACCTGTTGTGCTGAATTTGACCAAGAAAAATCCCCTTCTTGGTCAAGTCTGTCAAGGGTGCAGTCAAGCGAGAGAAGTTCTTCACAAACCTCCTATAATATGTGCATAGTCCCAAGAATCCTCTTAAGTGTGTCAAAGTCCTAGGTGGTGGCCAATCCAAAATCACCTGAATCTTCTCCCTATCCACCTTGACTCCACCTCCTCCGATCACATAGCCCAAATATAGCAGCTCTGTCATACCGAACTCGCACTTAGAAGCTTTCGCATAAAGTGAATTAGCTTCCAAAATTCCCAACACCTCATCAAGATGTTGAATGTGATCCTCCCACGTCCTACTGTAGACCAAAATGTCATCAAAGAAGACCAATACAAACTTCCACAAATGGTGGTTGAACACATGGTTCATGCAGGACTGAAATGTGGCCGGTGCATTAGACAAACCGAATGGCATCACCAAAAACTCGAAGTGGCCATAGTGGCACCTGAAAGCTATCTTATGCACATCCTCCTCTCTGACCTTGATCTGGTGATATCCAGATCGCAAGTCTATTTTGGAAAAATAGACTGCTCCATGTAGCTCATCTAGTAGTTCATCAATGCGTGGCACATGATACTTATTTTTATTGTCTTCTTATTTAGTGCATGGTAATCTATGCACATTCGCATGGTTCCATCTTTCTTCTTCACCAACACCACTGAAGAAGCAAAAGGACTAGAACTAGGTCTAATATGCCCCATGTCCAGAAGCTCATGTATAGTCCTCTCAATCTCATCCTTAAACCGTTTGGGGTGATGGTAAGGAGTAGTAACCACTGGCTTGTGCTGTCCCCAAGCTCAATCACGTGTTCAAACCCCCTGTCTGGTGGTACACCTGGAGGTATGTCCTGAAAAACTGCATTGTGCTTGTCCAATAGGCCTTGGACATCCACATGATACTCTGGATGGTCACTCCCTGTATTCTTGGTCGAAACCAAGCAATGAATGGCCCAATCCACCTCATCGTGCCGAAAGATCCTCTCCATCCTCTTAGCTGTGACTACCCTGGGTGCTCCTGTAGATAGACCCCTCAAGGTTACATTCCTGCCCTCGGACTTGAATTTCAGCTCCATCGTCTGAAAGTTAGTACGAAATTCACCAAGGGAGTGAAGCCACTGAACTCCCAATACTACGTTGGTCTCTCCAATGCCGACAATATAGAAGTCATCAGTAGCGGTGTAGTTCCCCATGGTGATGCTCAACTGTGGAACTTTACGAGTGCATCTCATAGACTCACCATTGGCTACAACAACGTTGAAGCCCTCAAAGTCCTCTATCTGTAGGCCGCGTCTCTCAACCAAGGATGCATCAATAAAGTTGTGGGTAGCCCCACTATCAATAAGTACAACAACACGCCCCTGCATAACTCCCCTAACTCTGAATGCCTTGTACCTCGGGGTACTAGACAAAGTGGCTATAGTCTCCTGAGGGAAAACCTCCTCCTCTTGCTCATCAGTACCATCCAAAGCATCTTCATCTCCGTCATCCATTTCCTGGGTCTCTAGCTGCTCATCTCCATCACTCTCTCTCTCTCTCCTCCTCAAAGACCTCAATGAATTGGGCCTTGCCCTTTCCTGTGCAATCATGTCCTCGGGGCCCACGGTGAACGGCAATCGAAACAAAGTTTCTTTCGCCTCAGCTCATCCCTAAGCTCTCGTGAAATAAATGGCTTTCTAGCCATCTCCTGTCTTTGTGGTGGCCCCTTCGGCTGGAACCCATCTGTTCTAGATGGGGGTCCTCTCTGTTGAACTCGAGGTGGAAACCTTGGCTTCAGAGTGGCTAACTCCAAATCTCGGGCTCTCCTGATGGCATCATGTAGTGAAGAAGGCTCGAATGCCTTCACAAACCCTGCTAGTGAATCTGTCAGCCCTGCTATAAAAAGTGAAGTCAACCTCACCTCAGAAACATCAGTAACCATCACTGACAACCGCTGAAAATCTGCAATGTACCCATCCAAGGATCCTGTCTGTCTCAAATGAGTCAACTCTCTGAAGAATCTGTCGGGATCCCGCCTGTCAAACCTGCCCACCAGTCTCTCTGCAAAATCCACATAAGTGGTAATATGCGTGTGTCCCTGTGTGACAAGGCCATGATGCCACCAATCATGTGCATCTCCCTCAAGATGTAGGATTGCAAATTTTATTGCATCCTCTTCGCGCATGGGATTCAAGTCAAAGTAAGTTTTTAACTTCTGAATCCATGATTTTATGGTACACTTCTTGGATCCATCGAAGTGTGGAACTGAAATCTGCCCCAATCGCCTCTGTAGCTCAGGAACATGAGGATAGTGATCCCACTTGGGCCGGCTACCGATCTTCATCCTGCAATACTCCGGGAAAGGCATATTAGCTTTGAACCCTTCACTCAAGGATTCATACTTTGCCCAACAAGTCTCCTCATCAATAATATCCCCTTGTTGCCCAACCAGTGTCACTTCTGGATCTTTCAGGAAAACTGGTTCATGCATGCTCAACCGTGTGTTTTGGGATGAAGGAGTGTGCTGCCCTGATCTGTCGTTTTCATCTTTGTGAGTCCGCACCCTGAATTACTGTTTTCACCTCTTTCCATATGGTTCCCAAGGCCACCCTGTGATAATCTCTCTGTGAGTTGGCTCAAGTAGAGGTTTGTAGTCTCTTGTTGTTTTACCATATTTATAAACATTTTCTTCATAAACTCTTCATTCAGCTATTCCTCTGATTTTCCATCTTTATCCGCCATGTCTGGACCTTCTTTCTTGGGTGTATTCTTCCTGGAATAAACCTTCATACACTACCCAACAGGCTATAGAAAAGACTGCTCTGATACCACTGAAATATCCCCTTTCCGGATTTATTTTATATTCAAGATTTCCAACCAAATTTTTCACAAATAAAAATCTGATTTTATGACAACAGTATATAGAAAAATATGACAACAAAGTACAGTTAAGGCAGCAAGGTATAAAATCAGAAAATAACCAATATCTTCACTTTTATTGCAATTAAACTAACATGCAACAACATGCAAGTAACATGCATCAACATGCAATGACATGCATGTAACATGCATCAACATGCAATGACATGCATCAACATGCAATGACAAGAAGTTCCACTGATAAAATAAATGATCTCTCTTACTGAATATGGTTGTCTTCTCTTTCTGGACTTGAAACTGGATCAACAAGCCTCTGAAACTCTGAATCTGACAACCCGATCTAAATAAACTCCACAATAGCAAACTAGGGCTAGATCTCTCACCACCGAAGAGTGCTCTACTAGCTAGGGATAGATCTTTCACCGAAGCTATGGTTCCTGTGGAATTTCACCTCCACAAGCAAGGAAAGCAAGCTGAAAGCTCCAACATAAGATGGCAAAATGAACCTCTCTATTTTTCCTCCCCAAACACCACCTTTTATAACTTTTTCCATCATAAAAGTGGCCATAAAACCCTAATTGACCCCCTTGGAGATATGTCATATTTTAATCGTCACTTAAAGTGACTTTATTTCTCCTAGGCCAAAAAGTCCACTTAAGTGACCCCAACGAAGAAATAGAACATTACCCCACCTTTTTCACTTAAGTCATCATAAAGTACATGCATAATGCCAAAACATAACATATAAGTGAAATGTAGGTGAAAACCATACCCAACAATGCTAGCCCCTTGGGTATGACCAAGGCTAAGATGGAAAACTAGTCGCTAGACCGTGGAGGTAGGAATGGGGACATTACACAGAAGCTCCATCCTTCTTCTTCGATGGCCACACCCATATTATCACTACCACTGAGTATTTTACAAAATGGGTAGAGGTTGTGCCTCTCACTTATGTCACTGGTGCGCAAATTTCAAAATTCATCATGAACCATCTCATTTTTCATTACGGTATCCCTTAAGCCATTGTCACTGATAATGGTAAGTCCTTCAAGAATAAAACGGTTAAGACATTGTGTCAATGCTTCCATATCCAACTCAAGTGGTCTACCCCCTATTACCCCCAAGGTAATGGATAAGCAGAGGCTACTAATAAAACCCTCAGACGGATCATGGAGAAAATGGCCGGTAAGATTGGCCATAATAGGCACTTACAGATACATCTTGCCCTCGGGCCTATTAAACCTCCATCCGCACCCCCTACCGCGCAACCCCATATTCACTTGTCTATGAAACTGAAGCCATCATACCTCTAGAAGTGGAGCTTCCTCCCGAGAATATCTCTTAGGGACTATCTTGATAAAGACGAGGACTACAAAGTTGCTCGACGGCGATTTGGAACTATTAGATGAAAAGCATATCAGAGTGCTCAATCACCTGAAAGTCTATCAAAACAGAGTATCCAGGGGATACAACAAATACATCATTCATTAGGAATTTGATGTAGGAGATCTAGTTCTAAAATAAAATCAGAAGAACACCATCAAGGACAGAGAAAAGAAAGGTAAGTTTGAAGCTAACTGGCTAGGCCCTTATGTGGTGGTTGCTAAGTATGGATCAGGAGCCTATAAACTTGCATACTCGGATGGTGAAGAGCTTCCAAAACCTATGAACGCCATGCACCTCAAGTGGTTCTATGCTTAAGCATGACGAGAATATCAAAAGAACTAAAAATAGAAAAACAAAGAAAAAACAAGAAAAAATGAGAAATTTGAGAAAACAATAAAGAAAAAGTAGGTCGTCCACATGTGAAAACCATGCAATTATGGCGCAGTGGGTAGGTATTTGAGTGAAAACCGGTCTCCAACACTCAAAGAGGATTTGTTGGTCACAAGTCACTCTTGCATCAGGATGGGTAACCCTCACTACTTTCTAGATATAACTTCCTTTGCTAGGTCTAGGAACCCTACGAATCCATCTTCACGAGTCATGATCTAGCTTATTTGCTCTTATATCTACATGAAGGATGTTGCCTTTGTATATTCCCATCTAATGCTAGGGGCACCTTCACATTCCACTTTCTCGTACATACATGTGTGGCATTCTTCCTTTTATATATTCCCACATCACATTGGGGGAATCCATGCTTCTTTGTCCTTGTACATTGCTTTTAGAACATGACCTTAGAAAATACAAAAACATTCGGAAAAGGGATACAAAAAAACCTAAACATTCAAAAAATATCCCTTCTAGGGACGAAGCTACACCAACTGCACAATGTTGTCTTAGAGAAGCCTCAAAACAATGTGAACAGTAGCCTTGAAAACTTATCTTTCTAGATAAACCCAAAAACATTAGAAAAACATATATCAATGTTGTCTCACAAAAACAAAGTAGTATTCAAAGATTGCTTTTGGTTGTTGGTTTGTATAGTGTTGATGTTCGAGCTTCTCATATTGTATATTTTTAGGAGTAGTTTGTTTCTTACCTTAGATTAAATCTTGTTTAGTTTAAATTGTGTATTGCATTGAATTCATTTTCTTGTACAAACGTTGGTATGACCACATCATCTGTTATATGCATCTATTAGGATTCATCTTACTTACTTAGATTGAATGTCAATTTGATCTCTTTGGTATGTTTAATAAATTCATGTGTTTTGCATCATAAGTTGTGTTGTGTTGTATAGGTACAATTGTTTAGCTTTGTTAACTTTTGCTTGTGTGTTTATCTCTTGCATAGTTGTTTGTTATCACATCTATCATCTACCATTCATCACATATAAACATCATCTACTACATCATATATACAGAAATGCTAAGTATTACATCATGCATGTATGCTAAGCTAATCATCACATATCATATTATCAATGGGGGCAAGAGGGGTTGCACATAATCACAAATCTATCCCCCACACACCAATATCATCCATAGATCATCCCAAGTGCTAGAATAGAAATCGAAGCATTCCATAAATCCAAAGCATGTGATACTATCTACAGATATATCATCAATATGAAAACATGGAACATAAACATCTCTAAATCTAAAGTATGTCACATACATAGAGGAAAGGGAAATCATACATCATGATACAATAGTTGCAGAGCAATAAC
This sequence comes from Taxus wallichiana var. yunnanensis, assembly GCA_018340775.1. Classification (NCBI taxonomy): domain Eukaryota; kingdom Viridiplantae; phylum Streptophyta; class Pinopsida; order Cupressales; family Taxaceae; genus Taxus; species Taxus wallichiana. The sequence goes on from CM031237.1 coordinate 1,016,953,282, forward strand.
CACAAATCATAAAAGGCATAATCACAACATGACATAACAAAATCATCATCGAATGTCCATATAATACATGTATAAATGTCTCGTCTCAAAACTCAAGTATACATCATTGATACAATATGCCATCTAAAAGGGGCATGCATCAAAACTGAGCCTTCATCAAGAGGCATCATCAAAATAATGGTACATGAATCTATACATTGATCAAAATCAGCCTTCATAAGAGGCATGTATACAATACATCATGTACAAAAGGTAAAGTAAGGAACTCAACCACAACTCGTGCCCTCTCTAGGGGCTCTCGGGTCCATGACCTAGGGACGAAAGAGTGGTGGTTGTGATGGACCGGCACCGGGGGTACCACCCCGCTTGCTGGCTTTGTTGTCAACCGATTTCTTGTAATTGGTCTCGAACCGATCTAAATGAGTGACCCGATCACCGTGACCAGAACTTGTCGCACTCACACCTAACTACTCAAAAGGTGCTACCCACTACTTTGTTGGGACTGCTCTGAAATAGGTGGTCCTATAGTATAAGGCCTCGCCACCGGCCCTCATAACATCGTGAATCATATTAGCATCTCCAAAAGTAGTGGCTACCTGAATGGTGGTATCTTGCTCACCTATCAATCTACCCTGTCAGCATGGGCATGTCTAGTAGTAGTGACCTCTTGGTCTCTATCTCGTAGTAATGGTCTACACAGGCTCGTGCCTCGATCTCTCTCTGGATAATATAACCCTGTACATGTGCCTCGCACTCGATCTCACTGACCAAGGGTGCCCTGTAGATGGGTCTATGCATGGTGTAGTAAGCTCAATAACTGAGCCCCCTGTGCATCCATCTGTCTAATCGATTCTACCATGCAACACTATCCCCACTGAGTGGCCCGAGCTCGACATGATCTCTCTCAACCGTTAAAACTTGTACTTGAGAACCGGCTCCGATCTCGCTCTCTGTCAGGGGCTCAGTACTACACCTGGCCTCATCTCTCTCTATCCATCCACCTATAACTATAAGACAATCACCACCATAATCTGTTGTGAAGTGCAACCAACTACCCATCATCACCACCACCCCTGGAGCATGAGGTGGTGGGCCCTGCTCTGGAAATACCTACTGAAGAGGGGTGTATATCCTCGCTAGAATGCCTACTGGAGGAAAATCTATGTCTAGTGCCCCGGGTTCCTGCTCTCGGCTCGAGCTCTGGTCCCTGTCTCTATGGATGCTATAATAGAGGACCCTGTCCCCTACCCCTAACATGACGCTATGAGTCGGGACCACCACCACCATCATCATCATCCTTACCAGCCTCCACCCTCATCCCCACTGGGAGGCCCCACTAGAGGAGCTCTCACACCGACATCATAAGCTACCCTAGAAATGGTCAAATGATGTGGGATCACACCATGGTACCATGGCACATACTTAGGTGTGCAACTAGGATCTCTGATCTATCTCAATGGAACCCACATAACAAGTACCACCTGTAGGAAGTCGACCAAAGTGCTCTATCTTGGATAATCTATGGAACCATGTCAACGCATGTCATGCATGCCTCGCGAGTGTACCACATACCTAGCCCAGAACATCCTGGGTAATGCCAAAATGTCTTTGACACCGATCTACTATGTAAATCTCCCACATATAGCTATGGCTGCCCAACATGAAGTGCTCAACTATAGCAAGTGTTGAGCTCTAAGCCATCCTCAAGCCACTGGAAATGTCTGTAGGGCCTCCATACTATGGTGGCCTACTATAACTCATCAAGCTCACGGTGGTAATGATACACATCTCCCATGTATGGCCGCACATCATCCCCGATCGGGACCCATCCCATAGAAGAAGGCTCCTCGGGAGCCCGAACTCTCAAAACACCTAAGGGGCGACCAATAACAATATGGTCCCATGCCCAAATCTGAAGTAATCTGGCTGGTCCTACCATCTTTTGACGGTAGTAGGTAATCAAATGTAGGTCCCAGTATAAGTGTGCTAGAATGCATTGACCCCAATAGTAAGTCTCTCTGTCTATCAACCCGCGTATCACTCCGAGGAGGCCAAGTAGAAATGAAGCACTGGTCTTGTCAGGGAGTAGAACTCCACTGAAAAAGGCCATCATATAAACCACAATGTGATCTAGCTCTGGGTCCTCAATGCACTATGACAATCTAATGGTCATCCCACAACGTGGTATCGTTGGGACACCAAATAACTCTAAGATACATCGTTGAATATCGTGCCGCCAGTGACTTGTGTAATGGATAAGTTGACCTGGATCGGGACTCGTATAACGCGCCACACGCCTTCTAGTGTAATAGTGATCTCCCAGTTGGAATCCAAAGCTATGACTCTCGATGTGACATCTCTAGCTATGTCTTTCAAAAGGTCGTGATCCAAGGTGATTTGAGGCATATCAGCCACATAGGCCAATCCCGTGACGTATAGGAGGATATCCAATATCTTCCTATCATCCTCGTCAAATTGTGCCTCTATTGCCACTAGTTGACCATATCGCTTGCGTGTATGTAGAATGGGTAATATACACGCAAAACAAAAGAAACACACATGTATTAGGCACATTTCTATCTACTTCTATCTAATTTGTTAGTAAAATCCTTCATTCTTCCATCTCATTTCCTAAATTTTCACTTTCTTCTAGTCTATTTTCTTTTCTCTTTCGCTATTTGGATGGAAGGGTGTTCTCGCTCCCATTTTCCTAGACACATACATGCTTACCCCCGATGCATGCGCGCCTATCCCAAGCATGTACACGCCCTTCTATTTTTCTACCTATTTCCCTAGTCTACACAGGACACATACTTTCCAGGTGTGATGCATACGTGTCTTCTTTGATGCATGCACACACGCGCCTCCGTTCCCCTACCCAGACACATACATGTCCTCTTCAACACCCGCGCGCCTCCTTCGATGTGTGTGCATGTGCATGTCCATGTCTTATCCTCTGCGGCAGATACGTGTGTGTGTGTGTACCCATTTTTTGATGGATACACTTACACGTACCCATCAAAATCGATGCATGTGCATACATGTATATGTAAAATGATGCATGCGCGTATGTGCATACGTCAAAAATCTCCTAATCTAGCCTAAAAATGCCCTAAAAATAACATTAAATGCATAATTCACAAGGAAGGATAGACCACTCACGTAGGGTCCATCCATTGGGTCCCGCATGAACTCTCGATACAATCTATGTGTCTCCTCTGCTCGGTAGCCTCGTCATCTCACTCTAGAGCTATTGCTCTCGCTCGCAATAAAAATTTACAAGAGCTCTAGTATAAATGAATTGGTTGTGATTGATTTACCCCCCGGGTGGGTATATTAGGCTGTCGTGATGCCCCTGGGGCATGTTTTCTCCGTCGTGATCACTCTAACCCTTCTTCTACCCACCGAGGTGATTATTTTTCTATTAAAATAATTATTTTTACTCCTTTTCACACGTTGGGGTACTTAGTGCCACCCTGTGGTCACTTCTTCATTGCATTGGAATAATTTATGAATCTTCCAGGTGCCTTTCACATTTTTCTTCTATTTTTTTACTATTTTACCCATCGTAATGATTATTATTTTTAATTATTTTGGGCTCGTATTTCTTCTCGTCAGGACATGTTATGACTCTTCGATGACTGTGCATTCACCCGCACACCTTCACGCTGCATCTTGTTATGAGATTTTTTATCTCTTAAATTCTTTTGACAAATAAAAAAAAAATTTAAACATAAAGTTGTAAAATCATCCCAAAATAAAATAAAATTGGTAAACTCATTTTCAGAGCTGAAATATGTGTCTCTCACATGGCACTCATCTCGGTATCTTCACGAGGTTTTCAAATGTTTTAAAACAATGACTCATGGATCATCTAAATCTTCAATCATCTACAAAACTCTACGTTCCTTATTTCGTCTGTACTCTAGGGCACTATCAGTTGCATGGTACTATTTTTTTTGTCGCGCACATTGCTTTTTCATTAGACCCAAGTGTCCTCCATCATTTCCCTTACATATACACATTGCTTGGGGCATCATCCTTTACCCTTGTCATTTATCAAAACATTTGGGATTACAACTTGATAACAAAATATTTGTGCAACTATCTTGAACGTTGTTGGTTTGAGTGTGTGTGATTGTACTCATTTCCCTATTAAAAGAGTTTGTTTACTTCTCATATTGCATTGCATGTTTGTATGTTGCATGGAGTTGTTATTTTAGCAATGGACAATTGTTTGTATCATGGATTTTTCATGTCATTTTACGCTTCCGTCGTATGCTTACATCTTAATAAGGGTCAATGATGAGGATTCTAAGCAAAATGATGATTTAAAAGTTGTTGGCACTGGTTTACAGATAGCTCAATATCCCCTTTTCTTGTTGTTTTTCTCATCTCCTCTTTACACTTTTTCTTCCTTTTGTTCTCTTTTCGATCATCGATCGAGTTCTTCTATCACCCCATCGACACTCGAGGGGGCATCCTTCATCCTACCTTCATCCTATTAATTTTTCTTCTACCCCTTCAAAAAAATTCTACTCGTTTATACTTGTCTACTTTCTTCAAAGTGACGTAGCTTACGTCACCCCAAAGAGGGGAAAATGTAGACACATGTAGTTTGATCAAAGCACTATTATCTCTAATATTGCACTAACTATTCTCTTCCTCACAAATTGACGACACATCATAGTTAGATCTATCTAACTCCCCTTTTACGACACTCTTATGGTCTTATTCCTCTTATAAGTCAATTAAATAGGCTATTATAGCCTCTTCTTGGCTAAAATCCTCTTCTTTACCACTTTTATTAGCTTCCTGGACTATCAATCCATTTCATTGGATTGATTAGGCCTTCTTAACCCTCCCAAAACACTAATTTCTCTCTAAACAAGATTAATTAGTCTAACCTAGGTTAATTACCCTAAATCATGATCAACCTCTTCTAAACCTAGTCAAATCTTACTTTGACTTGCTAATTAACTTGTTGACTCCCTTTTAGTCCCACATGCACCAAAAAGCCTCTCATTTCCCAAATGGAAAACTATAAATAGCCCACTACCCCCCTCTCATTTACAAGAACACTTCTTCCCTCTAACATAAACTATAGTATTATTGCTAGGATTAGGAGTTTTATTTCATCTTATTGAGCTATTTGCTTTATCCTTTGCAACACATCACACACCATAGAGTAAATGGGAAGAACCATTGGCCTTGAAGCCATTAATGGTGAGATCCCATTCTCTTAAGCATAAATTGATTGCTTAGATCCTTATTAGGCTCATTTACTTAAGCTTTCAAGAATAAAGGGTAATTATATTTGTTAAGTTTGCTTGTTTACTTCAAAATAATGCATGCAAAGTAGGAATCCTTGTTTACTTCTTAACTGATGGTCCATTGATTGGTTTTGCACAAAGCTTTGGGTTTCTTGAGTGTTCTTACCCCATTCCATAGCTTTTGCAACCTTTCTTTGAACACATGGATGACATAAAACCTTAGAAATGGATGGAGGTGACAAGTGAACAACTGTAGAAGCATGCTTATGTGGAATGGGAGAAATAAACCACTCACGAGAGTAAGAGCCAAAGGCAATGACACCCTTATCTTCTAATTGTTGTAATTTTTCATGAAGGGCACAATAGTCATTGCCATAGGGCTATTGATGTGGTGAAAATTGTAGTTAGGGTGATCATGTTGGTGATGCAAGTGATGAGGAGGAGGATGTTGATTATAAGGAAAGAGAATTAAGTGATTATCAAGAAAATCACATAAAACATCACGAGGTTTAACAACATGCGAAAAGTGAAATGGTTCATGAGTAGGAGATGGAGAAGACGTAGGTGGAGACCAACGCGGTGGAGGAAAAGGAAGACACTTGCATGCGAGAGGAGGAGATGGAGAGTGTGGAGGATGCTCAATAAATAGAAGAGGTGAAGAAGAAATGGGAAATGGAGTAGTAGAAGAAGTAGAATTAGGAGGTAATGAAAGATCACGTGCTACAATTAAATCCTGTTATAGATTTATTACTTTATAGCACAAAAGCGTACAAGATTCACATGTATCATATAATAATTTTTCTTTTAATGTAAGAATTAAGCCACGACAAAAGATAAATTACTTTTCTAAATCAATTGGCTCAAATAATAATTGATGCATACAAGAATTAAATTGTAAAATGTAATCTATAATGGGATCTTTATTTCCTTGATGCAAAGTAGGTAAACGATCATATGTAACTCTAGGACCATTGTTAACCATAAACCACCTAAGAAAAGCATCCTCCATATCACAATAAGTGTTAATAGATCCATAAGGCAAATGAGTGTACCATTGAAGAGCATGATCAACAAGACTATGACAAAAAGCTTTGAGGATCAAGTGATCATTAGAATAAGAGGCCATTGCTAAATGATAATGCTTTAGATGTAAATAAGGGTTTTCATGCAAAGAATTATTATTAATGGAAGCATAATAGGATTTTTTTGAGAGTGAGAGTATGAAATTGAGTTTGCAAATTACCGAAAACATGCATGAGAGATAAAATATCATGTGAGGGGATGGTAGAAGAAGCAAGAGGCACATTGAGAGGTTGAAGCTTGCCATTGTGAGTGATCATGGGAATGTGAGAAGGAGAAGCGGATGTGGAAGGTGGAGAAGAACATGGAATATCAATGGAGATGTTAGAAGTAGATGTAGAAGAAGTACTAATAGGAATAGTAGAAGTATCATGAATAACAACTGTAGAAGAAGAAGAAAGAGGTGGAAGAGGAGAAGAACATGGAATATCAATGGAGATGCTAGAAGTAGAATCAAAAGATGTGATAAGAGGTGAATCAATATGAATAACATATGTAGAAGAAGAAGAAAGAGGTGGAAGAGGAGAAGAAGAATGTGGAATTTCAATGGAAACCTAAAAGGTGAATCCGAAGACATGATAAGAGGTGTATAATTATTTGCAAAAAATTCATAAAGAGAAGAAAGAGGAGTACTAAATTCAAATTCAATAATGGAGGAGAAAACCCATTATTACTAACAAGGTCATTATCAGAAGTATAGCCTACATCACTATCAGATATATTTTCACATGCAAGTAATTCATCAAGAGATTCATCAGCATATAGAGAAGTAGTAGGAGAACTATCATGAGATTTAGAATTACATGTATTGGATACATTCATAGAATTCAAAAGAGTAGGATATACAATTTTCATTCATCTTGATAACTAGTAGAAATAACATCATGCACATGTACATTTTCAACATTAGAAGTAACATTATTTACATCTACAATGTCACAAGTAAGACCAAGCATAAAATCTATAATAGTATTATCAAGTGCTATAAGAGGATTAGAAGAAGGTGGAGCAAAGCGAGACTATGGAAATGCTAGAGTTGTCAAAAGTAGTGGGAATGGTGCGTTCATGATCAAGAAGTTGTTGGAGAACTTTGGAATCACAGTGAGCATAACGATAAAGATCACTAAGTTCAGCTTGTACAACATCATCAAGGATAGGTTGCACACTAATATGTTCCATAGCCTGCTTGGGAGAAGAGGATATATTTTTAGCCATGAGGGTTTTGGGGATCCTAGGGAAAGGAGTTCTAACAAGAGAGGGGTTCACCAAATGATTTAAAAAAAATAGAATTATTAAATATAATTTCAGAGTCACTACTATGATAATATACAATAGAATACAAATGCTAAGCACTCTAAAGATGCAACTATATAAGCAAATAGGAGAGATAAGACACTTATATGATTTACGCTTATCCTGGAACAAATATGAATTGGAATAGTTGATGAATAGGTTAGACAAGGTGTCGAAAATGCTTGATATCAATTCTATAATCTACTGAGACAAAGCTGGATATGGGTGTCTGGGATAGGGCGAGGGGTTGGGAACCAAATACCACTCATGGGTGTTGGTGATCGCATAAATTTTGGAATCTAATTTCTCCCATATCGTTAGGGTTTCACACTTATTCATTATTGGTCACCTGATATTTACACTTGGATCACTAGGGTACCTGTGTGAACAAACCCTAACTACTCCGCAACACAAACCTAACTTGGAATGAAAAATCCGCACAAACTCATAAATACATCAAATTGGAATGAACTTAAAAATGTAATATGTGAAGTATTTGTGCCGTATTAAATAGTGTCCTTAGGTTTCCTCACATTTCAAGGATGAAATTAAGACCAAGAGTCGCACTACATTCCAAAATCTATATATTTATTTGTGCTTGTAATTGTTTTCCATCTAATAGTATGAATGTAAATAGTGTCCGTAGGTTTCCTCACACCAAATATGTTAAGATAGTAGGCTAATGGAATTCAAAGGAGCGCATGGAATTGCTGCACATGTAGTAATGGGCATTGGTGTTCAGGGGATAAATGATGAAAATGTGAAAGAGTGACAGATAGGGATCTCTATGACTTGACCAAAATGAAAATGTGAAAGAGTGTAACAATGACAAATGTGATGACAAATGTGAAAATCCAATAGAAATCAATTCAAACAAGTGAATGGACTAAGGAGTGAGTCACTAGTGAATAATTTTCTTGCTTAACATCCATGCATATAACAACATACTTGACAATATAGTAAAATAGTAATATGTGCGTGATTTTATGTCTATACATTCTTGTCGAGGGTAGTGAATATTCTACAAACTTGTTCGTGGTAGATATTGTGATAAAAATGATTGTTTGTGTGGAATTCTTGGTCTATGTCATGGTCTATGAAAAGAGATATATTGAGTTATGTAATCCAGATGAAACATTTGTTTGATAATGGTTGGCCTTGCTTCAACAAGGTCATGTGGAAAATATGATAATAGAGGATAGATAAGCCGAGAACACTCAAATCTCTAACGAGAGTACTGTTTAATGAAATGGCGGATGCGTTGTCTTGTGGGGCTTCATCTTTAAGAACAATGAGTTACATAATTATGTGTGTTGGGGATGGTGGAGAATGAAACACTTTCTCTTGAGTTTAGATAATATTTGACTTGGATGTTTTGTTTCTCAAGTAGAGCCTTAACGCGAGGCAAATGTCCAACTCTTCCTAGGAATATCTTTTATCCGAGTCATTCATGGTGGAGAAGAAATAATTTTTGTGTGGTGTTTGTTATGATCTATAGAAAATCATGATGAAAATATGTAGTTAAGATAGTTTTGGATGATATCAAGCTAGAACTAGAGTCATAGATATGTGTTGTGGTAATGTTTTTTTGAAATTATAGTTTGTTGTCTTGTAGATCAACAAACATCCTTATCTTGTTTCATTTTGTTCTTACACCTAAAATAATGTAACTATGTGTTGTGGTTTTTGCAAGGTTGTTGTTGAATGCTTATGGGGTTGTTTGGATATGTAATTCATGTGATTGGGTGTGTTTAAATCAAATTTTAGGACCGTATTCTATGTTTTTTATAGCTTATTATTGTGTGATTTATTTCAACACTATTAAGTAAAATGAAATGAATTTAAACACTTGCTAGAAACAAAATTTTAAATGCTAAATTTCCAAATCATGTAATGAAAATTAACAATTGATACTTCTCTTTCACTACTCTAAATTATAAGAGTATAAACTATAGTATTTTGTTATTTTTCGTGTTTATATGATGTGATAGATGTTCAAAATGAAAGTAAATCTATAATAACAAATGAAAGTCTAATTTACTAAATTGAACATGCAACAAAATGAGAAATGATAACAACAATTACTCTATTGTTTTCATATTTGAAGTTTATACATTTTTTTGGATGCTAATTTCTAAACTAGATGTTGATTTTGACAAATAGATTCTTTACAAATAAATATCTACTTCCTAAACTACATTTAGTCTATTCTAAAACTGAATATATTTAAGTTACTGAAAATTTTAAAAGCAAATCTAATAAATATATACTTCCAAACTACATTTAATCTATTCTAAAATTGAATCTATTTAACTTATACACAATTTCAAAAGTAAATATAATAGTTTAAGCTATCTTTTTATGGTTTTGTGTTTTGTGAATGCAATCTCTAAAATTAAACTAATCTAGATCCTAAATATGAAGGGTTATACTTCTAATCTAAATCTAGGGTCTAATCCCAGAGGTGGGAGAAGCCTAGAGCATGGATGTTTAGACTTTTACAATTTTAAGCATGAAATCAAATAAATAAACCTAATCAAATACAATTTGTGTCCCTCTTTTGAGTTCTCTAATTAATTTTAAGAAAATAAAGTTAGATCTAAAACAACTATGTAAATAAGAAGATTTAACACAATCTCACTTCTTTAAGCATGTAGAATGGAGTTGAACATGGACCTTTTTGCTCATCCCTCGAGTAGGCTACTCTAGTTGATGCTCATGAATACTGTTATGATGGCAAGTTATTCAGTAGGGAGAGATTGGAAGCTAGGTGTAACTTGGAACACGAAAAATCAATAGATTTATGGTTGTTTCAATGGGGTAGAAGACTAGTCTAGAAGCCCTTCGTTGTCTTCATGAGTGATGGTAGTAAGACAAGGTCCTTATGGTGTTTAGTGTGGGAAGCAATCTCCTTGGGCTCGGACTTTCTCTCCATATCAACAAAAGTGGTAGTAGAAAGATTCTTGGAAAAAACTTCAAAAATCATGGGGGCAACAAATGAGCATTTAATTTTCCTTAATAGAAAGCTTCTAAGTGATCTCAATCTTAACTTAAAATAAAAAATCAAATATATGGTTTATATTAGATCCTTAGATGGTGAACTCAAATGCTAGGGGATATGAGTAGTGAACTGGGCATCAAAAGTGAGATGAAATGTGTGTATGGTCTAAAAATAGGACCAAAAATCATGCATCAAAACTATGAGATACATTTGGATATGGAACCGCTGGTTCTTGTAATATGTGATTATGTATCCACCACGATGGGGAATAGAACAACCGACCCTTGAAGTATAACCGCCATGGGTAAAAACACTACCTATGTGGACATAAACACTATGCCACAGTCGTGGGATGAAACCACCATGACAGGGGAACATAATTGTCACTTAAGTTGTGTGTTAAGTAATCAAAAGGGACTAAAAGAGTCAAGCCATAAGGAAAAAATAGTTATGGGAGAGTCTAGAAGGGCTAAAAAGAAGTATAAAGATGTCTAAAGGGATTAAAAGTGGTCTTGAGCATTTTGAAACATCTTGTCATGTTTTTAGAGATCCTCATCATCATCATCATTAGGTATTTTTAATTTGGTGCCATGAAAAATGGGGTGCGTATAAATTTCCCCCTCGGGGAAGCATTAATGCCATGAGTTAGCTAGGGTGTGATGCCCAAGAAGTAAGCATTGAAAGTGAGAAATAAACAAAACTTACCTTTCTTACCTTATAGTGTAGTGAAATGAATTGTGACCCTCACCCTCATAGGTAAAACAAAATGGAATCAAGTGAAGCATATGAAAATGAAGTAGAAAAATGACTATGTAATTGAAATCAAAATAGATGACTTACCATTTGAAAGCGTGGTTGGAGATATTACCTTTTCACCCATGCACTTTTGACTTGAAAAATGTCTGAAAACATAATTATACAATGATAAACGAAAGGAGGAGCAAAAAAAAACACGAGTAATTCCACTACCTTTATCAAATCTAAAAGGGAATCATGTCCCACACAAAAATACTAAAAACAACATTTTTAAAATTTTGGTCCAAATTAACATGTATATATTCAAAATGTTGTCAAATTTAAAAACATTTACGTAAGAGAGAAGTGAGAAATTTGAGATATGGAGAAACATCAATCATTTGGCGAATGGAGACATGTTATGGGTCTATGAGATCATTTTGATGGAAGGGGTAGCATTGGTAGTGGGTGAAAATAGTAGAGACATGAGTTATATGCATTTTTTTGTGTTTGAGGGGAAAATTTTATTTTAACTTGATCTACCATTTGTGAGTTTCATTTCACATAAAACTACTTTTAAAATTTTGGGTAGGGGTAGGCTAGGAAAATGCAAAAACATGAAGTTGGCTGGTGTTTTGGGTAGTTTTGATTGATTTTTACATTTTTAGGTTCGACAAGGTGAAACTGTCGCTCAAGGGATGGAAACATCAATCTATGTAGACTGATGGTTATGGATTCGATAATTTCATACATACAACCACCATGGTGGGGATCCAACAACTACTCTTGAAAGATGCACATTTGAAATTGTTGAACGTGTAATTACCAGTGGCAAACATAAAACTACCAAGTGATGAAAATACAATTTTCACCTAAAGGAAGTTACATTTGTTTGTTAAATAGCTAGAAAACTAAAGTTTTTGTTAGAAGTCAATTATTTGTGGTTTTAACATCTTCTAACTTTCATTTTCTAGTGTTTTAGGTGTTTATAGGAAGATACATGTGGTAGATCCGATCTAGAGAGTTAGGACTGTAACAAGTCACAATAGGCCAACTTACACCCTAGGAGATTATACTACTTGCTAGCTCAAGGCTCTGAAGCTAGTTGAGACTCTTTTAGTTGTTTCTACAAGAAATATAGTATGTGTTGTATTGAATTATGTGATGCGAGACCAAAACACTTTCTCGGTTCCCCTTCATTCAAGAGAGTGGACCATCACTTGAGCATGCATACAATATTAAGGGTCTCGAATAATCAATTTTTTTGGCCTTAAAACGTGTCGATATATCGGGAAACGTTCTTTTCTCATATGGGCAGGATTTTTAACCCATAGGTTTATGGGACGGTTTTGGCCCATGGTTTTGATACCCATGGTTTTGTAAAATTGCTTAAGCAATTGTCTACTTATATGGTTTTATGCATATGGTAGATATGTGTAACATTGCATATGTGTTTTGAATTTGGGTGTGAATTTTGTAGATTTTGTTGAGCATAGATCTAAATAGATCTGGGTATTGTATTGAGAGAGCGGTGGCTTGTAATAAAATTTGAGCAAGTGATTCTTGGTGGACGTAGCCCAAATTGGGTGAACCACGTTAAATACTGTCTCTTTGTGTTGTGTTATTTTATTCTACACTTTTATTTGAGATCTATAATATTTTCTACATATTAGTTTCTACTATTGTGATTCTGTGAGGGATTATTCCACATATTTTATCCCTTATTTCCTAACATTATCCGTACGACTTTACCCTCAAACTAAAGATCTCTTAGATGATATTACATGATCGATTCTTTACCTTCCATACTTGGGGAATTACATGTACACATTCCCCCCCACATCTTAGCTTGGAAATATTTACCATTTTTACATTATCATCCATTAATCTCCTTACCTAGGCACATTCATCTACACTTTAGTGTCATCATTACCCGATGACACACTCTTGTGCTTCGGTTCACACTTGATTGTTGAGGGCTACAACTACACATGAACCTCACACACTACATGATAGGTACTACACATTGCGTCTCTTCACACATTTTACAATACATCTCGCATTTCACACACTACATCTTCATGTCCCTTTACATCATTACTATTTCGACATTTACACATTTATACATCATACATCATATTAGTCTTCATCATACATGTGTCACACTTCCAGTGTCTACGAGTCTAGCATTATATCCTACGCATTCTACATACTACATAACACACATCTTCACACTACCACTTTATCTACACACATTGCATTACATACTATTCGTGCAGTGTATTACACATTTTACACATCATATGGTCGACTATTATCATCATGCATACTATATAATATTCTACACACTGCACTCACTACCCTATGACACACTTTAGTTCCTCGATCCATACTGATCGCCGAGGGTTTACAAATCAAATGGACCTTATATCATGTGACATTACTAGGTTAGTGACATATGTTATAGGATAAATGGTCACCTATTCCTTCATCTTGTAGTGGTATATGCTTTAGGCTACATCACCACTCTCTCTATTCATCTAGTAGTGATATACACTTTAGGCTACATCATCATTCTTTCAATCATCTTGTCGTGATATACATTTCGACTATAAGGGTCACACACACATCATTTCTAGGTCGCATATCATCACACACATACACACTCATCATAATACAATACACTTTATTTGACCATTTCCAGATGACACATTCACATTTACGGTTCATTCTTGACTGCTGAGGGGGCATATTAAATGAACCTCATCACATACACTTCCATTCACTTGGGGGCACACAGCTCCTACCATCCATTATGCATTCCATTCCATCCATCCACAATATATTGCATTCTATGGTTGCATTTACTCTGCTTACACTTACTTGTGCATGCTCACTTTATTACATAGGCTAGTTAGATCTCTTATATGGCATTTATTTATACCATACACACATGCACGTTTACGTCTTTTCTAGTTGTGATAGCAGATACATGTTTCCTACATGCAACATGGATGTTCTCCTCCTACCACTCATACAACAAATCGTTGAGGGATTTTTTTGTCGATGCCTCATGTGCCTCATCATTCTTTTATATCACATTCTTCCTAAAAGTAAAAATCCATTTTTTTTTGGTAAAATCATTAAAAATCCAAAAACAAATTGGTAAAATTAAAAAATCTAAAAAATTGGTAAAATAATTAAAAATCTAAAAGAAAATCGGTAAAATCATTAAAAATCCATTTTTTTGGTAAAATCAAAAATCCAAAAATTGGTAAAATCATTAAAAATCTAATTTTTTTGGTAAAATCCAAAAAAATGGTAAAAGCAAAAAAATCCAAAAAATTTGGTAAGAAGAATGCACGCAAATAACACATTTATCGGATGACGCATTGTCTTCAAACATCAAAAATTTCCTACAAAACATCTTTCTTTGGGTCCTCAATTGTTCTCGCAAACGACTCACAAATCATCTGTATCTAACTCCATTAACAAAGCAAGTTTGCTTACTATGTATGTACTCTTTTACACAATGAGTTGTTGGGTATTGTTTCATAGTGCACGATTACTTTTTCATAGGACCCATGTTTCCTCCATTTATTCACCTCGCATGTATCCTTTCTTGGGGTGTCATTTTTAACCCTTGTCATTAACTTGAACATTTAGGAATTAAATCTCGATAACAAAAAACATTGGTGCAACTGTCTTGAACATTATTTGTTTAAGTATGTGTGTTTGTACTTGTTTCCTTGTCATGTTAGCTTGTTTACTTTCTCGTATTGCATTACATTATGTATGTTGCATTGAGTTAGTGTTTTAAAAATGAACAAATGTTAGTATTATAGCTTTTCATGTTATTTTACACTTTTTTGTATGCTTATATTATAATAAAGAGCCGATGATGTAGATCATAAAGAAAAATGATGAAATAAAGTTTTTCTTGAGCTAAGATGGATGAAATCTATTTCCATTCTCTTCATCTCCATTCTTCTTCATATCATTTTATTTTATCCCAAATTTTTCTTCCATATCACATGGGGCAATAGGGATTATTTTTTTATCCCCCTTTCCCCCTCCTTATTTCTTCATATTTGCACACTCACCTACCAGGTTTGTGTTGATGTCCATTTCCTTCATCTTTTTTATCGTCGATCGACCTCTTTCATCACCCCATCGACACTCGAGGGGGCATCCTTCATTCTACTAATTTTTTGATTCCTCATCGTTTGGGATCTACATTGACGAGCTTGAGTCTTTTCTCCATGAGCATATTTAGGAAAGTGATGGGTGCCTCCTGCACCAGGTTTTGATATCCATTCTCTTTTTGTGGATGATGTGGTTCTCCTAGCTTCTTCTCCTGGAGGGCTTACAGAGACAACTCGATGCCTTAGCCTTGTTTTGTGATCTTCGACAGTTGACAGTTAACCTTGTAAAACCAAGGTTATGGTTTTCAATGGTTTGAAGACCTCACATCTCCACTTCTTCTTCAGAGGTGAGGAGATTGAGATCACCAACTCTTATACCTATTTGGGGATTCTATTTTCTGGCCCTCGTTTCAATTTGAGACAAGCTCTCCATAAGGGCTATGGGTCCTTAGTTCTTCTTGAGAGACAATGCTTCCGCCATCACTTTCAAGACATCTCCTCCAAAATGTCCCTCATGGACTCCCTCATCAGACCCATGGTCCTCTATGGTTCTATTGCTTGGGGACCCTCTTTGTTGGGTATTGACTGGGCTTCCATCGAGAGGGTCCAGACTCTTCTCCTTCGCCACTTCATCAGGTGTAAGCAATCGGTACCCCAACACATTATTTTGGTGGAGTTTGGAGCCCATCCTTTCAAACTAGAGACCATATTTGATTTGGTTTCTTTCTTACACCGTGTTTGGGGTTTCACAAAGACATTACCAAGGGGCGGGATAAGTACCCATACTTGACATATTGTTCTTTTGGGGTTATTACTCTCTTAGACTCCCTCGTCGGTGTCGTAGTTGGTATGTTGAGGTCTCAAAATTTTGGGGGCAATTGGTATTTAGTTGGACCATCTTCCACCTTTTCGGTACTCCTTAGACACACCAAGCCACCTTCTGCCTATGAAACAGGAGATGAACAAGATCATCAAAGAGGATATTTACAGGCAGTTCATCCATACCACTTGGGTAAACCCTCAAGGGGTTTACATCCCAAGATGGCCTTTTACGCTGAGCATTTTTTAGAGCTAAGGGATGGTCTCATTATTTTCCCTCAGTATACCCTTTGAAATTTGATGCATGCCCTTGGCATTCCCATTGGTTAGTTTAGGATTGGATCTCATAGAAACCTTTTCGAGACTAATCACCACCTTGATCATTTGGAAAGGATCTTCTAGTTGTATAGCCTCAAGAAGATCGAGACGCAAATACACTTCATCTTTCGGTGCCCCATTTACTATGAGATCAGAGGGAGATTTCATTGTTTATTTAGGAGGATGTAGAATTTTTCTAACTTCTTAAGGTTTAATGATCAATGGTTTCTGGATTTATATTTATAAGAGGCTTTGAAACTTTGCAAGCACACTCTTTAGCTGCATCCTACACTAGACTCTATCTAATGGATCACTTCCTTATTCACAGCTTTTACGACATAGAGAGGCATTAAGCATCCCTGTGAGAGTGTCCTCGCTTCTTCCTCTAGGTTGGTTTGGCCCATGGAGACCATCCATGGTTCCCAAGTCATCATAGACATCCCTATACTAGGCCTGGCCTTAGGAGACAGACGAGATCCACCAGGCATCGGAGGGATAATATTGTATCCAAACAATGACATAATAGGCAACAAATATCTTTAGTTGGTCAACATTCTATCCTCAACTTCTTCCAATCAGCCTTGGATGTTAGGAGAGTTGGATCTTCCATCCCCTAATGGGATTTCCTCTTTTCTTCTCCTTGGTCGTCTTTCCCCCTTTCTTCCTCTCACTTGTTTTTCCACCCCCATTTTGGGTGCGTGTGATTTCTTCTTCCTGTTGGCCACCTCTTCTGGATTTTGTATTTCCTCTTTATCAGGAACTCTTTGGTTTTCCCGCCTTGTATCGGTGCTCATTGTTTTTATAGTCCCTTTGACCTATTTTTGTGGTCACTTGTTGGACATTAATATATTTATCTTATCTTATCTTATCTATCTATACACACAACCTATGTGCATGTATAATGGCACTTTGATATGAAATATTAGTAAATACCATAAAATCCTCATAATCTATGCCATTGCAAGCTTAATTACTTCAGCCGATAATATGCCCTTCTCGCCACATTTCACCGAACATTCAAATCCATCCACCTCCACTTGTGCCTAGTGCCTAACAGTCAAACTCATGATGCATGCACATTCTCCATTGAGAAACCTCAAACCATATCTTCATATGCATACATGACACTTCTATGTGTGTTTTCAGTTTGATTTCCTCGTGCTCGACTACATCTCCCATGTGGCAATGCCATCATGCTTTTGTAGTTTACTACCCTCATGTGCCCTTGAGCTCAAACCATCTATCTGCGAGCATTTTGTTTCCTACATACATTGGATTTGTAGTCTTGCATAGCTCCAAATTTCACGTAATCTATCAACACCTACCAAGATAGTCTCAAAATTATCCAACTCATCCAAGTGATTAATGTCAGCCAGTTATACACAAACTCTTGTGTGAAAAGCTTGCCCAATCAAAATCATCCTGATGTCAAGGTTTGAATAAGTCTATCATAGTGAAAAGATATATAGACCTTAGTGAATATTATAGTTCTTGTATATATTTTCTTTATCGTCTGTGGTTTATTCAGTGTGTTTGATAGGGTGTTAATTCAAATAGATTTTATGTTCTAGAATAGAGTTTTAGGTGGTGGTGATTTAATTTTTTTGATGGTTGAGTATATACTATATACTATCTAGACTATAGGTGTTAATGGTGGGATTACATATAAGAGGAAAGAGTGAAGAAAAATAAGGCTAAGATCAGATCATGGGACAAAATGGTAGCTAAATTGAAAGGTAAGTTCTTTCCTAGTGATTACATGACTAGTTTGTATAGAAAAATTCAGAATTTGAGACAAAAAGAGCTAAGTGTGAAAGAATATATTGAAGAATTTTATAATTTGAGTATCAGATCAAGTCATATAGAGGATGATGTGAAAACATAGTGAGGCATTTTAATGGACTGAGGTATAATTTACAAGATGAGTTAAGTCTTGTTAGTGTTAGGACACTTGAGGAGTATTATCAGTTAGCCTTGAAGGTTGAAGCTAAGATGAATAGGAGAATAATGCATCATGTTAGAGAGTAAAGAGGAAGGGAAATCAAAGGTAAAGGACAAAAACAAGCAAGGAACAACAACAAAATTAAAGACAAACATGTAAAGAAACAAGTTCAAAAGCACAAAGTACTATGAGAGTCAACTATGAATGGAGAAGAGTTGAGTTTTTAGGAAGATGTTTTCAATGCAATAGACATGCAAGTTATAAAACATATGAGTGTCCAGAGAATTCACAAACAAATAGAAGTAGAAGAGAAGTAAGAAATCATTTTGTGGAAGGAGAAGAAGAGGAGAGTGTGGGTTCAACAACTAAATTAGAAGAACTTGAAACATGAGAGGCATTAATGATGAGAGGAGTATTGATGAATGTAAACAAGGAGTGTGAAGAACCAATTCAAAGAAAAACCTTATTCAAGACTATGTGCAAGTCCGGAGGTAAGTGTTGTAAACTTATTGTTGATTATGGCAACATAAATAATCTAGTATCTTTTGAATTGGTTAAAAATTTGAGATTGAAAAGAATGATGCATCTAAGCCATATAAGGTGTATTGGGTTCAAAGGAATCATCAGGTGTTGTTTAGTGAGACGTGTTTGGTCAATTTTCAGATTAGAAGGTAAGGAGATGAAGTTATTTGTGATGTAATGCCTATGGATGCTTTTCATCTCTTGTTAGGAAGGCCATGACAGTTTGATAAGAGAGATATTCATGATGGATGGGCTAACACTTACACTCTTGTGAAGGATGGAATGAAACACGCATTGAATCCTCTTAGGGATAATCAAGCATGACATAGGAACTATCCTAGAGTCATGATAATGAGCATGAAGGTCTACTTGCAGCAAGAGAAGGAAGATGGCCTTAAAAATTATGGAAGGTACAACTAAAAGGGAATGTGATGAGGTATAAAACAAATATGGTACAGTAAAAAAAATATGGAAGTGGATTAGTGGAGAAGAAGAGTATTAAACAAGTCTACAAAAGAGGAAGACCAACGAAGATGAGAGTCATGAAGGTGATATAAGTAGATTTGTAGATCTCATGAAGAAAGAAGACAACCAAGAGCTCTTAGGAGCATAAAAGTTAAGCAAGGATGAGAAAGAATTAGAGCATGATGGAACTAGAGAGCAATCAAATCTTGCAAAAAGTGAAAACAATCATGTAAGATGGACAAAAACAATCCAAGGAGATGAGAAATTACAAGTACAATAATGAATTCAAGAAGTTAAAGTTGAGGAATAAAGCATGGAGTGGAAGAGATGGTCAAGAAGGTGGATGAAGCTGTTTTGGAAATCTAATCCTTCTTTGAGTGTTGCTTATGTAGGTTTCATAGCTGAAATGGAGAAAGAGAAATCAAAGGAAGGTGATTTCTCAAAATAAAACTTACTATTTTCAAGTCTTAAACATGTGATGAATCAAAATGGATAAAAGGAGGATGATATGGATAGTTTAATAGTCATGAGCAAGGAATATGCATCCTATAATGAGCTCGAGAAGTTGTACAACCTCAAGCACAAGGTGCGAAGACTCAAAATAGTCCTAACACTACTTTTTTGTTCAAGAACTAGGTCATTTAGGAGACTAAAAAGCTTGTAGAAGACATGAAGTAGCTGATGATTACAAAACATGGATGGTATTCTATCAAAGACCACTTCAAGAGGACCACTTTATAAATTTGAATTTTGACGGACATGTTGGCTTGGTTTAGGAGTTTTAATGTACTTGTCGGAGTAATTAAGCCTTTTCAAGGTTGAAATAAGTCATCAAAAGACTTAGGAGTAATGATATAAGATTAAAGTTCCATGTCTTGAGAGTCAATGCTTTCATATGATCTCTTAATGATGTGATTATTAAGTTAAAAAACTTGTTCTCAAGCGGTCATATGGGCTTTTGTTCGGTTAAAAACTAGCCTGAAGATGTATATAAGGGATTTTGTAACTAACTTCTAATTATCATTTGAATGAAAGAGGGAAAAGGGAGCTCCAATAACTTTTTGTGGAAATTTTGTTTTGTAAACAAACCTTGTGTAAGTTTAAATATGGGTAAAGCATTTTGGAGAATTGAATGCATGTGTTCCAATCTGTGCGTCTCATCGATGGTGGTTTTCCTATGTTGGTAAGGATGTTAGTTCTCTATTCCTATTGATTTACATATGAATTTATTGGGTTTGTCATTATTTTCCTTGGCATTGCTTTTGAATCATGTACCAAACCATTTGTGAAGAAAATCCTCATTGATTTGTGTTATCCAAGTAAAATTGACAAGGGCAATTTTACCGATAACCATACGGAAAATTTTGTTTCGATCCCTTGTTAGGGATCCCCCGCGTTCGAAACGTCGTAAAGTCCCTTCCCGGGAAATCTAGTTTTCGAACTTAGTCTTTTTGAGCCTTTTTTGGCTGGGCGCATGGATTTTCCTTGTAACACCAAGTTTTGGTGCGCCCCCTTAAAAGCCTTTGGCGCATGGTTTTCCATGTTAACACGTCTTTCGGTGCGCCAAAGGGCGCATATAATCTATGTGTTACACCAAGTTTTGGTGCGCCAAAGGGCGCACATAACTTCATGTCGACAATGCATATGGTGCGCCAAAGGCGCACTCATTCTTCTGTTGTCAAAAACTTCCGTGCGCCAAAGGGCGCACACTTTCCCCTGTCGACAGCAGTTTTCATGCGCCATTTCAAAAGTGGTTGGCGCATTGATGACAAGTTTTTCTATAAATATCAGTGCGCGCCCAATGTCATTTTCATTCCTTTTTGTCAAAGCACGTGATCGCTCTGGACTTGTCAGCTCTGCTCTGTCGTTATCATCGCCCTGTGGACCCGCTCTCCAATTTTTGATATATATTCGAGGTAAGAGGTTCTCCTCTTTTTCATTGTGTGCTTGGTCTGTGTTCTTGGTCGGGGTTTTGGTTTGCTGGCCAGTTTTAAATGGAATATGATTAAGCTAGTTTTTCCCCCCTGTGCTATTCCATCACGTTTTCTTCTTTTCCTCCTCCTCTCCCTCCCTCTTTCCAGATCTGCTGGAAGGGGAGCTGTTTTGAAAGGGCTTGGTCTGCAAAACCTTTTTGTAAAAAACCTTATGTGACCAAGTAACTTTTGAAGTGGAAGAAAAGAATGAGAGATTTGAGCAGTTAGTGTAGTTCCATGGCGCACTGGCGCGTTTGTTGCAACAAAAACAGTTGCGCCCCTCGGCGCACTTACCCGCCATGTTACATGACCAAAACCCACGCCAATGGCGCACCCTCTTGTCATGCTGCACCTAGAACTCATGCGCCCTCAATGGCGCGCCCTTTTTGCATGCTACAAATTTAAATCCCGCGCCTCCTTAAAAGCCTTTGACGCACCCTTTATCCATGCTGCATAATGTTTCCATGCGCCAAAGGGCGCACCCAGCTTTCATGCAACACAAGCCTTATTCGCGTGAGTATAAAGTTAGAAAGGCGCGGGCGCACCCTCCATTGCAGTAACATAATGTTGTGTAAAACCTTCATGCGCTGCACCAAAGCCTTTGGCGCACCATTTGTTAATGTTACACAATCTTCCCATGCGCCAAAAGGCGCACCGAACCCCAATGTAACACGCATTTCTGTGCGCCCTGCTATAAAATGCAACCTGCTTCATCCATGCGCCATGCGCCTTTGGCGCCAGTATAACCTCTGCAACATTCCTTTTCTGTGCGCCTTATCTATTTGGCCTGCCAGTTGCATTTTTCCCGCGCCCTGAGCCTTAAAATCTCTAACTCTTTCTTCTGCTAGCTTTCCAATGGAAGATCAAATGACTAATTCAACCTTTTTGGATTGGGTCTCACTTCTTCTTCGTGTAGATCAGCAACTGAGTTCGAAAGAACACATGTCTACGTCAAGCAAAAAGCCCACCAAACCAAGAGGAAAAGCTAAGCTGACTGAAGAAGAGATGAAATACAAATATCAGAGGGTCGGGATGCCCGAATCACAGGCCGAGTGCAGTATGGATGTCAGAGACTCTGAATTGGGTCACATTGACATGGATGAGTTCACGGGGTTAGGACTCAAAAAGTTCAAGAAGTCCATGGATGGACAAGTTAATAGCAGCTGCCCCGCACTTGCTGGAGGAATCCCCATCATTGTTATCACTGTAAACAACGAATTCATGATGGTGATTGCGCGAATGTTACAACAAGGACACAAGATGTGTCGAGAACAGTAAGGGCGAGGCGGTCATAAACCTCACTGCCCGTCACTTTGAGTTGATACTTGGCATCCCTCATCACCGGAACTACGTGGCTGTTAGCCAACGAGAATGCATCAAGGCCTGGGAAGACAACGAAGACCAAGGCATGCAAATGCGGATGAATGAGGTCTACCTAAAGAATAAGAAGGTGGTGACTCGGTGGCCTCAGACTATCCACCGAAGTGATTTCTCAGAGGAACTCAGTGATACTATCACTTTCCTGAGCAGAGTCTTCAGGCTTTCAGATGCCCACTATTTCCATAAGTGGATGCTGCGGTACCTGGAGACAATGAATAAGAATTTGCCGATCGGCGCTTTTCTTTGCTACTGGGTGAAATAATCAAGAAGCACCATCTCTCGAGCAACTACAATAGATTCGCCACAACAGAGTGTTCCATATGAACTCCTATGTAGTAGTCTACGCCAGTCGGCTTTCAAGTAGAAGGGATTATCTTTGGGGCTGAACCGAAGTGGAGTATGGCCTCGAGCCAAGATATTTGATTACTATCCGTGAGCCGAGGCTAGAGAATAGCATCCAACATTTCGCAAAAGTTAACGATGCATTCTTCTATCATGTCATCGCCTACCGAGGCCAAACATGACTCATAAATGACGACCAAGAACATAAAGTGGGATCCACAGAGAAATGGGGGGCCCTGTTCACCCAATTTCCCACGTTCACCTATCTAAGGGCTGCCAACTTTTTGGGAGAGCCAACCAGGCTACCAAGGTATGTTGGGCCTAAGCTGATTCTACTAGAACTGTCAAGACAGCTGGTCACATACCATGAGAAGTGCCTCAAAAGAAAGAAGGGTGGAACTCCTTTCCCCCTCAAAGTGGGCCGATACACATGCTCCACCCACCATAAGGTGAAGGAAATGTTCGCAGAGCTGGAGCTACTCAACTTGAAGCATGACTTCCCAGCCAGGCCTACCTTCGACCCAAGAAGCTGCCTGCCAAAAGCGAAGCTCGATCCGATCCATGTCCCTCAAATTGAGGATATTTACATTGACGTTCTCCATGAGGTGGAACTCAGAAGAAAGGATCATTCGCGCTTAGCATTGGAGGAAATCATCCAATACGGAGTGGCCATTGTCCCCGAAGGCTTCCAGACTACGGAAGATGAAGTAGATAAGGTGTATAATGACACAGATGGGGACAATTGGCCCTTCCGCCATTAGAAACAAGGCTCCTCAAACAATTGAGGAGAGGGTCAAGGAGACTATGCGAAGAACAGAGCATCGGGTGCCGCATGAACGAACTAATCTACCTCGGGGTAGATTTCACAACTTCCCCTTTAGGCAACGCACCTCCAAGGTCAAAGAAGCAAATTGAAAGGCAAAGGTGTAGAAGGTGAACTAGCACTATTCGGGAGGAAGCCCCGAAAGTCCTCTTCCCCTGAGCCAGTAACAAGTCATAACTCTTGATGAGGAATTGACAGAGGCTAGTCCTATACGCCCATCCACCCAGGATGTCGTATTCACACAACTTCGAGAGGTCCCTTCTATCCCTTCTTCTTCTCTTCCTTCCTCCTCGAGTGACTCAAACGACCATCCCTTTGGTCGTGTCCTCCGCCCTTCTTCTACCCTTTTTGATTTGTCTTCCTCTATTTCTTCCTCATCTCCGAGCTCCCTTCCCTTCTTATGTCTTCTCAGATTGCGGTTCCCCTTCCTCCCGTGGACATTTCTTCGGCTATTCTTTCCATGTACGCCGCGTGTCTCCACGCTTTTTCCCTCTTCTACCGTTCTGCCTCCCCCTCTGTCTCGGTCCTTCTTCTATAGGACCAGACTTGGATCTCTCAAAGAAATTGAGCCAACAAAAGAGGAAAGTCCCCATCACTCCGATGGACTTTTCGGTCATTCCAGCTAAAGGAGCAAAGAAGCACAAGCCGGTTACACGCTTCTCAAAGAGCGCTGCAGTGAGAGAGTCATGGAAATAGCGTACCCCAACCCCCTCAAAGAGAAAGAAGATTTGTCTCCGACAGATTTCACCGTGACCTAAGTCACAATGGGGACATACTCGAGAAAGTCTCCAGGGAGAAGCTCTTTCCGCAGATTGATGCACTCTGCAAAAGCTTCAGAAACAAAAGAGGAGAAAAGGCTATCAAGGAGCGAGAACAAGCAAGCCTTACGAGAAGATGGGAGTGCACCTCCCACAATCGCCGCCGAGAAGCTGCTCAAGTCGGGAGAAGATCAATGAGTATTCAAAGATCGGCGAAAGGTGGTATGGTCATTTTTCTGCTTGGAGGAGCCAGATCCTCAAGGATAGTGAAAGAGTAATCGCTGAGTATATCAGTTTATATCTAAACATCGAGAAGGCGAATAAGGAACTCCAAGCATTAGCAGGTCCGATATCAGAAGAGTTAGAACATGCTAGACTCCAGCACGAGACCTTCCAACAAATGTTCGACTGTTCAGTCGAAGATCTGGTCAAGTTCGGAGTCTTCGGTCATCCAAGGGCCCTCAACAAAACTATGTCCACTCTGGACTATCAGATAGATCAGCTGGAATTTGTTTTAGAAAAGATAGACAAGGTAAAGGAAGAGGCCCTGGATGCAATGCACCAAATGGAGAAAATTGTCCTCGCCATGACTCCAGGGTTGCTCACTCCTTCCCTTACCTTGAGATCAGCTGATGACACTATCCGGATCTTCAAGGAGATAGCTTCTCAAGGGACAGGGCCAGAGGTCACGTTCGACACTGAATCTATCAACAACCTACTTGTCCCGTAGAGACTTCATCGGGTTCCTTATCGAGGAGAGAAAGATTATTCCAAACTCCGGGAAAAGCTCATAGGACGAGCGGGAGACTTGTAAAGCAATCAAAGTGAAGCGGCACAAGGATCCATCACAGGATCAATTTGGGATTTAATGATTAGCAAGTTTTTGGAATAAGCAATTCGATTCCACATATCATCACCCGAGCAAAGATCGTAAACAGCAACCCCTTTTCCCGCAGGATGATGATGATGAGTAGCTTCTTCTTCTTCTTCTTCTTCTTCTCTCTATTCTCCACTTTCTTTTGAAATGTCTAAAATGTGTCAGCACAAATGATGACATCATCCATGTTGCATCATGGGATGATGTCATCCACCAAGTTGTCAAAGTCAACATGACTTTTAGATATTTTGTAAATATCTTTGTAAATAAGTGGTTGGCTCCATTTTGCCTTCTCTCTCCCTCATTTTCTATAAATATGAGAATACTTGTTGTATTCAGGTGAACATTTTTTTAGATAGAAATAGAAGTGAGGAGAGAAAGACTTTGAGCTTTCTTGTAACAGAAAAGAACAAGTAATACAATTATTCAGACTTTGTGCTCAATAGCTGTGTTATACATTAGATCTTTCTTACGTTAGATCTGTATGTGTTTAATCTGTTGGATTCATATCTACTTTTCCGTCATTTGTTTATCAGTATTGCTTTGTTTATTTATGTAAGTAGGTTTGGCTCTGTTTACTACCAAACTAAAAACATAAATCTTCTGACCTTTCTGCTTTGGAATCCATTTCTTTTCTCCCTTCGGATCTGTTCTCTCTCTTCTCCCTCTTTCATTCCTTTCTTTTCGTAGCCTGAACACTCTCTCTGGGATGAGATCCCAACCCCGAAGGCAGAATCTGTGAGACTTGCATAGGTTCCTGCTAGTAGAAATAGCAATAAACCAGTTTCGCTTTGCTGTCTCAAAGAGGGGCTAAGCCCTGCAACACTGTTGGCTCGTCTATCCATAGATCTGTCCGCGCGACAGATTTTCGGACCAACAATTTGATGCCCTATAGTGAACAAAATTGATCTTGAAACCGATCACGATAAGAGGAAGGTATTTTCTTGTTTGTGTGGAAGGGAGAAATATCTTCACGAGGTTCATATGCAGATAAAGAAGGATCCGATTAATGTTTTTAAAGCTTCATAAGAAACCCTTTTCTAATTGTCACAGTATGGGACAAAGGAGATTGGTATCATTTATGAAATTTTTGTGTTGATGTACAACCTTGCTTAATTAATAAGTCTTATAAGGATGAGAGGGACTTGTAAAAGGAGTTTGAAGTCTTGAAAGTACTTTTATGCATTTGGAATAACTTTGAAGCTTCTCGATCGAGTAAGAAACCTTATCAAGGGTTTATTTATAGAAGCTTTATACGCCTTAACAAGATCCAAAGACTTTTAGAGATCATTATCATAGAGCCTCTATTCATATTCAAAAGGAATTATTGCATAAGAATTTCTTAGCTTCTAGGAATTTATGACAATCCTCTCTTGAAGTATAATGTTACAGAATGAGGCCTAATTAGGAGTCTAGAGAATGCTAGAAAGTGGTGGGGGTTCAAAGTTAGACATGAAACTTGTCCTACAAGTAAAACATCAAAATGGGCACTCCAAAAGGTGGCTAGTTTATTAGAAGATTATGTTAATCAAAATTTATGCCAAAAATAACCTTGGACATGGCTATTAGAGGAGAATTAGGCCTAGGAAAGAGATTGTGGAGACGAGGGACCTACATTGAATATTGAACCAAGAAATTTTATCCATGTCTTAAGGAGGAAAATGAGTGCCTAGAACTAATTGAGTTTTTTCTATAAGTTAGTATATTCTTCCCAACACCAACTCACCAGAGGCATTTGGCTTGAGAAGATTAGGAAGACAAATTTGAGTTAAGGTGAACAATTTGAAGATTCCTTATGTTTTCATCTAATTTGATTGTTGTTTTGGCATGATATAAGGATTGATAACATATCATAAGCATTCTATAAGCCAATTTGGGAAATAGGACTAAACATTGCACGATTGAAGGGTTTTTGACTTGAGAAAAAGATAAATTTGCAAGCTTATGGGATTGTTTTGAGTTATTTTGATCGTTCTAACTTGACAATTGGTTGAGTGAGTGTCATCGGGTTTCCATATGGATAAGTTCCAATATAGATGATCACAAACCCAATTTGTAACTTGCCTCGGGTGACACAAAGGTACTAGGCATATTGTTGTACTATATATGCCCTATGTGTCATTCCCTTATTTAGTTCTTGATTTGGTTCTGGATTAGTAGTTAGTTTGTGTTAGTGACCAATTGTAATATG
Organism: Taxus wallichiana var. yunnanensis; assembly: GCA_018340775.1. Classification (NCBI taxonomy): domain Eukaryota; kingdom Viridiplantae; phylum Streptophyta; class Pinopsida; order Cupressales; family Taxaceae; genus Taxus; species Taxus wallichiana. The sequence continues at coordinate 1,016,981,219 of CM031237.1, forward strand.
AAATTAGTTGTGTAACTACTAAAAATAGAAAAAACCTTGACTGTGCAATTATTGAAATTGCTTTGTAGCTATTTTTCCCCAGGACAGGAGCACCCATGTAGGATACTAATGCTTAGGCGTTCTTGTTTGATCTAGGCGCGTGTGTCCATACTAAATTTTATTACCATTTTTGTTTCTAGCCCTATTCTATAACTAATTTTTGTTCTATTCTTGGTGGCTTTGCTTATGTAATTATGTTATATAAGCTGTTGGGAGGGTGAAAAGGTTCACCCAATGTTTTCCCCCACTCATTTGGGGTGTGTGAGATGAAAAATGTGAACGAAGCCCAAATAAGGAAGATTGAAACTGATGTGCACATATGATATAGGAATCCTACATGGGGAATAGGGATTACACATGGTAGTTACCATGGCACAAGAAAAACAAGGGAAAATGCTAACATACAAGTGTTAGTGACAAACAAGCAATGCACACTAAAATAGTAACTAGTAAAGGCATATAGGAAAACAACAAACAAGGACTTAGTGAGTATTTGTTTGCATACAAGGACACCACTCATGATGTCATAAGAAAATTGGATCCATCAAGGTTTGTGTAAATAAGGTAATTAAGAAAATAGAGGGAATATCCCATAAAAAATAACACACAAGGTATAAAAAAATCAAATAACCATGATTGGAAGGATTCCTACAAGGTAAATACTACACATGAAGCACTTGTTAGCATGTTAGGGAAGATAAATAATATGTGATAATGTGATATCTAAATATAGGAATGGAAAATGTGAAATATTGCAACAATAGAACCGATAGGAAGTAGGAAAAAGGTAGATGCCCTCAGGAGCCTCAATGGGACTAGTAATGGACATGGCCAAGCATCATACATCATGTAATAACCTATAAGTGACCTGTATTCACCTCAAGATACCATGTGAACACACATGTGTGTAGGAAAATGATAAAGCATACTATGAACTATAGTAACATGTTAAGCAAAGGTGTAACATAGAGTAGTATAAGCAAGGAAGAATGCATCCAATCAAGATCTAAGATAATGTTTTTGGTTATTTAGATACATATACGAAAGAAAACCAAATAAGATGGAGGAGTAAGGATTCCCCCTGTGTGGTATGCACAAAGTGAAGTACATGTGAAGAAGACCTCAATAGTCAATCATGAACCATGAACAAGAGTGTGTCATCGAGTGGTGTGGGGGAATTAGGATGTCCCCAAGTATGAATGCCAAAAGGATCTATGCAATAAGAGTACTAGGAAAGGGCCCATGATCAACTGATGTAAAATAAGTACACATGTGAACATGATCTAGGATCTGATGGTCACGGGAGAGTGCATGGGGCCAAGTATATGAAATAGGTATAGATCGAGCATGTGGAGAAATAGAGTGTGAAATATTTCTAGATGGAGTATGTGAAGCATGTGACCTATGTGAAGAAGTGTGCCTATGTGTATGGGATCTATAGAAGTGACGAGGCCAATGAGTAGTATCCATATGTGAAGTAAACTAAGATGGATGTGTAAAAGGTGCCACAAGAGGAACAATGGCTTCGATACCATGGGATATGTCAAGGATAAGGAGTCATCATGAATATGAGAAGATGCACTAGGAGTAGGAGCAATTGAACATGGGATGGCCGGAGGAGCCAAGGAAAAAGGTGTCCGTGGTGGAATGCCTTGAATAGTGATAAGATGTTGCTCATGGATAAACTTAAGGCACAAATGAACAATAGAAGGTATGAATTTGGCAACCTAGAGCCAAGGGAGTCCTAAGAGCATGTCACAATGTGTAATAGTAGATCCAATAGTAAATGACATAGAAATAGTAAGAGTCCCAACAATAATGGGTAGAATAATATGGCCATGAGAAGTGGGAGACATGTGTGTCATATGAGATAAAGGGAAGCCAATGGAATGTAAGAAATATAATGAACATGCATTGTATTTGAATGTAGGATGTACCATAACATTGTTGACGACATGGGGCCCAAAAAAAGCATTAATATGTAATCTATGGGAGGAGAATGAGGCATGAAAATCAACATCAAGTGAAAGTGATAGTAGGTGATGGGAAATCAATAGCACCAATAAGGAATCTAAGGGGATGATTCAAAGAATTTGGAGGAGGCATTGTATGGTAGGTATTATTATAAGAGGACTCATGGGCTAACTTTCCATGCTTAGGTAATGGGTCTCTGTACGCACCCAAAATTACACGTGCTACATTGTTGGGAAAACGGTTATAAAAGTCCCAGTGATGATTCAAAATCCTTTCAAGAAGGTGTTCGAGCTCTAAAAACCCATTCGTAGTATATATTTGTAGCCTAGATAGCCTTACTTAACTTTTCCATGCATTTTTCCATCTCCCATTTCTTTTGTGCTTGTTTTGGCCTTCAGTGCCAGGACCGCCACCCTGCCTGGGCGACGGTTCGAAAACCGCCACCCCTGCGTAGGGTGGTGGTCCTACCCGCTTTTTCCAGAATCTTCATGCATAAAATTACATGCGACGATTCACTTAAGTTTGCTTTTTGAACGCATCCATGAGCCGAATTTGCTAAAAATAGCTTTGTTTGCTTGGTTCTCCTTACTCCTATTTTTAAATAGATTTAATGAGTGGAAATGCCTCTTCATTGCCTTATGCATGAAGTAACCTCTATCCTCCATTCCTATATATTCCATGCTTGTATTCAAGCAAAGGGCTTGAGAATTTTGTGTATCTTGTATTGTTTTGCTGCCATAATCTCACTAGGAATTGCATAGCCAAGCTCAGATCTCTTGTGTTATCTCTCTTCTACTTGCATTGCATCTAGATTACTTCCAAGATGCCATCACTCAAGTGCCATCCTCTTGTTGTTGTTCTTTGCATTCCCAATCCTTTGGACTCACATGAACACTCAAAGAAATAAAGGAAAGAACTGAGGGGACAGATATTGATACTACTGGATTTTCCAAAGCTCTTGCTCTTCTAGGTTGGAGTTGTGTATTTGTTTGCTTTGTTTTGTCAAATTTTCAATTGCATATCAAATAGAGTAGAGAAATAGTTCATTTCAATTAGCTAGATAATTACAAGTAGATCAAATCAATAGGAATTTTTCTCTTCAACATTGCCAGGGAAGTTGTGGGGGAACAATAGCTCTATTAGAGCCATGATTTGTTCTTCACTTCTGAGGTAGGGTTGGAAAGATTTTGCTTGAATTAGAATAGATCTTAGGTTTAGATTCACACATCTGCATAGATAGTTAGCTACATCCAACTAATTGTTTGTTTTAAATTGGTTTATTAGATTAGATGCATTGTGTCGAAAAGTTAGAAAGGAACAATAACATTTATTTTCCATATATTAGCTTGTTTTACTGCTTTGTTATGATATATTGAGAAAACACCAAAAACATAGGTTAGATTTCCTTTGATAGATAGTTTATTTACCTGAAACAAATCAATTCATCTTGCATGACCATTAATAGTCTGCAACAGGAAAATTCTTACAGTTGTGATCCCCTGGTCCCACAACCCAACAGGCCAGAGCTAATAATTGACATTGACACAAGTTTGCACTTAATAGTCTTACGTACACCTACCACATACACTGAGAAAATAAGACAATTAGAGACATTGAACATAGTTCTGTTGATCAATCCTATGAATTTTGGACTACTCTTGGAAATAGGATTTGATTGCATGCATGACCATACAAGGGCTTCAACCTCAACAAGTCTTTGGTTGTGACCCCTGTGTCCCACAAACCAACAAAGCTTGTAAGTTAGTTAGATATCAACACTAGCCTACACACATTGGTATTATATCTTCACCGATTCCACCCGATATTATTACACAACTTTCATTATTGAATATAGCAATGATCGGGCTAAGACTTTCTGGATGAGACCAAAATTCGCCCTTAGTTCCTGCAGCTCCACTACACCTCTTGTCTCAATTTCCATGACCTTGTCTGGGAACCCATACGAGGCACGTGTAGGTTACTTTCTGCGTATTCCACAACCAATCAATAAAATCTCGGGATAACTAGACATCAATTGGAGCCTCCAAGTAGCTATCATATTGGATCGTACCATCACACCCCTTCAAAGTTAGGAGATCATTATTTGCCTTAGATTCGTAGATCCCATTATGACGTGTCGAAGACATAAGGTTGCCCAACTAATTTTACCGTCACCATCACTTTCACTCCCATTTCAATTCCACACCGGCTATCTTGGCACGACCTCGGGAGGTCGGGTGTGAAGAAGGTCACGTGTTGATTTTTGTAAATACAGTCTCAAATATTTTTAACTTTATGTTGTCATTGGTAGATTTCAAAGTGGGAGTAGTGGTCACAGGAAATTGAATATCATTATTTCAATGGGATATTAAATCAAATGATTAATCTTGAAACACTTATCAGTAGAATAGAAATTACATCTATGGTAATCGCAATGTACATGCTCATCAAACTTCCTTCCATGGTACCTAATAAGATCATACATGAGAGGAGGTGGAAAAGAAATTAGATTGCTTTCAATGAGTTGGGGCAACAACATATGTGGAGGATAAGGAAATCGAGTAAATACACATCGAGTGGGTTGGATTTGAAGCTTAGAAGGTTTCAAAACAACACTAATAATAGGCTTAACATCATTAGGATTGGGTCTAAAGGGAACCTTGCTTGGAAATTTACAAGAGGAATTATCAAAAGTATTATAACCATATTTGAGTTTTCCCAAAGAAATTAACTTAGTCTCACTTGTCTTCAAAGTATGGCATAGATGGTCAAAGGAATGATAGGAATAAAAAAGAACACATTCTTGAAAAGTAGGCAAAAGACTTTGAATAAAGAGATCATGTAATTTAGATTCGGTTAATACATTTTTTTGGATAGAGGGTAAATTTGAGGGTTTTGAAAGGACCCACATCCTTGTACATTTTGAGGTTGTTTTTAGAGGATCCAAAACCTTGTTACAATGAAGGGAACCAACACGAGGAACCCGAATGAAGCATCCTTGTAACTGGAAATGAAGATGCAACATCCGCAACGAGTGAAGCAATCTCTAGAGTGAAGCGAATGAGAATGTAGTGAATACGGTGAGTGAATCAAAATATTGAATGAAACAAGAACTAACATGCTACAACTATAGAAAATGAAGAAACCAACATGTTATGACTGTAGCAAAAATATATGCCATATCTAGCAGGCTAAACCACCTCGAGAGAGGATCATTCCTCGGGTGGATTTAAACATGGGTGGGCAAGCACACACAGTAGTGTAACTTGACCGCACCACTCCCACCCCATCAAAATAGTTTTGGTAAACCTTTGGTGAGATTCAAATTGGAGACGTAACACCAAGATCATTAGCCTAACTTTATTCCTCATGACACACCTTCATCATCGATTAAGCTATCCTCCACCCTTAAAAGGGTTATGGTAAATCTTGGTGCGATCCATTATCAACTAAGTTTGACTTCACAAAATTAATAAGCATGCTTTTTTAAAAAAATTCAAAAGTATTCTTTTACGTGATTTATCACCCTCGCCGTGATCGTATTATTCTTGTGATCATTTTGGTCTTCGTTTCGTCCATTTCGGGTGAGAACTCCTCCCGTTGAGTCGCAAATGTGTGTTAATAATTAATTACCCTTTTATTTAATAAAATTAATTTGATTAATTTTTGGGGTTTTTAATTAAATAAATATTAATTTAATATTTATTAAAAATCAATCAACTAAGTTTTTGTTATTGTCGTGGGAAATAAAAATTCTGCCTCCAATTGCCAGGAATGCCAAATTGGCTTTCCACTCCCAGATTTCCCTTTCCTGGCAAAATCTTCTTTTTTCCCCGCTTGTGGAATTTCTCTTGTTGATTGCCAACCCAACCGGATGGCAAACTGGCAAAAGATCTCCCAATTTCCCACATGGGGAAATAAATGGAATTGATAATCTACTTTGCCATTGCCACGGGCAAATGATTGAGTTTTTTCCCATATTTCCTTGGCAATTAATTCCCACTACCGGAGAAAGGGAAATTGGTTATTCCAACGGAAACAAAGAAATGGTTATGGGGAAGCTTCTTTAATCCTCTTAATTTTTCCTCCGTGAAAGACTATTGGAAAAATTCATGTGAAGAAGCTTTGAAGATTATTATTTCAACTTCTTACTTTTTCCCCTGTAGAAGCATTTTTGGAGAAATATTTTGTTTGTAAGATTTCATGGCACATTCTTCACAGACGATTGATTCTCCACTCATTTCAAGAAAGTTATTGAAGCAACTCCATCGGATGTGCATGTGAAAGAGGAGGTTGTCTACATTGGGGAGGAAAGAATGCATTCCAATGAATCATTTCCATGCTGAAAACAAACCCGCAGACACATTTCTTTTTGCAAATCCATGCATCCATTGGTCAAAATAGGCCAAAGATACTTTTTCACGCTTTGGTTAGGGAATCCCACGCATGCCAAAAAAATATAGCGATTTTTCATGTTGAAGGAAAATATCCATGCAGCTATCCACGCAAGAAAGGTTTCCATGCCAGAGGAAAATGGAATAAATGCAAGCCAAAACTAGAGAAAGAGAATAGCTCCATGCGCGAGGAATATGAGAAAGCCCACTTGAAGTAAATAAGGTTTCAACGCAGGTTTTGAGAGAAATATTCACGTGAAGGAGGAAGCAAGGAAGGAAATCCAATGTATAGTGAAAAATTTACAAACCCACGCATTTTGAAGAAGAATAAAACCAAGCCATAACAGAGTCCACGTGAAGAGAGCCTCGGCCATGCATTTTTGGGAAGGCTTCCCACGTGGGAGAGAAGCAAAACCAATGCTAATCTCAACAAAAAATAAAAGATTAAAACCCATACATTTTCCAAAGGATACACCAAAAATAAGAAATCAACGTATGTTTGCAGATCCACGCGCCAAAGAAAAAAAAATATACGTTGCCCACGCCACATGCAGAGAAAGAAAGACCAATCCAAGCATCTACCAACAAAAACCAGAGGAAAAATAAAGAAGTTTCCACACAATTTTAAGATCTAAAGTTCCACACATGCAAGGAAATAAGAGTTACAGAGTTAGACAAGCTCCCACGCATTCAGGCATAAGCAATTTAAAAAACAACACGCTAACCAAAAGCAACGAGTTCAACGCGTTTACCAGGTAGTCAAGCCACGCAATTGCATGAAGAGGAGGATTGTGCGTGAAGAGAAATCACATTAACCATTTGAAAAAATATCAAACAAGATATATATCAGACAAAAAAATGAAATTAATAAAGAAAATGATAGATGCGGAACGAAGGCTCGCCTCGGTTTGTATCTATCGAAGTAATCAACTTTGGAGCTCGATATCTCAAAGTTGAATGATTTTCATGAAAAAACAATCATTTCCCATGATTTTACTCATGTTAAGGTGCTTCCATACTCATTTTCAAATGCACAACACCTCATTTGGTATTTTTCACGAATCCAAAAAAAACGCAGTTCGTTTGAATTTCGCCCACGCACATTGTTTCAACTTATCGAAAGGCCTACTTTGAGAATCCATATTTCAGCCTGAGTGATTGTCAAGAAGAATGGTTTAGTTCATTGTGAATTCTACCCACATTAATGTAATTATTTTCCAAATTTCAAATGCACAACACCTCGTTTGATATTTTTCACGGAGCCAAATAAAATGCAATTTGTTTGATTTTGCTACGTGTGTTTTTTTACAAACCTTTCGAGAGATCGAATTTGAGATTCGATATTTTGAACTCGGATGATTTTCAAGAGAAAAGGATTATTTCTTTGGATTCTCCCCACATTCATATGCTCTCTTTCCAAGTTGTAGATTCTGTTATCGCTAATTTTGACTTTGCAAAATTATTTAAAAATAATAAAAATGAAAATTTTGAAATTTTCAAAAGTGTTACTTTGTGTGGTTCATTGCCCTCATCGCAACCGTCTCATTTTTGTGATCATTTCGGTCTTCATTTCATCCTTTTCGGGTGAGAACTCTTCGCCAGGCTTTAAATCGCATTAAAATACATTAAAATTAATTAATCGCTCCTTGTTTGATAAAATTAACTTTTAAATAACTTGAGAGTATTTAATTAAATAAATATAAATTAAAAGTTCATTCGACAAATTTTAATTGTTGGGGAAGTAAGCTTATGCTTCCAACTGTTGGAATGCCAATTTGGCTTCCCGAACCTAGATTTCCCCTTTCCTGGCAATCTTCTTCAAATTTCCCGCACGTGGGATTTTCTCCACCAATTGCCAAATCATGGATTGGCTAATGGGTAGGAAATTTCCCAATTTCCCACATGGGGAAATTGAACGGGGATTGCCAACCCACTTTTCCATTCCCGTTGGCAATTGGCCATTGCTTTCCCCATTTCCCCCGGCACTTAAGTCCACTACCCGGGAAGAGAGGAAGTTGGATTAATCCCCATAACTTCCTCCATCAAACTCGTTGGAAAAATTGTGAAGCTTTCCGATTGCTTCTTATTTCTTCTGAAGGACATAATATTTTGTCAACATCCCATAATGCAAGAGAAACTCACGCCATTGATATATCAGTCGTGCATGCAAGGAAGTTTAATCAAAATCCAAACAAACACCAGCTAAGGAACAATCAAAACATGCCCACAGGGAAAAAGAAAAAGAGGCATTTGTTTTGAGCTGCGCATTAAGTGCAGGAGGTGCAAGTATAAAGCAAAAATTTCCCACGCACCTGTCCACACAAGCCACACATTGGGCAGAGGAAGGAGCAGAAGACCAAAATTCCTCTCCACACATTGGAGGAGATGCATCTTAAGAGGAATCCACGTTTTTGGAAGGACGTGAAGAAATCAAGAAAATTACTTTTCATGCATTGGGCAGAGGAGAGGTGGAGCTGTCCAAGGAGCTCCCACACACTGCCAAAACCAAATCAAAATCCACACGTGGAAAGGAGGCCGTGCCAAACATAGTGAGAGAAAGTTCAAATGCCTTCTGCCAAAATCAAATAAAAACCACGCATTATTTTGGAGGAGACCCAGGAGGAAGAAATAAAATAGTCCAAAAGAAAGGCACTTGTTTTGTTTTAGGAGGCCTAATTAAGAGACCACGCGCCTAGGAAGGAGAGGTGGAGCTACACAGTTTTCACGCACCCACGCCAAGTGAGAAGAAGGAGAACCCCACGCATTGGGAAGAGGAAAGAAAGATTAGCCCACGCCTTGGGGAGAAAAAGTGCAGCAGAAGACAAAGAACTCATTTCCACGCATAGCCCAGGAGGAATCCCACGCGCTAGCTAAAAACATTCACCACATTTTTAAAACAGTCCAAACGAAAGGCATTTTTTTGTTTTAGGAGGCCCGATTAAGAAAATTCTCCACACCAGGAAAAGAGAAGCCACGCCTCGGGGGGAAGAAGACAAGAAATAAAATCAAGCAAATTCCCACGCAAGGAGAGAGAGAGAGAAAGAGCAGGCCGCCCCATGAATAGTAAAACCAGTTTGTGGTTATTTCCCACGCATTTGCAAAAATAAGACAAACAACCCAAGAAATACAAATCATTTCCATGCATTTGCAGAACAAAAGATCTTCCACGCATTCACAAAATCAGGAGTCTTCCAACAAAAAAAATCAGTAGTTCATGCAGCCAAGGCGAATTAAAAAAAAAGATCCACGTGAAATATTAAAATCGGGAGATTTTAATTAAAATAAATAAATAAATATCATTGTTGTCGCTAGATTTGGAGCTCGAGCTTAGTCTCGATATATTTGTATTTTAAAGAGAAGAAAATTGTAATTTGGGATCAATTATTATTATTATTTTAATAATAATAATATTAAAGTGAAAAATATTTTTCTTGCATCAACGGGGTTTCGGAGACTGAGACCCGGCCCCATTTGTGTTGTCTTGCATGCCTGAGTCATTCTTTTGTAAAATTCATAATGGCCGAAAAATCCAAATCTGTGGGGAGATCGAGGAAGCCAATGGAGAAATCTAACAAATCCACCCTGAAATATGAATTCCAAGGAATTATCCCTCCTAGTTCCATTAAGTTAGCATATGACAACATCACCGATACAAATCTAGGTCACATCAATGTGCAACAATTTTGCGAGCGGTGAAAACTGAAGGCAAAACCATTTTCTCAGATAGACTTTACCATAGTGGTCTACCCGAAGCAACAACATTTCATCTCGGTGTAGTGTCCGGAATTGGTTATTTCTTGTGCGTGGAGCATTATGACCCTAAGAGATGAGGAATTTTTAAAGATAATCGTGAGCCTTTCCTCTTAATCACACCAGAACACATTGAGGAGTTTCTCGGAATACCCGACTTTCCCGAGAATGCGGATATCACTCGCCAATCAAACACAAGAATTCTGGGATGAAGAACCCCTGAGATGGAGCAAGATGGTCAACAACAACTGGTTAGTAACCAAGATACCTGAATTGATAGGCTTCCCAAAGAACTATACCACGTTGAGTTTGTGGAAGAAATCGGAGACATGATCACTCTCCTAAGTTGAGTTTTCGAGTCTACCTTCTGCTAGGATTTTCCACCCATGGATGTACCAGTTTATCTGTATCATCCTAGCCAAGAAGGAGTTTGTGGATTGGGCCACCATCATCAGTAACACCCTTCACAAACAATTGATAGAAGTTAAGATGACTGGATGCTTCTACATGACTTCATATCTGACCTATGTAGTAGCATGAAGAAAGCTATTTTTAGGACTTGAAACAAGAGGGGTCATGGGGCCGTCGAACAATGTTTTTCATTATTACCCTCAACTTAGTTTCAAAAATAGTTCTCACCATTTTAGAAGAGTCAATGATGCATTCACCTTCTACGTGATCCGGAACCTGAATCAAAATACTGAGGAAAGGTTTTCTAAAGAAGCCATGAGTGTCATTTCCAATGGGGAACTTGGTTTATTCAATTTTCATCTTTTTCCTACATTCACGTGAGTGGCTTTGTTGGTACCCCATGGAAACTTCCTAAGTACATCAGTGACAGATGGGCATTAATGGAGTTGACACGACAATTATTCCAAGTTCATTGCCTTCTTAGTGACAAGCACCGTTCAGGAATTCATTTCCCGATCCAAATCAGGGAATACCAATGTCCAAATATTTTCAGTGCACAACTCATGGAAAAAGAGTTCGCTCTCATAACCATCCATCCATATGTGAAGAGAGCCTAGTTTGATATCAATGGATATATGCAAAAGATTTTGGGAGCGAAGTACCAACATAATCCTACCATGGAAGATTTCTGGGCTACTTGCTTCGGATGAACATGAGGTAAGAAGACAAGAGTACTCTCGCCTAACACTTGCTCAGATCAAGGCCTTCCGCATCAAGAGTCCTCCCGATTCATTCATAGATGATGATGAGGATGTCGTCAATCCCTCATATGATGCCGTTGCCTTTACCCCATTGCCTCAAATCGATTGGACCAAGAGAGATGAATTTTCTCTTGATGGCAAAAACCAACCAATTATTGAAAGAAGCATATCTTGGTATGATAGGGAACTTGCCAAATTTCAATCAATTCCAGATCATGTTTCGGGATCACAAAAATTGCCTATACGAGGGGGTCTCCATTCGACCAAGGTTTCTTCTCGATCAACCTCATTACCATCCAATCATACACAACAGGCAAGAAAAGAGTGGTTGCCAAAATCCACTTTGCCAAGCAATGTGTCACAAGGAGGAAGATCTAAAGATCCTAACCCCGAAGAAGGAAGAGAGCGTGTGTCTGGATTTTCTACCTCGAGTAGAGATTCTTCTACCCACATCGTTAATAGTGCTCAGAAGCTGGTAGCAAATGATCCTCAACCATGCTTCAAACAAGCATCCACTCAAGGTGCAGGTAATTTAAATATCAAACACTTCAGAGCATGTAGTTCATGAAGGGATTTCCCAAAATCTCCCGAATAATCAGGAAGTGGATATTGAGGTTGTGTCTCCTCAAATCAAGGTCATAGATAGGATTCAAGAAGGATCTCATGATGTCAAAAATAATGAGAATATTGATTCGAGCTCCAGGATTTTGTATGCTGAAATAGTGAATGATACTCCTTCCTGGGTTGATTCCAAAGTAAAGAAAAGGAAGAGGGTTGTTAAGCCAATTGACATTGATTTTGATGCCCTTTTCAAACTTTCGAATGACGCCATTCCTAAAAAGCCTAAGGTGCTTTCTCAAATAATGGTGGATAATGAGGGAAACAAATTTTCAGACCTTGCCATTCCACAAGTGGATAAGGAGCGTGATGCTATGATGCCCACCGATTATGAAGTTTCCAGACTGAGACTTGGAATATCTACATTAGAAAGTGACATGGCGATGGCTTGAGATTCAATTGATATCGTGCTAAAGAGACTTGAGAAATACAAGTCTCAAAACTCTCGGCTCAAGGCCAAAAAGAATCAATTGGTGGAATATGTTCAACATTTGATAAATCCCATATCATCCACCTTCCCAGTACCTGATGTAGTGGCTGCCCCAGATGAAGATACTCTCAATTTGTCAAAGGAAATAAACACATTGGGCCATGTCACTAAAACTTGGCTTTCAGAGATTCTCATTTTAGGCCAGGGGATGATCAAGACCGTAGTTAAGCTTCATGAAGATGTCAGTGCGTATCTTGATCCAATTCTTTCTTTCAAAGAAACTTTTGTTTTTCTGTTATATCAAATTTGGATGAGATATTGCCCAATTTATAGGAGATGACAAGTATGGAATCTTCAATTTTAGCTATTGAAGGAATTCTCAAATTTGAACATCGAGGGACACGTTTTCTTTGGTGTCTGCATCTCAAATCAAGAAAAACACTTCTCGAGGATTCTATGATCCATTATGACAACATGTTCAATGAAGCCTTCACTTCACTCTCCTTGATTCAGGAATCCATGGCTGAGATTCCTTATAACCTTATAAATGAGCATAATCAAAGGTGTTCATCGGAGTAAGTGGAAGAACAATTTTCATAATTGTTTAAGGACATGTACACTCCCACCAACAATTTCTCGTCAGTTTCCATGGAGCGGTGCATCAAATTGAAGAACTTATTTGAGAATGCTCAATCCAAAATTGTTAATTTAAATGATATGCCAAGTAGAATTCTTGAATTGCAGAGGTATTTTGTGAGGCTATTCTTCGACCAAGTGAACCTCTAGAAGAAGAAAAGATGTTTGAAACTTTGGGAAGGTTTAGATCCTTTCAAATGGTAAAAGCAAACATATCCTAATTTCACTTTGGGGTGCGGGAGTTGATTTTCCTGGTATCTAACGAAGTGGGAGAGTCCATTTCTCATACGCTTGAGATAGGCGGACCCCATTTCAATGGATAAGGAACTGGTTATTATTGTATATTTTAAAAGGTGTTGTTATTTGTTTTAGGAAACAATGGATATTTTAAGTAATTTCTATTTTTGGGTTGTCTTTAATAAAGTTGTTGAAAAAGTCAAAGGTCACTTAAGTGCCTTATTTAATGATCATGTAAAACCCTAACTACTTTATAACCAACTTTTGGGTTATAAAAGGAAGTGAGGGGCTCATTTGTAAAGGGTGACTTTGAGAGAGGAGAAGAAAATACTTTTTGTGCAAGCTTTGTTTCAGGAAGAAACTTTGTGTTCTTTTGTGAAAATTTTTTTGGAGTTAATGAAATACGAACTTTGTGTCTCATTCATTGTCTCTTGTAACATTTGATGTTCTTATGTTCATTAGATGTTAGGTGTTTGAATCTTGCATGCAGATATTATCTTTGATCTTATTGTCAATGTTATTAATCAGTTGTTCTAGTTCACAGTGATCAAGCTATGATTATCTACTTGCTCATGTGTGTTCCCTTTTACACGTTCTTGTTTGGCTAACTCAAACTCCATTTTATTTGTGTTGGTTATTCGTCTTTCTTCTTCATGCAATATTAGGCTCTATGTTTACCTAACTCTTGCATGTTCTTTTCATTTTACTCCATTCACTCCTTTCCTTCATTCCATTCCATCTCCTTCATTCACTTTTCTTTCCATTGATGTTCCAAAACACCCCCACATATAATTTTGAATGTATGAGATGTAAATACAGATTTTGGTTTTCAATAAAGGTAGCCTCACCTTCATTGAGGATGGACTTCATTCCCACACTTTGTTGTATGTCATTTGCATGCATACAAATCCATATGCTAACAGATTCCCATGGTGACATTTGTTATTTTTCCCAGGTTAAAACAAATGCAATTTTTAAAGTTTTACACTTGCATTTTCTTAGCACTTTCAAAAGAGTCAACTTTGACCTTTAATATTTCATTGAAGAATTTTATTTGGGAAAAAATCTTTGATCTAGAAACTTTTTTACCTTAATAGACTCCCTCATCCAATGAGATTTTCTCAGAACAAGATTTTTATTTTTCCAAGGCGGTTTGAGAGGAAATTTGTGCGATTTTGTAAGAAAGAAGTAATAGCCTTTGAAATCACGCTTTTGTCATAATCATGTCATCTTAAAAAAAAAAAATGATGTTGCGGTATGGGTTCAGGGAATTCTACCCACCTCTACGCTCCATTCATAGAATGAGAACATTCCGATACCAACTTGGGACACGTCGATGTAAGTTGGTTCGCAATTGTATATCAATCGAAGGTGAGTAGCGATTTTCCCAAAACTTGTTCCAAATTGGTCATACTTGCATGGATGCACTATGACACCTAAAGAGAGTGGTGATTCAAATTTAATGGATCCAAAGTGGAAGTGACCTCAACTTGTGAGTTCTCATTCTCATCTCTGCGGACGCAGAGCTTATCAATGACACCAATGGGTCACCTTTGACTTCCTCATTATGTAGTATAGGTCATAGATATTGGAAAGGTCTATTGGAGTCAAAATCCATTGTTATCGGTAGAGATTGATAATGGGAGAAACATGTCTACATTAATTGTCTTCACTTAATCATTGTACGAATCTATTCATCGACATACCAAGACCAATGACAAGTGCAATTATGTGGATCATTAAGCAAGGAACATCATTCAAATGTGTCCCTGTCAACTCTTAGTTAGCAGTGGGTGTGATACTTCATCGACCAGTCTTAAAGTTGGAGCATTCTTGAATTGGATGATCGTGAGAAAATCAGAATGACAACACTTTGGGATGGTGACAAAGATGAAAGACATAACTCTAGGAAGTGAATTACAATCTCGACTTTGGGAAGATATTCTCAATTTTGAAATATCGGGAGCTAGATTCGACAAGCCAAGGTGGCGAACGACTAGGGTCTCGTGACAAATGAATAATTCACCATGAAAAGGTATTCAGGGCATGTGGAGAATTGTGTGTAATTATGAATGTGAATGCGAATAAAGATAAAATTTCTCACACCAGGATGATGCTCAAATAGAGAGGTGGATGAAATGCTCAAGTTTCAAGCTCAAATCTCTTGTCATCTGGAAGATTGCGGAACACGATCAACAGAGTTCAATCCGTATGATCGGGATAGGTAGACTCTTGGCCCAATGGATAAGGCACTGATCCTAGGTGTCTTGATCTAGGTGGTGCATTGTTGACTAGGATATCTATGTGTGTGTCCAAGTCATTTAAGTGGGGTCCACATGTACACATTATTTTTTATTTATGTGCTTTTCCTAAAATGACTTTAAAATTTGTTATAAAGTGATGTTATTGTTAAACTCACTTTTGGAAAATTTTTGATAACTTAAGTGATTTCTATTTTTCAAGTTACTTTTTAAAGTTGGTTGAAAAAGTCAAAGTCATTTAAGATGCCCTATTTAATGTTCATGTAAACCCTAACTACTTTGTAACCAAATTTTGGGTTATAAAAGGAAGTTAGAGGCTCATTTGTAAGGGTGACTTTGAGAGAGGAGAAGAAAATACTTTTGTGTGCAAGATTTATTTCAAGAAAGAAACTATGTTCTTTTCTAAAGACATTTTGGAGTTAATGAAATATGAACTTTGTGTCCCATTCATCATCTCTTGTAGCATTTGATGTTCTTATGTTCATTAGATGTTAGATGTTTAAATATTGCATGCAAATATTGTATTTGATCTTATTGTCGACACTATTAATCTATTGTTCTTGTTCACAAAGTGATCAAGCTCTAATATTTACTTGCTCATGTGTGTTCCCTTTTACTTGTTCTTGTTTAGCTGATTCAAACTTTGCTTTATTTGAGTTAGTTATTCATTGTTCTCCTCTATGCAATATTAGGCTATGCTTTTACCTAACTATTACATGTTCCTTCCATTCATTCCTTTCCATTTCTTTCCTTCATTCCATTCCATCTCCCTCATTCACATTTATTTCCATTTGATGTTCCAAAACACCCCCACATACAATTTTGAATGTACAAATGTAAATATTATTTTGGTTTTCAATAAAGGTAACCTCACCTTCATTGAGGAGGGACTTCATTCCCTTACTGTTACATGTCATTTGCATGTGTGAAAATCCATATGCTAACAAAATCGACTAGAGACATAGCACCAAGATCATTATCCTAACTCTATGCCTCACGACATGCCTTCATCACTGATTCAGATATCCTCCACCCTTAAAAGGGTTTTGGTAAACCTTGGTGAGATTCAAACCAGAGATGTAACACTCGAGATCATTAGCCTAACTCTACACCTCATGACACACCTTCATCACCGATTCAACTATCCTCCACCCTTAAAAAGTTTTTAGTAAACCTTGGTGAGAGTCAAAGAGAGACGTAGCACTTTCGGATCATTAGCCTAACTTTACACCTCACGATGTGCCTTCATCATCGATTCAACTATCCTCCACCCTTTAGTTAATAAATTATTCATTTTATAAATATTTTTCTTATTACACAATACATAATCACTAATATGTTCATTAGATGTTTGCTTAATTTTAGCCATTTGCGGATAAGATTTTTCACTCCAATATTCAAAGAAAAATGAGAGAGAAAAAATTCAACAAGAGTATTTTCCTATGCCTAATGGGAGGTCTGTCTGCACAAAGAGTTAGAAGGATAAAACAATGAAATCAGATCTCGAGTAAATATTTTGAGATGGTATGCAAAAATATAAGCTATCAATTAGAAACAACAAACAATAAATATGAAAAGGATAAAATCAATTTCAAAGTAAAGTAAAGGGGTGTTAACAACTAATTCTCTTGCTTAGGAATCATGCATATAAATGAAGTATTTAGAGGCTAGATGTACATAGTAAGTGCATGATTTAGTGACTACATTTTCCCCCACTTTATGTTGGTGAATAAGGATTCAATAGCATAAAGTAGAACAGAAAAGTGTACCTTGGAGAGTTGAATGAAGATTGTACCCAATAACATGCCGAATGAGTGTTATAGCGTGCTGAATGGAATAGTGCAAGATGTGTATCGTGAAATTCTAAGGAGAGGAAAGGATAAGGATCCTATGGGTGACCTTTGCATGTGTGGAGTGATAGTGATGTGTTTGTGTAGTTCCCTTTGTGGGAGCATTCTTGAGATCCGCTTCATTTTTTTGCTTGTGTGTTTTTCCTTTGTTGGGATAAGATAGGATTTGCAAAAGAAAACAAGTGTAGTCAATGCTCTAGGTAAATGCAATTGAACTTTAACTTGGAAAATATGTAAAAATGGAAATGTATATTGGAAAAGCTAAACCAAGGGGTTAGAGTACACATAAAATTATGAAAGAGAAAGGGATAAAAATTTGTTCCCCAATTATAGCTTTGATGCTTAAGAGATGGTTGAAGAGTCAAGAGTGATTAATTCTTGACTTGATTTGATCATATTAAGGATTTGGGTGTCCTATCACCAAACTAGGGATTTGAGTGTCCTAATGCTAAAATTTAGATTTAGGTGTCATGTCACCACTAAGGGAAAGTGTATTGGGAGAGTGGTTTGTTTTGCCCTCCAACCGTTAATGCTTCCCTACGAGATAAGTGCCACTGTAGATGATCGCAAACCTTATTTTTTAACTTTCCTCGGGTGACACAAAGGCACTAGGTATATTTTTGTCCTACTTATGCCCTAGGTTTCATTCCCTTATTTATTTCTTTCTTTGGTTTCTTATTGGTTTCGGATTAGTAGTTAGTTTCTATTAGTGACCAATTGTACAATTATGAAACTAGCTATGTAATCTACGGAAACTAGAGAAAACCATGTTGTATAGTTATTGAAACTGATTTGTAACTATTTTTCCCCTAAGTAAATAGCACCTAGGTAGGACACTAACACCTAAGTGTTACTATTTTAGCTAGGCACTTGTATCAATCCTAAATTTTTTGACCATTTTTTTGGTCCTATTCTTTAACTAATTTTTGTTCTATTCCTTGTTGTGTGTTTTTGTAATTATGTTTTGTAGGACTATTGGGAGTGTAAAAAGGTTCACCCAATGTTTTCCCACAAATGTAAACATGGACCAAATGAGGAAGATTGAAACTGATGTGCACATCTAATATATGAATTATGCGGGGAGAAATATGGATTACGCATGGTAGTTGCCATGGTGCAAAAAAAGGGAAAATGCTAGCATACAAGTGTTAGTGAAAAACAAGCAATTCACATTGTAATAAAACCTAGTAAAGGCATATATAAAAAAAAAAACAAGAGCAAAACAAGGATTTGGATGCATACATGGGACACCACTCATGATGTCACAAGACAATCAGAGCCATCAAAGCTTGTGCAAACAAGGCAATCAGAAAACACAAGGCATAACTCCTAAAAAATGACAAATAAGGTACAAGCAAAACATATAACATGATTGGAAGGAGTCTAGAAGGAAAATTATACACATAAAGCACCCGTTAGAATATTAGGAAGATAAATAGAATGTGAAAATGTGATATCTGAATATAGGAATGAAAATGTGAAATATTTCAATAAGAGCACATGATATAAAGTAGGAAAAAGGTAGTTGCCCTAGGATCCTTAGTGGGATTGGTAATGGATAGGGCCAAACATCATACATCATGTAATAACTTGTAAGTGACTTACACTCACCTCAAGATACCATGTGAACACACATGTGTGTATGAAAAATTATAAAGCATACTATGAATCATAGTAACATGATAAGAAAAGGTGCAACATATAGTAGTATAAGCAAGGAAGAATGCATCCAATCAATATCTAAGCTAATATTTTTAGATTTTTTTTATTGTAAAAGAAAACCAGCTAAAAGGGAGAAATAAGGATGCCCCGGTGTGTGTGTAAAGTGAGGTCCATATGAAGAAACCCTCAACAGTCAAGTATGAACCAAGAACAAGAGTGCGTCATAGATGGTGTGGGGAATTAGGATGCCCCTAAGTATGAATGCCAAAATGATATATGTAATGAGAGTACTAGGAAAGGGCCCACAATCAACTAATGTAAAATAAGTACACATGTGAACATGGTCTAGGATCTAATGGTCATGGGAGAGTGCATGAGGCCAAGTATATGAGATAGGTCTAAATTGAGCATGTGGAGAAATAGAGCGTGAAATATGTCTAGATGGAGCATGTGACCTATGTGAAGATTTTCCCCTATGAGGTGGGCTATGGGATCGATAGATGAAAAGATGTATATGAGTAGTATTCATATGTGAAGGAAACTGAGATGGATGTGCAAAAGGTGCCACAAGAGGAGCAAGGGCTCTAGATACCATAGGAGGTGTTAAGGCTAAGGAGCCATAATATATAGAGAAGATGCACTAGGAGTAACTGAATATGGGATGGTTGAAGGGGCCAAGGAAAAGGTGTTCATGGTGGAATGCCTAAAATAATGATAAGATGTCTCTCATGGATAAACTTAAGGCACAAGTGAATAATAGAAGGCACAAATTTGGTATCCCAGAGCTAAGGGAGTCCTAAGAGCATGTCACAATGCATAACAATAGATCCAATAGTAAATGACATAGAAATAGTAAGAGGCCCAACAATAATGGGTAGAATAACATGGCCATGAGAAGGAGATGTGTGTGTCATTTGAGATAGAGGGAAGCCAATGGACTACAAGAAAGATAATGAGCATGCATTGTATTTGAATGTAGGATGTACCATAACATTGTTGATGACATGGGGCCCAACAAAAGCATCAATATGTAATCTATGGGAGGAGAATGAGGCGTGAAAATCAACATTAGTGAAAGTGATAATAGGTGATGGGAAATCAATAGCACCAACAAGGAATCCAAGGGGATGATCGAAGAAGTAGGAGGAGGCACTATATGGTAAGTATGATTAGAAGAGGACTCAGGGGCTGACTTATCATGCTTAGGTAATGGGTCATTAAATATTTTTAAATTTTCATTATCATTGGTATATTTGGAAGTGGGAGTAGTGGATTTAGGAAATTGAATATCATTATTGTCAATGAGATCTTGAATTAAATGATAAAGCTTAATTTTTTTTTAGAAGAATAATAATTATCATCTATGGTAATTAAATTGTGCATGCTCATCAAATTTTTTACCATGTGTCCTATTAGGATCATACTCAAGAGGAGGTGGAAGAGAAATCAAATTACTTTCAATGAGTTAGGGCAATAACATATGTGGAGGATAATGTAATTAAGTAAATACACATTGAGTGGGTTAGAGCTAAAGATTAGGAGGTTGAGAAATAACGTTAAAAGTAGGATTATCATCATTAGACTTGGGTCAAAAGGGATCCTTGCTTGGAAATTTAGAAGAGGAATTATCAAAAGTATTAGAACCATATTTGAGTTTACCTAAAGAAATGAGCTTAGTCTCATGAGTTTTCAAGGTATGACATATATGGTCAAAGGAATGATATGAATCAAAAAGCACACATTCTTGCAAAGGAGGCAAAAGACTTTGAATAAAGAGATCTTGCAATTCAGATTCAACTAATACATTATTCATTTTAGAAAGATTGTTCTTGTAACACAATACATAATCACTAAGATGTTCATTAGATCCTTTAATTTTAGCCATTTATGCATAATATATTTTTGTTCCAATATTCATAGAAAAATGAGCTAGAAACAAATCACAAGAGTAGTAAATGATTTAATAAAATGCAAGGGAAAGTCATAAAACCATCACAAAGCATAATCTTGTAAGCTCTTAGGAAAAAACTTGGTCAAGAGGGTGTCATCACATGCATAATCTAGGAAAGCAACATGAAAAGATCTAAGATTCTCTTGAGGATATCCATGGCCATCGAATAGAGGAAAATTTGGTGAAGCAAAATTTGGAGGGAGTGGATAAGAAGACACTTCAGGTGTAAGAGGGATATGAAGAAGAAGTGAAGAATCAAGGGATGGAGATGAAGAAGAAGTAACTTGTTGCAATTGATGAATTTGTGCTTGTAAATCATGATAAAGAGACTCTAAATATTGGGTTTAGAAGAAGAATTAGGATAAATGTGGGAAATGAGAGGAGAAGAATAATGAGTAGAAGGGGTAGGAATAGTCATGTGAATGGTGGAGACTCCAAGATTAGAAGGAGAGGAAGAAAATGAGATAGAAGAAGTAGTATTAGTAGAGAGTGCTAAGGTACAAGTCATACTATTATGGGAAGCATTAGCATGGGCATGCGTTAGGGGGAAATAGAGCATCGAGAATATGTAGAACATGGGTTAGATTATCACACATTATAAGAGAAAATTGGTAAGGGAATCTAATTAGGATTGATCAACATTGGTATCTTCATCATATGAATGTTCACTATTGGATGCTTCAATGTCCTCGAGAGGGATCTACTTGGAATTGCTAATAATGTTGTCATTGATGAGGTCATCCATGGGAGAAGGATGATGTCGAGTGGATGGGGCAATCTCGATATAGGTTTGAAATCCAAAATTACCACTATGGGTAATGGACATGAAAGAAGGGATCTATAATGGGCATGTAAGAGATTAGGTTTACCAAATGATTTAATAACATTTAAATCTAAGATAAAGACACGTTGATTAGATAAATATAACAATAAACAAGCAAGATCATGTAAAGGAAACACACAAAAGGGTGATAGATAGGGTTTGGAGTATGACTTAGCTTGCTGTGTAGGTCTAGAATGATTATGGAGTGATGAATGACTTGGAAAGGAATTTTTTGGATGTATAAGCTCTAGTTATGGAATGGGACTACAAAAATGCCTTGAATAGAAGCACTTGGAATGGGACAAGGCCACTGGGTGCTTAGTGTCTACTAAGTGCTCAAGATTTGCTCAGGATCTAGTTCTTTTATGTATCACTTCTTTGTTTGTCATGTGTCACATCAGATTCATTATGTTACACTTGTAACCTACAAAATAAACCATAAATACCTACATAATACTCAAACACATATTATATGAATAAAATAATGTAAATTCTTGAGTTAGACTGACCTCTCGATGCTATCACCCCAATGTGATTGTCATTGAACATTGCACTACATTTCAGACTCTATGTAGTTCTTATGTGTGTGTGTGAATAGAATAGTGCCCCTTTGGCTAGGATGACATAGTGTCAATCACACAAATAGATAAGATGCTACAACTAATTTGTCCCAAATGTAAATGTGTGGTATGGAATTTGGAATAAACCCTTCTATATGCGGTGAGTAGTATACATTCATTGGCGTAGTAGATAGAAAATATTAGCTCTTGTAAATGTATGTATCTCTTTAATGCTTTTTTCCTCTAATGAGGTTAAATAAGACATGTATATATGATTCCCTTTTTTAAGTTTCGTCATTAACAAGAAAAAGGCCGACTAAGAGTGATAAAAGAAAAAAGGAAGAAGTAACATTCGAAAGACCAAAAAAGAGGTAAAGAGGACACAAGTGCCCAGAGGGGACAATCGCACAAGGTGCTCCTATCCCTAATGGATAGTCTAGATAGGATGTCAGAAAGATAAAATAGTGAAATCAAAGATGAGTAAGATGTCATCTAATGTGTAAAATTGTAAGTTGTCAATAAGAAACAACAAGCAATAAGGATAAAAATAATGTCAAAGTAAAGTAAAGAGGTGTTAATGAGTAGTTATCTTTCTTAGGAATCATGCATATAAATGAAGTATTTAGAGGATAGATGTACATAATAAGTGCGTGATTTATTGACTACAATAGGTATGCTCTTTTTCATTTTTTGGTATTCTAGTACTCATGAATTTATTTATAATTCCAATGTTATTATTAGTAGCATCTCTATATGTGGTGTTAATGGTTTTTCTCTTTGAAACATTATCTGCTTATATCATTTTCGTGTGTGTGTGTGTGGGCATTACTAGTGAGTGGAGGAAGTTGATCTAATACACATTGGTTATTTTATTTTCTTGTCTCGGGGAAGACCCTTGATGAGCTCAGGTATATCTTGTGATTAATCATGGTTTTGGGAAACACACATATGTTTTCGCCATGAGATATTATGGAGCACAACTCTTGTTTGTTGAGAGAGCCAAGACCTTGGCACTAGAGGTTGAGCTACAAAAATTGAGGGAGGTGATGTTCACATGATTAGGCGGGCATGGAGCCTCATTGACGCAGGATGATACCTACATAGATGATGTCGACACCCCATGCGAGAGGGTATCGCGATAGGAGTAGGTTGAGGAGTTCTCGTCACTCCACAATTAGATCACATGAGTGAAGGACTAGGAGTATTGCACATCATTTTACTAAAGGATCACTTAGTGATTCTCAGTTCTACATAGATTTTGTTATCTACCACACATGGAGGTGTTTTAATGTGCCATTATTTTGCATATTTTAATTACTAAGTGTATGCTTGCCCATTCATTTGGATGTGATGATAGATTGTATAAAATTTTATCTATATATATGTATGTATGTATGTATGTATGTATGTATGTATTGGACCTTTTGACAACATAGTGTTATGGAACTATTTCAATTATGCATGTTCTTGGTTGTTTTCATTATTTATAGATGTATATAATCTAAATGGGTAATACAATGGATGAGAAATATTTTATTTTAAACTTGTAACATATGTATGTTGATTTAATGGATGATATGCAAGTACACACTAACAAACTATTTTGTAGGTGAGATAGAGACACATACTCACATGGATGGTTTAGCAGAGCAAATAATAAAATGATAAATGGCCAAAAACATTCTTCCACAACCTAGGTTGTCACTTATGTGATTTTTTTTTCCACAATAGGGGCACACTTTTTTCCCCATTTTCTCCTTGCACCAAGGAATAACTAATGTAAAAAAACTTGCCACTTACTTCATGTTAACATGAAATTGGAACATTGGAATGTTTTTTCTACCGTCGGGAGTGAAACTTAACCATTTCAGGTCGTATAATATATTATTTTACATGGAAATGTGAAAAAATCCAATGATAACATTTAGAAATTCTAAAAATGAGTTCTTCATGAAGTTTTTCTTATATCTCCATTTTTCCTAGGAAGGCATGCAGTGATATGAGTTTCCAAGAGAGTTTGCAACAATAATGAACCAAACCATCACTTGGGTCATGAATGGAGTTAAATGTGCTTCAATTTTATATTTTTAGTATCCCAACTCTGCTCAAGGTGCCCGAAACCTTTAGTTCAAAATCCTTGTCTAGAAAGGCTATCGTGCTCAAGTGTTGAAAAGGTTTATGCTTTCTATGATTCCAAATTTTTCCTTACTTATTCCACATGAAATAAAATTGGTAAGATCTCGATGATTGGGATATGATCTCCCAACACCACGTGAAATTCCTAAAATCTTTCTCGAAGTTAGATCTTCAATAATGCACACATACTCATTTTCCCCAAAAAGTGTCTGAGGAGAAAAATTTCCCAAGCCCACTCCAATGCTCACAAAATTTCTTATAGATGATATCACAAAGAAGAAGACTCTGAAACCTTTCCATTTAATAAAATATGAACTCCTAAAATTATCCAAGGCTCTTGAAACCTTTCCTAGAAGTTGACTTTTGAAAATAGGAAATTTGACAATTTTGACAATTTTGATCGAAAGAGGAAAAATTTTCAATATGGTTGTTAAGTAAAATTCCTAAATCATTTTACATGCCAAAAGTACTCAATAATAGTGATTACCATTGGAGGAAAATGTGTTGATTGATCCCATCTAAATATCTTTGCAGTTAGGTGGGAATTACTTAGAGACAGTGGCTCAATACTATGACATATTAAGTCATGCTAGATATATGACCCCAGGGGATTATTTGGAGGTTGTATATAAAATACTTGGGGTGGGTGGATGATGTAATGGATATAAAATGAGTGAGGAGGATCATGTGACTAGAGAATTATATTTAAAAATAGGGGAAAATATCAATATGAGTTACTAATGTGATGATTCAGATTGTGCAAGATGTGCCCCTAGTGTCATACCCATGGAGGAGATCCCTCCATACAACGATGCAATATGGACATATACTAGGGCCATTAGAAAAGATCCTATCACCCCTAAAAATGAGGTATACCTATGAATAGTGGTGGTTGTTACAAATTATGTTGGGTGCATAATAACATATAATTAGTGGTGGATGGAGTCTTGATGGTTGATATTATTTCTAATAGTAGTGGGAGATCCAACATATGGTATGGGAGGTATACTCAAAGGAGAAATAGAAGTGTGTCTTCACTAGCAAGAGGAGTTGATACAACCATACCCCCACCCATAGGAGGAGATGGGGCACTAAGAGTGGATACACACGCAGATGATATCATAATGGTTGTGATAACACGACATAAGTAAATTATTATTTACCCTTGTTGGTTTGAGTAATGGATAATTTGTAATTGAAACTTGTAATTGTTTATAGTTGATAGCTATCATGTGATCACAGGATTGTAATTTTTGGTGATGCCTTTTGGATTATGATCGTAGATTCCTTAGTCCACACTTTGTAAAAAAATTATTTAATCTAAATTGAATTAAACCTTAATTTCGAGCTATTTACTATAACTAGTGATATTCATGAAATAAAGTATAGTAGTGCACAAGCAATAAACATTCAAATATATGAAACCCTAAGCAAATGAAAGAGGGAAGATGACTTAGTTGATTTTATGCAATTTGGGAGTGGTCTAGATTGAGTAACTATTGGAATAAACTGGAAACAATGTCATCAAGGCTCATTGAGGGTTATGGAACTTAGAACTATGTTGGATAGAAGTTCCCAAAGGATAACAAGAGTGTCTTGGACACTTGTGATTGTTTTGGGCATTAGTGACTCGCTTAGATGA
This sequence comes from Taxus wallichiana var. yunnanensis, assembly GCA_018340775.1. Lineage (NCBI taxonomy): Eukaryota > Viridiplantae > Streptophyta > Pinopsida > Cupressales > Taxaceae > Taxus > Taxus wallichiana. The sequence continues at coordinate 1,017,007,354 of CM031237.1, forward strand.
TCGGGTTCTAGTCTTTTATGGGCTAGAGGAGCTTCATTGTTGATCTTATTTTATCACTATGGTTTCGTTGTTAGGTCATCTATTGTACCTATAACTTACAAAGTAGATAGTTACATGTACATATCTGCAAACCACATAAAATATAATAAAAAGATGTAGAATGTGGAGTCGGGATGACCCCACTGAGTCACCCAAAGATTTAACTTATGACCGAGCACCGCACTACATCTCAGACTCCGGTAGTTCTTCATGCTTGTCTAGTGTAATGATGCCTTAGGTTACCCTTGTGTAATTGACACGATGATAACATGATGGATCTAGAATGTATCAAGTACGTAGAATGTATGTGATGGAATATAATTAACTCCCCTCTTATGTTGTGTATATAGTATAATGGAACACTTTTCCCTTTTATGAAAGTGCTAGACATGTCCTTGAAAGCATGCTCTTGTTCCTTTGATGAAAACTTAGGTGATGATAGATAATACTTATAGTGTTTAGCTCCCTTATTTGAGAGAAATAACTAAGTATATATATGATTCCCTTGTTGGAATTTTGTAATTGAAAACTGCAAGGCCGACCTAAATTTTTAAAAGGTGACTAAAAGGTGAAAGGGAACCAAAAGAGTAAGAAGAAGATAAAGAAGGGCATGAGCACCCAGGAGAGACAAGAGCACTTGAGCACTTCTATCCTAGTTAGGGGCTAATGTTCAAGGTCATAAAAGATAAATCAGTTAAATGCTGAAATATGTGTAAGATGTGTAAAACTAGTAAAGTGTAAAGATAGTAACCAAAAGGCCAAAAGGAGTTATCAACCACTAGTTTTCTTGCTTAGGAATCATGTATACATTAGCATGCTTTAGGACCTAGAAATGTACCCAAGTGCATATATATTTTATGTCTACATTTTCCCCAATTAATGTTGTTGAGTGAATACTCGATAGCATAAAGTAGATAGAAGATGTGTACCTTGTGATCCGAAGAGAAGTGTAGCTGATAGTGTGTCAAGGGTAAAAGTAGTGTGAAGTGATCGTAATGTGAAGTGTGACAACTAGGAAAGAGAGGTAGACCCTAAGGGTGAATTGTATGCATAGTCATGTGCTATTGGAGCTTGTGCTCATTGATGTGAGATGATTCTTGTTGCATATAAGGAAAGACCTACAAAAGAAGAGCAAGAAAGTAGTCAAAGTTTCATATATGAACAATCAAAGCAATGTGTGTACAAATAAGTAGACAGTGTGTAAAGGAAAGAGTGCACATGATGTGTGAGAGAGTAAAATGATATAAATTTAGCATGTTTGTGTTGGAGATGTTTTCGGAATTGAGTGTCTTGTTGCCAAAGGTGAGGTTTTTGGGTGATCTCATGCTAAGGGAAATTTTTTGTGTGATCTCAATCCAAGGAGGAGTTTTTTGGGAAATCTCACATCAAGATAATAGTGTTGGGGAGAGAGGTTTGTTTTAATCTCCTTCTATGACACTTCTCAAAGTATCACTACCGATGGCACGTCTCAATTTTTAAGCGACTGTAACCATTTGTAACCGAATGTAGCCCCGAAGGACTAAATTATGTTGTAGACACCTAAAAATTAGCACCACTACTTCTAGTGTCAGCATCTGCTTTAGGCCCCCTTAACTATCACATTACACCCCTCATATTTATATAAACATCAACATCATCATCATACTCACATAAAACCACATCCATAATTAATTAACATATTAACATCATCTTAGGTTAGATGCTTATAAACCTATACCCTCCATCAAATTAATTAAACTTTCCTTCACACCATTTAAACAACATCACATTTCCCTGAATCATATTACCCATCCCTTGGCTAGTTAATTAATTAATTAATTTCAACCCTACACCTCACTCATTCTAGCTACTAGTTATGACTAGTTTAACTAAACTTCTAAAAATATTAATCCTAACCACCTCTAACTTATCCCTATGACCACTTCTCACTTCTCACTAGTTAGGACTAGATTAATTTGAGAAACCTTCTAATTTATCCCTACTCTATCCTAACTACCCCCATCCACCTTTAAACCTCACACTCAACCTCTCAACTTATCTAGCCATGATTCCCCTAAATCCCTTGCACATAAGATAAAAATAGAGTTTTTATCCTCCATATCTCACACTAACTGACCAAAATCATCGGTGATTCCCTAAATTGTTGGATATTCTCTCCCATTGACAAAAACACTATAAATATGGACTACAATCCTCCATTTGAAGGGAGAACATAAGTGGACACGACCCTAGGACTTCATATTATATTTTTCCTTTGTCATAGACCTCCCATGGAACTAGAGATCGTCCAACAACATTCAAAACATCTTTGAACATCATCCATATGTCCATAATCAAATCAACAAACTTGTCTTCTTACATCAATAAATTTGCCTCTTGCAGTTATCAGCATATCCTGGAGCTCAATTCAATATATATTTAGTTCCTGTGGATGCTTCCTCAATTTCTCACAACCTGCAGCTTCAAAAATGTGTAAAATAAAAATGGACATGGAAGCATTTGTGTAATTTTCATGATGATTCCAATGATTCTGGACCCACGAAAAAAATCACCTAAAGATTTTTGAATCACCAATTCATAAAATCACCAAAGCCGATTCTCTGCATCACTAAAAAGAACATGAAGTCAGCTTTTTGACACATTTTTGGTTTATAAAACAAAGCTACAATTCTCAAGTTATCATAAAAACATCAGAGGTTGGTTTTTGTCGAGATCCATGAAGTATGGAGCTTCACCATCAACAAAACCATCATCCAAAACCTTCTCATATATGGTAATATCATATTTTCAGTCTTATTAGTCAGTTGGAATTAGGTAAGTGCCTTTCATTCACATCATTGTCTTAATAATTCATCATTTAATAACTTAAATTAACATTGGTTAGGGCTAATCGCATCGGTTACTTGTGTGTGGGTGTTTTAATTAACTCTATGGGAATTAGATCTATTTTTAGTATTAAAGCAGATCTATTGATTGTAATTGCATGGCTAAGTGCCCTAAGTTTGTATATGCCTATATAAGCATGAAATCTAGGGTTTAGAAGTAAGAATTAAGAAGAACTTGCAAAAAGTTGATGATTATTGTGAGAATAATTGTGAGAGAGAGAATTCTTGGAGAAGAAGCAAAAGCTTGAGTGAAAGAAAATATTGTACATCTGAGAGGTGTGGAAGATTGTAAATCTTCATTGTATATCTTGTGAAAGCTTTGGATAATAGATTGGCTTGTTTCTTGGTGGACGTAGCCCACCTTTGGGTGAACCACGTTAAATCTGGTGTTGATTTATATCTCTTGTTTTGTATATTTCTTTAGTAGAATATCCACTTTTATTTGCATGTATGCTTAGATATGATATATTATTTGTACAACCGGTGTGCTAACCCAACAACTGGTATCAGAGCTTTGTTTGAGGGTTTTGTGTGTTGACAGATTTACTCACAGAGGTTTTTGATTGAGTGGGAGCTACAACAATGGTAGAAGAAAACAAATACAAGGTAGAGAAGTTTGATGACCTGAAATTATCAATTATGGAAGATGCAGATTGAGGATTATTTGTATCAAAGAGATTTGTATTTACCATTGGATGAGAAGTCTAGACCTACGAAGATGAGTGATGAAGAATGGAAGATTCTTTGTGAGAAAGGCTTTGGGATCTATAAGATTGAGCATGCTGGCAGCATCGTGGCTTCAATATTATGAAGTGACTTCTACGGTAGGGTTAATGAAATCTCTTGCTAATTTATATGAAAAACCTAGTGCTTCAAATAAATTTTATTTGATGAAGAAACTATTTAGTTCTAAGATGCATGAAGGTGGATCTGCATCTAGTCATTTGAATGATTTCAGATCTATTGTAAATCAGTTAAAATCGGTTGATATACCATTTGATGATGAAGTGAAAGCACTTTTATTCTTATGTTCTTTCACGATAGTTGGGATAACTTGGTAATGGTTGTTAGTAATACAACATCTGCTAATAATATTTTGAAGTTTGATGATGTGGTTAGTATAATCTTGAATGAAGAAATTCATAGGAAGAGTATAGAGGAATCATCATCTAGGAATGCTTTGAATGTAGAAAAGGGGTAGGAAGAAGGAGAGATCCAAGAGTAAGAGTAATGGGAAATCAAAGTCAAGGGATAACAATCTAAATCCAGAGGTAAGGGAATTACTTGTTGGAAATGTGGAAAGAAAGGACATGTAAAGAAAGATTTTTGGTCAAAGGATAAAGAGAACCAACAAATGACAGAGACAAAGGTAAAGAAGAAAATCTTGTTGCATCAGAGGTAATGCAAGATGCTCTTATTCTTTCTTTAGATAATAGAATTGAATCATGGGTTTTAGATTCAGGAGCTTCTTTCCATGTAACCCCTAATAAGGGTTATTTCAGAAATTATGTCTAGGGAAATTTTGGGCATGTTTATTTGGGTGATGATGAACCTTGTAGTATTATTGGTAAAGGGAAGTTCATCTAAAATTGTAGAATGGAAATACATGGGTATTGAAAGATGTGAGGCATGTGCCAAGCCTCGGGAGGAATCTTATTTTACGTAGGGCAACTAGGTGAAGTTGGTTGCATGGTTACTTTTACAGGAGACTCTTGGAAAGTCACCAAGGGTGCTTTTGTTGTGGCAAGAGGTAAGAAGGTAGGAATGTTATATTTATCTACTGTGTTACTGATTCTTTTTACATTATCTACTTCAGATTCAGATGCATGTATGTGGCATAATCGGTTGGGCCATATGAGTAAAAAAGGAATGCAAATCTTAAAGGCTAAGGGTAAGTTATCAGATTTGAAAGATTTAGATCTTGATTTCTGTGAGCATTGTGTCTTTGGAAAGAAAAAGAGTGAGATTTCTCAAAGTTGGGGCAACTAAGAAGGAGTAGAAATTGGAGCTTGTACACTCAGATGTGTGGGGACCAACTCAGGTAGCTTCTCATGGAGGATCCCGAGTATTATGTTACTTTCATTGATGATGCTACAAGAAAGGTATGGGTTTATTGTATTAAACATAAATATGATGTTTTTGAGACTTTTAAAAGATGGAAAGCCCTTGTTGAGAATGAATCAAATTCAAAGTTAAAGTGCCTTAGATCTGAAAATGGTGGTGAATATTGTAGCAAGGCTTTAATGATTATTGTTCAGTGAATGGGATACGTAGAGAAAGAATGGTTCAAGAACACCACGAGAGAGAATGGTGTTGTAGAAAGAATGAACAGGACAATCATGGAACATCTTTAGAAGTATGAGGATACATTCTGGATTGCCCTTGTAGTTTTGGGAAGAAGTAGTTGATACTGATGGTTTATTTGATTAACCATGGGCCTTCAAGTTCACTAGATGGAGGAATACTAGAGGAAGCTTGGACCGAAAAGAGGTAGATCTTTCTTTTCTTAAATTTTTTGGTTTAGAAGCTTTTGTGCATATTGATAAGGAAAATAGGAAAAAGTTGGATGCAAAATCCAAGAGATGCACTTTCATTGGTTATGGATCTAGTGATTTTGGATTCCATTTTTGGGATTTAGAGAATTCTAAAATTATTAGGAGTCGTGATATTGAATGGAATGAAAAGAGAATGTATAGGGATCAAATTTTGGTACCCAAGGATGAACCGGTTGAGAAGTTTGTGAATGAAAATGAACTCTTGGATTTAAAAGTAATACCGATAGGGTTACACAGTAACTGGTGTCGGTTGACCCTTGACTGACATCGGTCAGATAGAACTGATATCGGTTCGAGAGAAGATCAAACTGACATCGGTTAGTAGAGCGACGTGTCGTTATAGGTGACCAACGTCGGTCATTGACAGATTTGGATACAAATGTCAGGAGGTCAGAATGAGCCTCAGTACCCCAAACTCTGTGAGAAGGTCACAAAGGGTAAGTAAACCTCCAAAAATATTTACACCTTCTCTATTTTATTTATTATTGACTGATAATGGTGAACCAGAAAGTTTTGAAGAAGCAATGTAGGATAAGACCCACGTCAGTGGGAGCATGGCATGGATGAGGAGATGGACTCCTTGGAACAAAACCAGACTTGGGATTTGGTTAAGTTTCAGCACGTAGGTAAGAGGACATTGTAGAACAAGTGGGTTTACAGGATCAAGGAAGAAGAGGGTGGATAGAAAAGGTACAAGGAAAGGCTTGTAGTAAAGGGATTTGCACAAAAAGTAGGTATTGACTTTGGTGAAATATTTTCTCTGTTGTTAAGATGACTTCTATTCATATTGTATTGAGTTTAGTTGCAGTAGAGGATTTGCATTTAGAGAAACTAGATGTGAAGATGAATTTCCTTCATGGTGATTTGGATGAAGAGATTTATATGCAGCAACCACTTGGGTATGAAGTCAAGGGTAAGGAGAAATTAGTGTGCAAGTTGAAAAAGAGCCTATATGGGCTCAAGAAAGCTCAAGGAAATGGTACATGAGGTTTGATAGTTTTATGCATGAGCATGGTTACTTGAGATGTGAATCTGACCATTGTGTTTATTTCAAGAAGCTTGAAAATGGGAGCTATATTATTTTGTTATTGTATGTGGATGATATGCTTATTACAAGGATCTAGTATGTAGGACATTGGTGAGCTTAAGGAAAGCTAGCTCACACATTTTCTATGAAGGATTTAGGAGTTGAAAAAAGAATCCTTGGCATGAAAATACATAGAGACAGGAAGAACAAGAAATTGTATTTGTCTCAGGAGGATTATATCTATAGGGTGTTAGAAAGGTTCAAGATGTAGAATGCAAAACTTGTTAGTACACCTATGGTTGGACACTTCAAATTGAGAAAAGATCAGTGTCCTTCATCACATGAGGAGGTCAAATACATGACACGAGTGCCATATGCTTCAGCAGTTGGGAGTCTCATGTATGTTATGGTTTGTACAGACCAGACATTACACAAGGAAGTGGGAGTTGTGAGTAGATATATGGCCAATCTAGGTAAAGAGCATTGGAAAGTAGTCCAATGGATACTCAGGTATTTGAAAGGGACATCTAGCATGCGGTTATGCTATGGAGGTTCATATATTTCATTATGTGGCTATGTTGATTCGGATATGGCTGGAGATCTGGATGGTAGGAGGAGCACTACTGGATATATTTTCATAGTAGGTGGGATGATTAGTTAGCTGGATTTCAAGATTGTAGAAGGTTGTGGCTTTTTGTCTACTAGAGGTAGAGTATGTTGCAGCTATAGAGGCTAGTAAGGAGATGATATGGATGAGTAGGTTCATGAAAGAGTTGGGAAAGGAGAAAGATGATTGCAAACTATTCAGTGTGATCGAGTGTAATTCATTTGGAAAAGAACTCAGTGTTTCATTCAAGAATGAAACACATTCAGTTGAGGTATCACTTCATATGGTAGGTATTGGAGGATGGGAAGTTGAATCTGGAAAAGATTCATATGAGTGAAGAACCCTGCGGATATGCTAATGAAGCCATTAGCAAAGGAGAAGTTGGAGCTACACTCCACTTTGTTGGTCTTCGAGTTTGAGACTTGAAGAGGAAGAAACAAAGCTAAGGAAGGATCCAAGAATGATGTTGTATAGGTATGGTGTAGTAATTAATCTCCAAGTGGGAGATTGTTGAGTTGTGGAGCTCAATTACTTTGGATTAGCATGTAATATGAAACTTGTTGGAAAAACAAGTAACAATCGACATCGGTTATGGAGGGACTGGCATCGGTCACCTATGACCGGCATCGGTCAGGAAAGGAGGAACCGACATCGGTTAGGGCTAACTGGCGTCGGTTACTTGTGTGTGAGTGTTTTAATTAACTCACGGGAATTAGATCTATTTTTAGTATTAAAAGATCTATTGATTGTAATTGCATGGCTAAGTGCCCTAAGTTTGTATACGCCTATATAAGCATGAAAGCTAGGGTTTAGAAGTAAGAATTAAGAAGAACTTGCAAAGTTGATGATTATTGTGAGAATAATTGTGAGAGAGAGAATTCTTGGTGAAGAAGAAAAAGCTTGAGAGAAAGAAAGTATTGTACATCTGAGAGGTGTGGAAGATTGTAAATCTTCATTGTATATCTTGTGAAAGCTTTGGATAATAGATTGGCTTGTTTCTTGGTGGACGTAGCCCACACTGGGTGAACCACGTTAAATCTAGTGTTGATTTATATCTCTTGTTTTGTATATTTCTTCTGGTAGAATAGTGTGCTTTGGTAAATTTTATACTTTTTGTTATTTTTTTTGTAAACTTTGTACCATTTTTGGAAGGGTGCTTTGTTCATCCAATAGATGTCCCCATAATTTGGGGTGCATGCGATTAATGTAGGAGGATGTGGCCCAAAGGAGAGGACTTGATGTTGATATGCATATAATGTATTGGATACTGCTTGGGGGTATGGGATGTGCATGGTAGAAACCAAGACACATGTAAATAATATATGATAGAAACAAGTGTTAGTGTTAAAATACATAACATGCAATAGAAATACAATGTAAAGCAAGTATGAAGACAAGATGTACTGTGAAAAGTGGGTCGCATACATGGAATATCATTCACAATGTCACATAAGACAATTAGGGCTGAAATAACCATAAACAAAAAATGATCAAGAAATGACATATGACATAACCCAAAAAATATAGCAAAACAATAACAAGCGCAAAAAAAAGTGATGAGATAACCATGGTTGTATAGAATAATGCAAGGTAAATGCTACACATGAAGCACCCATTAGCATGTTATAAAGATAAATAGTATGTCAAAACATGTATATATCAACAAAAATAAATTATAGTGACAATAAGTAGTAAATATTGTAATATAGGACTATGTGAGTGTAGTATGAGAGTAAGAAAGTGAAATGATCCCCCCGGGAGCCTTCAGCGGAGACTTGGTAAAGAGTAGTGTTGAGCATCATGCATCATGTAAGAATCTATAAAAAGTCCTACAATCACCTTAAGATACCACATGAATGTGCATGTGTGTATAGAAAACTATCATGCCATACTAAGAATCCATATATCATAGAAATGAAATGCAACATGTAAATAGTATAATCTAACAAGAATAAATGCAAGAAAGATGTGTAAATGCCATGTGCATTAATGGTGTGCTATGAGATACAAAATGTGTAGATGAGAGGAGCCACAATTACCCCCAATGGAATGTGTGTGAGATGAGGTTCATTTAGGAATGCTCCCTCAACAGTCAAGTATGAACCGTAGAACAAGAGTATGCCATCGGGTAATGAAGGTAAAGTACACTTACCAGAGATGTGGTGATGCTCGAAAAGAAAGACAAGAAGAAAATAACATGAGTAGCTAAGATGTGAAAGTGAGATTCATGGGGAATTTTCAACCTTAATAATTAAGCATGAAGCATAGAATAAGAGTGTGTCATCGGGTGGAAAGAGGTAGAGTATATAGCGTAAACATTGTGTCATGTATGGATAGGAAGAAGTAATTATATAAGAAACAAGTGAGGAGGGGGATTTGATGCCCCCAAATGTGTATATTGATGAGTTTCTTGAAAATAGATGTGATCATTATGAGAAAGAATAGCCGAGTATGCATAAAGAAGGAAAGGATGTGTACCATATGTATAAAGTAGTATGTGTATCATGAATAAAAGGATCCATAAGTAATCATGAGGAGAAAAGTATGTATGGAGTGGACAAGAGTGGAAAAAATCCATAAGAAGCATAGATATGTGTATCAAGGTGTGCTCATAGTGTAGATGAGAGAAAGTTACTCTAGAAATGTTGATGTGAATTAAAAAACAAAATGTGTATATGAGTAGTATGTATATGTAATTGTTGATTAGAAATGCAACTATGGGGGAGTTTGATGCCCCCAAGTGTGTGAGTGATGGAGAAATATGTGATGATGTGAGAGAGACCATGCCATGGTGACAGGATGTTGAAATGTGTCATAAGAAAATATATGGTTGTCACAATGGTAGGTAGAAGCAAGGGTATGACCAACATCAAAATTTGGGTCTAACGGAGGAAATGTAAGTAGGTGATGGATCACAACTTGTGTCGAGTGAATTGGTTATTCTTCCTTTGATGGTTTGGAATTAAGTGGGGCTTGTGGTGATTCTTGCGTTACTGGGGAAGGAACATGAGTGACTATTGTGTGATGCTCGCTAGACATAGAGGGATCAAATTCGGGAACCCATTGGGTTTGGTTAATAAAGATGAGTGAGTATGTAGTAGAATGTTGTGTAGTAAACGAAATAAAACATTGATGCTCAAGTTTTTTGATTCTTAATTCTAAAATATAGCAATCATTATCACGATGTCCATTAATTCTATGATAATTGTAAAATGGGTGACCTCTATAGGTTGTAAGCTGGTAAGGAGGGTAGTAATGAGTAGGTGGAAAGGTAATTAATTGGTGATTAAGGAGCTTAGAGAGAATATAATATTGCCTAGTATTTCAATCAAACTTGAGAGTTGTTTGTTGTGGTAAGATCTTGACCTCACTTGTATGATCACATGTAGTAGACATGGGATCTGGATTAGGTGTAGAAGAAGAACTAGCATGGGCATGAGAAACATCCTTGAGATGTTGGATTTCAGTTGTGAGGAATTAAATCATGGCTTCCATAGCTTAAAATTTATCTTGGGAAAAAGCTATAAAGATTGAATTGACTCAAAAATGGATTGATTGGTTGTGTTATTAGGAATGATGGGGGTTAGAGAGATGATAAAAAAATGGCACTTAATTATGAAGGTGGAATATCGTGAGGGAGGTACATAGCGTCGACAAATTTTTGAGAGCATCTTTGCAAGGTGGGTGCATTTGAAGTAATTGATACAAGGAGACTTGAGGAACCTTAGGGGCCATGAAAGAAAAGGTAATGTGTGAAATAAGATCCCTAGAAAGATAAGACCAAGGATGAAACCCTAGGAGGACCTATGTAGATCAGAGGTATGATAGACAATAGATGGAAATATGAACCTTGATGTAACTAGGGTTTAAGGTTAAGGAAAGACAAATCCGATAGAATAGGAAAAATAAGGAGTGTTAGATCATGAGTGGGGTTCACCAAATGATTTAATATAAATTGAATTAAACCTTATTTTAGAGTAACTTACTATAACTAGTGATATTTAGGAAATAAAGTACAATAGTGAATAAACAATAAGAATTCAAAGATATGAAATCCTAAGAAAATGAGAGAAGAGGGAAGATGACTTAGCTGATTTGTGTGTAATATAGGAGTGATATGGATCGAGTAATTACTAGAAAAAACTAGAAACAATGTCGTAAAGGATTATGAGGTTTTGGAACTCAAAACTATTCAGGAAAAAGCACCCACAGGAGGACAAGAGTTTGTGGGTGCTTTGTGACTATTTGGGGTGCTAGTGATTTCTTAGATGCCTGAGTTTTTATTTTATGGGTTGGAGGAGCTTTTACTATTGATCTTATTTTGTCACTCTAGTTTCATTTCTAGATCGTGATCACACCTATAACTGTAAAATAGATAGATACCTACACACCATCTGCAAACCACATCAAATATAATAAAAAAAGATGTAGAATGTGGAGTCTCATTGAAGTCACCCGAAGAGTGAACTTACGATTGAGTGTTGCACTACATCTCAGACTCCATGTAGTTCTCCGTGTTTGTGTGTGTAATGATGCCCTAGGTTTCCCTTGTGCAAGTTACATGATGATAATGGGCTAGATCTAGAATGTACCGAGTATGTAGAATGTGTGTGATGGAATAGAATGAACTCCCCTCCTATGCTATGTATGCAAAATAATGTACCCTTGTCCCTTGTATGAAAGTGCTAGATGTGTCCTTGTAATGCTCTTGTGCCTTTGATGCAAGCTTAGGTGATGATAGATAATGCTAAGTGCTATACCCCTTATATTATATATATATAATATACTATATATATATATGATTCCCTTGTTTGAATTTCAGTAATTGACAACTGAAAGGCTGACCTAAAGTTTTAAAAAGGTGACCAAAAGGTGAAAAGGACCCAAAAGAGTAAGAAGAAGATAAAGAAGGGCAAGAGCACTCAGGATGGACAAGAGCGCCTGGGCGCTTCTATCCTAGTTGGGCGCTAGTGTCGAAGGTCATAAAAGATAAATAAGTTAAATGCCAATAGAGATGTAAGATGTGTAAATCCAGTAAAGTGTAAAAGATAGTAACCAAAAGGCCCAAAGGAGTTGTCAACCACTAGTTTTATTTCTTAGGAATCATGTATACATTAGCATGCTTTAAGACCTAGAAATGTACCCAAGAGCATATATTTTGTGTCTACAAAAACATTCTAGTGAATATGGTGATTAAAGGTATACTTGAGCGTATATATGACATAGAAAGTGTGTATTCCTATCTTTTTCATCCTATTGTTGTAGCATAAACACCATGTATAGTTTTGGTGAGTGAGTGGGATGAGGGACATGCAAAGCTAGCAAGTATAATCAAGCCTCCTACTGGAACAAAGTTGGCCCATAATTTAATAGGGAGACTAATGAGTGTATAGGAATAATACATCAAGGCTATGACAAAGATAGGTACATTATGAGATCAGGTGTAAAATTATAGGTCATGATCATGCTCATGAGGCCGACTGGACACAAGAGAGGTTTCATGCTTCCAAGACCTTATAGATGTATCAAGTATCGAGGATGAGGTGAAGGATAGTGATGATATATATATATATATATATATATATATAAAATTGTAAAGGGTGTGACCCTCTTTATACATGATTTTTTATTTGCCACTATATATATGAGTTATTGATTTACACATTGTACTTTATGTGATTGATTTTAATTAATTTTTTATTTTATTTTGATATATGTTGAACAATAGAGTAATATAATTGAGAAGGGATGTGGGATTTTATGTTTTATCTAACTAATCAAAGGCCAAACGGTCACTCCGATCTTTAAGGATGCACTATTGTTAAATGTATTTTGATAATTACTTGATTGCACATTAGAATGTTTAAGTAGCACATATACATATGTGTTGTTAATTGTTATCAGATTATCTTGTAAAATAATTTTGTTAGCTTTCACAACCCATTTAAACTCAAGAAATTTGGATGGACAACTAGGAGAAACACCTCTATGAGAAATATCTCTTGTAAGAAACCAAGAGATCAATACATCATAAGAAGGACCATCATGAGTGATCATAACCTTCATAGATTAGTTCCTAGAGGAGGTAAGAGACATATTTTATAATATCATGTATGACAAGAAATAATGCCATTTTCTTCAAGTAACTTGAGTTTCCATTCAAATACATAACAATCCTTGTTGTGGTGTTTGTTGGTACTGTGATAATTGTAAAAGGTGGCCTTACTTTTGCACTCAAGCCGATGATGAGGATGATGATTAGATGGTAACCAAATTAAACACTTATTAGGTAGGCTAAGAAAAATTCCATGTAAATGATTGTGTGATGTATCAAAATGAAGTGGCTTTTGTTTAATGGTAACATGAGGCTTCATGGGAGCTTTAGGTCTAGTATTAGTATAATGGAAAGTATTACCATGATGTAAGACCTTATCTTGACCCAAATTTGAAGACACATAAATGAAAATACTAGTATTATGATCCATTGTAGGGACATGAATATCCACATGTGAGGCTATGCATATGCATGGGAAAGTAAGTTCCTACTCCAAGTTAGTAATGTGAAGGAAAAGATCAGTGAAGGAATCACATGTGTCATCTTAAGTGAATAAGTGAGGACACGTGAAAAGATATACTACACTTCTAGATCAATGGTCTTATAAATTAACTATTTCATACTTACGTTGAAGTGTAAAGTGTAATCAGAGATGGATTTAGATTTTCCTTGATGTGAAGAAGGAAAACACTCATAAGTGACCTTGGGGATTTAATTGCAAATAAAATAGACGAGGAATGTATCTTCAATCTCTAAAAAGGTGCTCATAGATCCACTAGGTAAATGATTAAATAATTGTGTCATAATACCAATGAGGATTTTAGGAAAGCTTTTAGTTGTAGCGATCATTATTATAGTAGGACATGGAAAGTCTATAGCTCTTAAAGGTGTAGATAAGGATAAGTAGCCCCATTAAACAATTGAAGCATGTTGAAGTCTCTAGGGAATGTAGAATGGAAGATATTACACCTTATTGGGTTTCCGTATATAGCATTAGAGTCAATCCAAGTATTAAAGGCTTTTTCTTTCTAAAGATAAGGCATGCACTTTGTGTTATAAAGAACCTATGACATGCATCAAAGATATTACCTCTTGAGAAGGAATAACAAAGGTAATAAGATGATTATTAAGGGATTGCACTTTTCCATTAAGAGTAGCTATATGAACACTATCCCGCCTTGAGAAGGGAGAGTAGAAGGTGAAACATCATGACTAAGAGCACTAGTATTAGGCAAGGTGTAACATTAAGAGAAATAAGCTTAACATCACACTTGAGGATCTAAAGATACATTATTAATAGAACATTTAATTCATTTGTAACAAGAGTAACAAAAGCAATAACATATTTTTTTAGTAAAAGCAAGAGTGAGGATCTATCAGTAACATGTTCAATTGCCTTAAGAGAGATATATTCAATACTAACATTTCCCACATTATCATGTATAAGAGGAGGTGAAGAGACATAGCGGATACAAAATTTTTACTTTCATTAATAAGAGGAGGAATACAAATGGGTACATCATCACTTCTTTCATTTGGAATAGAAGGAATAATACTTGGAATCATATCATTATCCCTAATAGAAGAGGGAAGAGAACATTCATTTGTAACATTTGCAAATCTATTGCTAGTTTCATTTATCATTTCGATATCGAGAAATAAATTAAGCAATCAATCATTTGATTGATTGAATGTGTAGTATAATTAAATGTATCAATTTCATCATCAAAGGTATTTGAAGAGTAGTCACTTTCATCATTAGTTACATCAAGAGTACAAGAAGAGAAAGTATTTTCCATACAATCAGTAGAAGGAGATGCATCCCACTCAAATTTGTCTGTTTCTATGCCACCAACAATTACAAAATCAACATTATGACAATCATCCACATTTTCATTATTAGAAACATGGTCAAGTATAACAAGTGTAGGTCTTAGTAAAAATTATGTACAATTATGATCCCAATCATCAAGATAATCATTCACACATTTATAAATGTTGTCATTAGAACATGTCTCATGGGTTTGGATGAGGTTAGACTCTATAAATTGTTCATGCGAATGAAGATTTCATGGGAGGGGAGGTATGAAAGCGATCCTAAGTCAAATTGTGCGATTGGATCATATCTATAGCTATGAATCCTACCCCAAGTTTTAGGATGACCATCAACAATATCTAAAGGGTGATAAGACCCAAAATGAAGAGGAGGAGAGCTAAGGGATTATCTCAAATCTCTTTCCCGTTGGGTATAATAGGAATAATTTCAATTCATAAAACATCATCGTAAACAACACTTGGATGAGAAAAACATATATCCTTACTTGTGAGCTCATAAGGGGCATATACCTAGTTAAAGAGATGGTAACCCCTATTAGCTCAAAAGCAAGAGATCTAACACAAGAAATAAATACAAAAATGATAATTAACCCTAGATCCAGGGATAAAAACATGCAATCAATGATAAATGGAAAACCTTAGGGCAATCGGGGTTTGAAAGGAAAAGTCCTAGGCCTAGTTAGGGTGTGTAACCTGAGCAAAACTAGGTGAAGGGTTAAAAAAATGGCTTCATTAAATTATTATACCATAAAATTATATATATATATGATATTATGTTGCTACATGAAATAAACAAGTAATTCAAAACATGTATATTAAATTACAAGATTGGAAACTAGAGTTTGCAAGTGTAATTATTCAATAAATAAGTAATGAGTGCAATAGAGGTTTGAGATATGACTTAAATGATTCAAAATATATTTTGAAAGTGTCATTAGTGTATTTGGAACACATGTAGGCTTAATAATGTGCCCAATAACTTACTTTTTACTTATATGTAAAAATAATACACTCGTATAACTTTAAATTAGACTGTACCATAAATATGTCCCATGCAAGACAATTTCATCTTGACAAGTGGTGTGGCTCTTGGTTTTCCTACATTGATTCACCTTATCTAGTGTCATGTCTTGATATATTTAAATTTCATGTAACCCTTACACATGTGCTCGTATATGCAAACAACCCTAGTTTCTTGCAAAACCCACATTAGATAACAAAAAACAAGGTTAGGTGCTTGAGTTTGACCGATATCATTTGGTCACCCAATGTGATTTAGACTAAGCATTGCATTACATTTCAAATTGCATGTAGTTATTGTAGTGTGAGATGGATGTGTGTATGCAAAGTCTCTAGTTCCCTTGTATTATGTTTTCCCTCGCACCTCAACACCAATATCGAGCTAACTAATTATCCAATTAAAACCCTTGTATGTAGATCTAGAATGCTTGAAATGAGTAATTTCCTTGTTATGATGTGCTCATGAGATGCGTTGTATTAACTCCTTGATTATTCCTATCCCTTGCATGTATATTAGGTAGTGGATTGTTGGATGATAAATGCTTATAGTAAAATTTCATATATAGGAGTTTCTTAATTTTATATTTGAAACCAACAACATGCAACATGTTGACCTAAAAAATAAGATACAAACTTTAAAAATTTATCAAAGAATCCCAATGGGCATAAAGGACCCAAAGAAAAAGGGGAATGAGACCATTTCACTCTAGATTAGACCATGGGATAGTCTAAACCAAGTCAGATAGGTCCCATGCCAAATTTAACAATAATTAAACAATAAAAAGTAATAGCGAAAGATCTCTATGACACAACACTAGAAAATGCGAAATATCCAAAGAGATCAAAAGATGATAGTGAATCAAGATAAACAAAATGGAATAATGAGGACTTGCACAACTAAGGTCTAGTTTCATTGTTCAAGACCCATACACATATACTTTGGTAAAAACATGATGTAATAATGGTTTTGTGCCAAATTATGTGTTTACATGGAAATGCCTCAATTTGTAAAGTGGAAATAGTAAAATAGCTAAACAAAACAATATTTTAGGAAGATGATATCGATAGGCATCAATTGACAAATTTGGGAACTATTACAAAATGTCAATAGATGAATATTTCATTCTCACTATGCTTGATATACAAGTTTATTTGTATTCTATACATGTTGGCATGCATACATACATAAAAATTGCATATCATCAATTGTGTCTCGTGCATGATGAGAATGAAAAGTATGAGAAATATAAAAGTGAAATATGTATAATGTTTTTAGTAGGAAAAGGAATTAATGAAAACATAGTGTATGCAATTTTTTATTTGTTATTTGGTACATAACATTAGCTATTTTCACAATAATTCAAGGTGAACTCTTCGTTTTTAGTATGTAAATATGCAAAATGGTAAGAAAATACTATTATAGTAAAAAAATTCAAAATTGAGCGAAACAATTATAGGATTTTGACATGTCTCATGATTCTTTTATTGCTTTATGGCAATACAAATTGCTCAAACTCATTGTTTATCTTTTCCACAAACAAAACTTGTACAATGTTAAATGAATAGCCTGAATTTAGAATCCTAACATAGGTTTAAAATGATTGAATTGAAACTAAATCCCTAAGAATTAGTAACATGCAATAAAAAAAGTGCTACATTAAATAATGAATAATTCATGCATAGATCCAATATCTATCTTTTCAATCTTCAATGTAGCACAAGGATGCATATCTAGTTACATTGAAGATGAGAATTATCTACCCCTCTAACACAAGAAAAATTACATACATTAGTTGAAAGCATTTAGTTGAATTGTAAAAGTAAAGTTTGTCTTCCTTTGATTTATTTTAATAAGGAGCCAAACACATGCTTTGCATCGGGGCATGAACGCTAGTGCCTAATACAAATTTATGTCAAATATCCCGATTACAATGAAATAAAGAAAATTTGTAACGTACTTAGAAAAAAATATACCATCAAAGAAATTATATGGACAAGGAAGGGGGAGGTAGAAACAAAAATCATTTATGATTATGCATTTCTAACATGGGTTGGATGATATTGGTCTTGTATGGAGGTTCTATCAAGCAAGTGAGAATGGTTTCCCATGTGTATTTATAGTTTTTTCAACATAGGAAATGTTAATGGTACAAGAACAATCATCTAAATGGAATAGAGGAAGCAATAACATCCTTTTCAATAAAAACAAGAGTAGTAAGATCTATTATAACATGTTAAATTGCATTAAGAGAGATAGACTCAATAGTAGAATTTCGCACATTATCATGTATAAGAGGAAGTGAAGAGACACACGTGGATACATAAGTTTTGCATTCATTAAGAAGAGGAGGAATACAAATGGTCACATCATTGTTACTTTGGATATGAATAGAAGGAATAGTACTTGGAATTGCACATCATTATCGTTAATAAAAGAGGGAAGAGAACATTCATTTGTAACATTTACAATTTATTTCTAGTTTCATTTGTCATTTTGATATCTAAGAAAGGAATAAGTACACAATCAATCATCTCATTGATTAAAGGTGTAGTATAATAGAATGTATCAATTTCATCATCAAAGGTAGTAGTGAAAGAGAAATCAATTTCATCTTTAGTTAACATCAAGAGGATAAAAGAGAAAACATCTTCTTGTACAATCACTAAAAATGCATTTATTACTATTATATTATGTAGTGCCCCGTCCCTCGTTCTTCTTTTTCTTCTTCGACGACCGTGTTGCTAAGCGTTTAACGTTGTTGTGCTCCTGCTGATCCTTGTTGGCTTCACCTTTTCGATTACCCTGTTAAGGAAAAATATCTTTCACGAATTCGATAGGTGGTTTGAAGGATGACTTGATGTTGTTAGGGCATGACCAACTAGAGGGAACACCTACATAATAATAATTATTCTTTCGAATTGTCGATTCCTGCTATTATTGTTTTGGTCAAGCTTAAATGTTGGTCCTTGTTAATACGAGTAATAAAGTATTATTAAGTTGTAATAATAATAGTAATAAAAATAATAGTAATATTATTATTTTGATTAGCGATTTTATTGTTTGGATTGGTCACCTCGGTCCGCGCAAAGAAGACGGTCTCTTGTTGTGATGCCGTGGTCGGTCCTTGTCCTGCGTCCGGTTTCGAACTCCTACCACTAGTTCTACCTTGGCCGATCGAGTCTCCTCTCGTATTGTTTTTTTATGTATACCTATTTTAATGAGAAGATTTGGATGCTTTCACCCACGTTGGAAATTTTTGTTGGCATCCCACCATTTCATGGAAATGTGTTTGTTTGGATATCTAGTCACCGAGCTCATGTGGTGTAATGGCTATGGCCAATTCTAGAATGTAGTGCCACTTGTCATTGCACCAGGATGGTATCTCCTTTTTCCTATCTTTGGATTACTGTTAAGATTTTTTTTAATTATTTGTTTCGTTTTAGGGTTTTTATGTTCTTTAGTTAAAACAAACAAAAATAAATAAATAAAATAAAAGAATTAAAATTAAAAAGCCCGTGAAATATTGGGTGGTTTAGGGAAAAAGGGGGCTCCTTATGGATTTTTCTTCTGTCTGATTGCTGAATGAAAACAACAGCCGCCGCCATGGGAAGAAGCTCCACACCTGTTCTGCACACCCACCAGGCATGAGGGAGGCCGTGTTTTTCATTATGGATGCAGGGATTACTGTATTGCACAAACAATAAAATGGCGGGCATGGGTGATTACGACCGTGTACAGAAGACATGGGTTTCCTTAGGAGACAGTCACACTGTTTCATGCATGCAACAAAGCAAGTTTCAACATGATGAGTTTTCTTTACCAGTGCACTCGGCCCAATGTGCCAGCATTCTCCCAGTTTGTATTAAAAATGGGGGAAACCCTTGAACTGGCATGGATATCCATCAAAGCATAATGGAGAGAGGGATTTTTGTCAGATGTTGCAGTTGTAAGTGCTTGGTAAGGGCGTCCATCTTGGCATGATAGAAATCTGTATATATTTCCAGTTTTCCCCCTCCCAATCTGTGCCAAAATGGGGATTTTCTTACCAGTTTTTGTAGTTTCCATGATATGAGTATTGGTTTCAGGGTATTCATAGATGAGCTTGTTGTAAAGGCCTTTGAAACTTTGAAGGAAATGTATGTGAGTTGTAAAGCAACACTTAATAACCTTTTCCAACACCCTCTCAGCTGCGCCAAAATAAGTGTTTTAAATTGGGTATGGACATCCTTCAAAGAATTATGGAAAAGGGTTTTTTTGACATTTTATACTGATTGGAGAAAAGCATACACACAGGGTAGGAGAAATATTTGACAAAATGCCTCAAAGAAATGCGGTCTCATGGAGTGCCATGATTGCAGGATATGCACAAAATGGATTTGTTGAAAAGGCGTGTGAATTGTTTGATAGAATGCCTCAAAGAAATGTTGTCTCATGGAATGCCATGATTTCAGGATATGCACATAATGGATCTGTTCAAAAGGCTTTAGAAACTTTCAAGCAACTACACTCACAGGTGTAGAGCCTCCTGTCCATTGCCAACATTCTCTCAGCCCGTGTGCAAGAAAGGAGCCTTGTGCAGGCCCTAGAAAATTGTCAGAACATAATGGGAAACTTATTCTGTTGGAAAACTTCAAGTGATCGGGAAGTTTGTGTGACGTTGTGGAGGTTAGATCGAGGCTCGTGGATTTGGTTGACGAAGTGCCCAAGCGAGATGCTGAACCAAGCTTGCGGGTTTGACCGACTCCGTTCCTTCTAGGCATGGTTCATCTTCCCTTACCTCTCATAATTCTCGTGTTTTAGTTCTCTTTTACAACTTAATAGAATTTTAAAATATTAGGATTTTAATACCATTAAATGTTTATTTCAACTCATTGCAAAAACAATGAAATGTCGTGTCGAAACTCACGAAGTCAAAATAACCCGTTTGCATTAAAACATGAACTTCCACCCTCATTCTGAGGTGATGTAGAAAACTTCCTACCCAACTAGATCACTACAACATTGTTTTATCGACCAGATGAAACTGACTTTCTAGTAATAACGTTGATCATCTCCCGGTATAAATAGTTAATTTTTGCACTTTTCAGAGACTCATTAAGTACCCTTCGTAACTCTGAAAATGAGATGTTAAGCTTCATTCGTGTACCTTGTTATGTGAGGAGTCACCTTGACCTCTGGATTGACCCGAACGAACATATGAGATATTTTTGACGCTCTTATAGGAGCCTTGTTACACTGTTTTACAATAGTAGAAAGCTGTTAAATCTAGAAAGTTGGCTTTCGTTTTGAACCCAGCATTTGAAACCTGGATAGAGAAATTATTATCCATTTTCACAAACCTCTAGTGTTCTTACTAGACAATTGCATGGAACATTCAGTTTAGGGAAAAACACTTTTCTGGATAGTTTGGCAAAGCCACTTTGTAGGCCTCTCGGTCACAGTTTGATGAGGTCAAACCGACCAATTTCAACTTGTCGCTCCAGAAAACTTGTCGCCATTTGAAAATGGTTTTCTAGTTCTCAGTCTCATCAACTTTGATGAATTCTCCTTATATAGGGGAACTAGTAGGAAGTGTCTCGTTGCATGCTCATCCATTGAACGTTAGTTTTGGATGTGGTTTTTTGAGCCCTTGAGCTAACTTTTGTCCTTTTACAACTAGGTCAACTACGACCAGTGGCCCCAGGAAAACTAGCCGCCAAACGTAAACCGTTCGTTTTTTCCAAATTCCGTCAGTTGCTATGAACTCTTGGTATATCTAGGGACACATAGAAAGTTAATCATGGTGTGCGTTCTCATCGGAAGACAACTTTTGGAAGCGGTTTCTTAGCCTCTGAGCCCGTTTTGAACATTTTTGTAGCTAGTAAGAAAATGTAAAAATAGAAAGTTGCGGGACCCTCGTCGGGTTACCAAACCACCGTAGATACTTTTGACACATATAAATAGCTATTTAAAACTCTATAGTGTAACTCGTTGTGTGAAATATAACTTTTGACAAAATGGTGTTTTCTCTCTCTTCCTTTCTTTTTCTCTCTCCTGGGTTACAAAATGAAGTAAAATGAAATGTAATGAATACATGTCTCTAAACCTTTTTATTTCAATTGCAAATTGTAATTATTATCATATGTAAATGGGAAACTGAAAAATGATAATTATGTTAGATTAGGGTGGATGCCATGCCAACGAATTATCGTTGATATCATGCTCACGTGGTTTTGCAGGATGAAAGAATGATGACGAAAAGGTGATGTGTAATTCATTTATTTATCTTTGTAATTTATATAGTTCATTGTTAAATGAATAAATGTATAATGTTGTCTCATGTTACAGACTGTTATATTTGATAATTTGTTGATATGTATGAGATGTTGGTTTCAAGGACATCTAGGAAATGTGCATTTAATCTTAGGTTCAATTTAGATTCATAGTACACATGGTAAAAGGGTTGATATTTATATAAGGTAAATGAATTTGAAGTAATATCTTGTAGTGCATATTTAGTGCTCAATAAATGATTAATGAGTCATCTTGTGCTTTCATACTTTGTAAATGTAATAAAGAGAATTAAATCGAAACACTCTACCCTTGTTCAACATCGGGACATAACTTGTTTTTCATGTGTGATACTCCTTACCGTAGAAGACATTGAAAACCGTAGGATGAACTTAATCTTTGCTCTCGATGGAAATCTCCTAGCTTGAGTAAACAAGAGCCCAAGAATGGGTTTATCATCTTAGTCAATATAGTTAGTGACATTGTCATGAACCTGGTAGATAGGAGCGACACAGTCAAACTTCATTTGGAGTATGTAGAGCTAACTCCTCCTTCGTAGCCTAGCGGACTACCTTGTCATCCAAAGATAGATTTAAAATTAAAGTTCTTCATTGAGTGAAATCCCTGTTGGATCCAGATGACATAGATGGAGGTTGTGACTTAGTTGTTCTAGGTCTTAAACTCTTGTTAATGAACCCCTTAGCTCCGCTCAGTCAAATGGGTTACCTTGGTTCCTCTCAACATAACACCTTGGCCCTTTCTGAAGGTGGTTTAGCATAAATTTGTCCTCTCGCTTAAACCTCATTTATAGTTGAGGGGTAGACCCTTAGGTGAAGTTGGAATAAATCTAAAACTCAGTTGATTTGGATGTTAACTTAGGGTTTGTGTGTAGCTTCAAGTATCCTAATCATTTATGTCTTCAAGAGGTTAGACAAACACTTCGTAACTCCTTTTTCAAGACAATGCTAGTAATAAGACCATAATGTGACGTAGAAAATAAAGCATATAAGAGTAAAAATGAGAGTGGAGGTTCGGAATAATGCCACTCTTAAAGACCTGATAACTCAATAAAATATATGCATTTGCTTCAAAGAATATGAATTGCCTTGGTATAATCCACCTTTGAGAAAACAAAATACATATATAAAACAAAATGGAATTTCACAAGTCATTGAATTAGAATAACTATGGTAGGGAAATAACCATATGTCGTGATCAAGGAATGTTTTGTAGTAAAAGCTATCTTGTATTTTAAATCTCCGTTAAATCCTAATATCACTATATGGACACCAAGTCACTTTCACATGGGTTATAAGAGTAAAAAGGTAGACATTGAATATATGTTCGAGAAGAATATTCTTCACATAAGAACAAGATAATTAAGTATTTTTGTACACATTTGAACTAAGCCAAATAAGTATGCAAGTTATGGAAACTTTTGTAAAGAATAAGAAACCAACTTAAAAGGGGTGAACGATAATTTAACCGTGGAATGAACTTAAGAATCTGTAGGTGGACAAATGAGAAATTTATCCTTGCACAATAATGTTCTTAGAATGTTAATCGTGAAGAATTGAAATACAATTAAAGAAATGATGTGTTGTGGGTTTGCCTATCCTTGAGTCATTTTTCTTGTGGTTGGGTCATTACTAGTAACCATTCATTGGGAAAAGTGTGGCATCGACATGCCTTTATTGTTTTCATGTGTCTATGTGAGTCGATGACTTATGTGATTGTCGTATGTGAGTCGAGTTTCTGTACTTGAAGCCCATGTTGTTTTTGTGTGTAGTGAGCAATGTAAGTAAAAAAATTATCTTGGTATTTTACTGTTGTAATTGTGTGTGTAAAATGTGGGCACTACATATTACGCCTCTAGTATATTGTTATATACATGATTTCTATGTTTGGAAACTAGGCATTGGTGACACCTCTTTTGTCCTTTTCTTTCTTTGTTTGGCTTTGTTTACCTCCTTTATCTGGTATTTGCATATTTTTTTCAAGTCAAAGGGATCCATGTTCATGTATTTTGCTATGTTTATTTACTTATTCGCAGACAAGATACCGCTTTAGACATGACACTAGTGCCCATGCGCTAATGTCCTTCTGGGTGCTTCTGTCCTATTTGTTTGTTTTTATCCTTTGTCAGTTTGTTTTGGCTTTGGGTCTTTCTTATCTTCTTTTCATGACCTAGGTTGGCTTTTGGTGTCATTATGTGTCGAAATTCAAACAAAGAAATCATATATAAACACAACCTACTAACTATTCTAAGGGGCAATTGGGCTATCATTTTCTATATCTACCACATACAAAGAGTAACACATGGGTATGCATTATTGATTGCATAGGGGAGACTATAATGAATGCTATATCACACATTATGGAACATGCACTTATTACTATTATATTACGCCTCTAGTATGTTGTTATATACATGATTTCTAAGTTTGGAAACTAGGCATTGGTGACACCTCTTTGGTCCTTTTCTTTCTTTGTTTGGCTTTATTTACCTCCTTTATCTGGTATTTGCATATTTTTGGTCAAGTCACAGGATCTATGTTCATGTATTTTACTTTGTTTCTGTTTGCTTATTGCAGTCAATACCACTAGACAGGACATTAGCACCTATGCGCTAATGTCCTTCGACGCTTATGTCCTATTTGCTTGTTTTTCTCCTTTGTCACTTTGATTTGGATTTGGGTCTTTTCTTATCTTCTTTTCACGACCTAGGTTGGCTTTTGGTGTCATTATGTGCCGAAATTAAAACAAATAAATCATATATAAACACAATCTACTAACTATTCTAAGGGGTAATTGGGCTATTATTTTCTATATCTACGACATAAAAAGAGCAACACATGGGGATGCATTATTCATTGCATAGGGGAGACTATTATGAATTCCATATCACACATTATTACATTGGGATGAAGTATTTTTATCTCGCTATTCTTTGTGTGTTTGGCACTAGGGCATCCTAGTTCAAGGGACATGATTTCAATCACACACTATAAGAACTACATGGAGTCTGAAATGTAGTGCAATTCTCGTGCAACAAGATCACATTGGAGTGACCGTCGTGTCGATCGATTCTCTAACTTACATTTTTCATTCATTCTAATGTGAACTCGAGTCTTATGCAAGTAGTTAGGGTTTGTTTTATAGTTACATATGCGATATAATAAGAGCACCTGATGAACTTGACACGAAATTTAAAGAGATAACAATGACAAGAAGTGACACAGAAATAACAAGATCTAGATTTATCCTAAGGACACTAACACCTAGAACAAACGTTAATGCCTAGGTGTTTGTGTCCTCTCCTAGAGTGCTCTTGTCCCGAAGTTTTCACATGTCAATTTTAGAATCATAGCTTACACAACCCAAAATACGCTTGTTTAGATCATCCACTTGCCTAGAATTAGTCCAAACCTATGGTGATAAGTTGAGTCATTCTCAAAACCATATCTATCACTCTTGCTTGCATTTCCTTTGCTTGATCTTGCTTGTTTATTGTTATATCCATTTAATCAACAATGTCCTTATCTTAGATTTAGTTACATTAAATAATTTCCCTATAATTAGTAGAAGAAAATGCATCCAACCGAAAGTTAATCATTTCTATGTCACCAACAATTACAAAATCAACATTATGAGAATCATCCACATTTTCACTATTAAAAACATGGTCAAGCATAACAAGTGTAGGTATTAGTGAAATTTTTGTGCAATTATGATCCCAATCATCAAGATAATCATTCCCACATTTACAAATATTTTCATTAGAACATGGCTCACGGATTTGAATGAGGTTAGACTCTATAACTTGTTCACAAGTGAATGAAGATGCCATGGGAGGGAGGTATGAGGTACATCTAACTCAAATTGCGGTATTGGATTATAGCTATAATTATGGTTCGGGATCGGAAAAGCTCCCCAAGTATGTGTTAACATCCCGCATGCCCCGCTTAACCCCTGCGTGCTTTGTTTTTCTTGTTTCCCCTCTTTTCTTTGCATTTTGCTCTTGATTCTGAAACCACCGCCTGGCCCTGCGGCGGGTGGTCGTGTCTCACCTGACCAGGCGGCGCTTGCCGCAGCAGGGCGGCGGTCCTTCACGCGTTTTCCAGAATGCTCTTTTAACGCGACTCACGTAAAAATTTCAACGTTTACTAGCTTTTTTCACCGCCTTTGGCTTGCATTAATGATTCTGGTTCCCTGGAATAGTGTTTTGGCATTGTTTATGGTTTAAGAGATCAATTTGGTTTTTACCTTTGGGTAAATGGAAATGCTATAAATAGTTGGCTTGTGCTCAAGCAAATGGCCCCTCAAATTTGCCTCTCAATTTCTCATTTCGATAGCTTAGTCTTCCATTTTGTCTAGGATTCATAGTTTTGTTCATTGCATGCTTAGTTAGTGTTATTTTGCTATTAGAAAGCCACATATCCATCTTGTGCAAGTGTTGTCATTACTTCATGTAATCCATTAAGGTAGAACAGTTTAATTTTTAGTAGGAAGCCATTAAAGTTGCAGGTTTTGCTCGTCGTTAAATAGGATAGTTTCAGGTTAAGACGTTTTATACTACATGACTCATGATAAATCCCTAGGAATTGCATAGGCCAAGCTCTGTACTCTTGCGCTATCCCTCTCCTACTCGCATTGTATTCGGATCACGTATCCTAAGCTGCCTTTGTTCCAATATCTACTTTTGTTGATGCTAGCATTACACGCTTTTACGGATCCACGTGAGCACGAAGGAATGAGGAGATCACTGCGAGGGGACAAAACCACACACACCATCGGATTCACCACTATTCTACAAAATCAGGTTCAAGCTTTCAAAATTCTAGTTAAAACATATCAAATAAAGTAGTCAATCATTTCATTTCAGTTAATTTTACTTTCGATATTGCGGGAAGTTGTGAGGATTGATAGTTTACGAGAAACTATGATTCATTCCTCACTTCGAGGTAGGATCGAGAGTCTTTCAAATAGAGTAGATCGAGTTATCGGGTTATTTAGAATAGATCTATAAACTACACTTGAGACAAGTAGCTATACTCGGTTGCTTTGTTTGTTTTAATTGCATTATTAGTTTAGTTGTCAATTTTAGATACATTAGATAATTGTTCTTTAAATTTTGTTCGAGTAGTTTATCCATAAACTATCAAGATTTAGGAATATACATATAGATATCTTTTTCACGGTTAAATTATTTTGTCATTAGTTAGATTTGTATAATTTCCTTTTGTAGACAATCACGGGACCTAGGGAACCCAGAGAATACATATTCGAGCCAATCGTGCCTCAACCCAATCTAGTCACAGCAATAACCGACATAGATCAGAATCTTAGAATCCAAGTCTTCCGAACAACAAGCATTTGCAACAGATCAGCTCACAGTTGAGCGGGTTAAACATAGAAGACGACCAAGCGCATACGTTTTGGTCAAATCAGCCAAACTATAGATTATCCTAGATAAATATCCGCATGATTGTAGAAGGGCTTGAAAGAGAGAAAACGTTCGGTTGTGATCCTTTGGTCCCCTGACCTAGACCACAGGAGATACTCTCACAGACATAGATACTAGCTTAAGAATTTAGGTTGCACGAACGCCTGTGAGATACTCTGAGAAGATCACACAACTATTAATTCTGAATATAGAGGCCGAGAAAGCATATGACTATTGGATACTAGGGATTAGGGACTGATTCCGCACATGACCATAGCAGGTCCACAACAACCACGAATCTATGGTTGTGACCCACAAATCCCACAACCCAACGAATCCATAGGTGAATTAGACATAGATGTTGGCTTACGCACATTAGTATTCAGATCTACTCCACTTCCACCTATCATCATGAACAATTATCCTTGTTAGACGTAGTAGCTAATAAGCTAAGGTTTGGACTAGACTAGATAATCACCCGTAGAATCCACTATACCCATCATCCACCCTATGACCCTATGCTGGAGACATACACGAAACTATCCCAGGTCATTTTCCCGTATCCCATCCAACCCATGGGTGAATCACGCGAGCTCGATATTGATTGGAGCCTTGAGCAGATCATCCTTGCCGATCGATCTATCACACCAGTTCAGGTTAGGAGGGCCTTCTTTGCCTTAGATTTGTAGTTTCCACTAGTAGTGCGTCGAAGACATAAGATTGCCTAACTAGTTTGTCTGCATCCCACACGTATTCCATCCCCCCCATTTGTCTCGGCATGACCTCGGGAGGTCGGGTGAGGAAAGATTACTTGTAGATTCCCACGCTCGCTTGTCACTTTTCCATCATACAAAATTGGTGAACCCGACGTGAACTTCCTACTTTCTGGTTCGGAGTCATATTTCTACTTACTCTTCCAATTAAAATACTTTTCGTCTTTTCTACCTCATCAACTTTCACCATCAGCTTCACCAACAAAATTGGTGAACTTTGACGTGAAACCAAAACGGTGCAACATCTTCCATCTTCCTTATCTCTTTCTTCCACCTTCTCTCTTTCCCATTATTCTGCGGGTATTCATATACCCCCCGAATATGTCGGGATTCGATGCATATGGTAGACCTCTCCTAGGTCTTGAAGCATACTACGCTCAACTGAATAGACAGTCATCACCCTCGCTCTCAGTATGGGGTGACAATTATTCAGACAACCGGTTGTCAACACAAACTCCACCTCTAAGGACTAGATATAGCTCATCCTTCCAAACAGAGGAGTTGGATCAGCTCGCTCAAACACAACAAACAGAGCCTTCAGGCTCGAACAATATGACGTTCACAGGAGAATCTGGTTCGTCTCCTCAGATACTACTTAGACCACAAATTAGTAGACAATCAGACCCATACCTAGTTTTAGATGATGAACATTCGAGTACGTTATGCCAGGAATGAACAATGCTCTCGGAGTATGTACCCACCCATAGGGAGTTTACAAATGCAACCGAGGTCTCTTTTCAAGAAAATACCTCCATGCCACTACATATAGGAAATGCCCTCGGGGAAACTTGGTAGGGCAGCAATCAGTTCATAGCGGGATATCACATGCCTATACAACATCAGGATATACAACAAATGCCACTAAGGCAAAATATCGTGACTTCACCAAATGAGGTCATTTCAACTTTAGTAGAAAAAGTTAGGGGGTTAGAACTTGCTCAGGAAAATCACCATTCTCAATTCATGCAGGTAGGAAATTCTAATCCTCCACACCATCCTAGCCAAGTAGACCTCCTCACAGGAATAGGCACGTTGGGCATGCCTCCTCAGTATTCACAACAAACGCCAACTAGAACCACCATTTCTAACACCGTTCGATACCTCCCGGTCTAGTACAAAATAATCCATTCTGGACAATACCCCTTCATACTTAAACATGTACTCCAAATCACCACAAGGGGATATGTTCTCCTCTCTGGCATGGTTGCTCAAACACAGGGGTTTCCTTATGCCCCTGCCAATGCATACGCTATGCCATATCAACAACCCATTCCACCGCGCTCCTCGCAAGCACCATCGATGGTGAAACCTATGCGATAGGAACTTATTGAGAATATTTGAAAGAGCCCTTAGATTTCACCATACGAAGCATCATGCTTCAAGACCTCTTCGATTTTCCCAAATACAAAGGTGAGGGAGATCCGAATGCACATATCAAGGCTTACGCCTGACCATTCGAGAACTACTCCCTTGGGATGGGGTTGTTGCTTAAAATATTCCCCAAAACTTTGGAAGGCATCGCTCTCTCTCGATTGGTATTATAGAATACGAGGCTTCCATCCATTCATTTAAACAACTCGTTTTGAGTTCATTAAGGCATTTGACATGAACAAACTATTAAGAACAGGAATCGGGGAATTCTTGCACATTAAGCAGGAACACTGATGAATACATTGCTCATTTCATCCGAGAGGTGGCGTACGAGTTCTTTATTCTTGGCCGAGTGCTCAAATATGGACCAAATGGAACTATGTGATTTATTCCTTCATTCTCTCAGTAGAGAAGTAAAGGAAGAAGTCAGAAGTTCCCACTAAGGACTTACGATGAAGTACTTGAGAGCGCTCTCTGAATAGATCAAGCGGTAATAGATAGCGGTCGTAAGACGTATGGAACAAACGGGAGGTTAATCACCTCCAACCAGAATACTACGGCTTATCCTACTACCACAAATGTCAATCAGGACCTAAAATCCTCAATAAAAATCACGGAGTGACAACAGATGGAGTAACTGATTAGGCTAAAAAGGTAAATATTGTGAATGCTCCACCACTAATGAACAACCAACGAAACAACAACTTTACCCCAACAATCAATGCAGTGGATTTCAATCATCAACAACAACAACAACAACGGAGAAACCCTAAACACGGTCAAGCCAAAACTCAGCTGGTTGTCAAAACAGAATCAAAACCAAAAACAACAAATGTAAAACTTTAATCCTAATAGGCAGCGGTTTGATCGAGTTTTGGCCACAATATACACCAAGCCAACAAACTAGGAATTACAATCCTAACTCGTATTGTGGTTTCCACAAAATTGGGGCCATGACACTAGAACATGTCGTGACTACAATAAATTCATGCAACGTTTTCCAGAGGAACAAAGACAACTTTTCATAGATATGTTCTTGGCAGATCCTACGTCACCGGCACCAAATACTTTTACAGGGGTAGTTTCCCCTCAAAATGCACCCCTTAAGATCTTCAATGATCCGCTCCCAAATCACAACAACAACAGGTTAAATCCGAATGGGACAAACAAGGGTGTAATGATAGGAAACAATGATCATGAAGCCTCAACTTCACTAAATCCATTAGTTGCGCCACAATTAGGAAGTCAAGCCGTGACCCAAGATAGTCGGTTTAGTGGAGTTAGATGCTGAACTACCCGTGGAAGGCATATGTGAGGACACGAGAGTATTCCTCTCAGCCAAGTCCAAGGTACCTACCAGAGATAGATAACATCCAACAAATATTAGTAAAACCCGTGGGTGCCTATGATTTAATTAGTGATCTAACAAAAACCTTCTCGCACATTTCTTTTTTGGACTTACTAAAGAACTCTCCTGCCCACAGGGCTGCTCTTTTAGAGGCATTAGGTTTAGGTCATTTAATTAACATCACTCCACCTCCGAAACATAGGTAAACCATATAGACTTTGATATCCACCCTCAGGGCAGCCGGATAGGGATACCGAATTCATATTCGAAATAAACAAAATGCCAACAGAGATCTTTGAGATTGCATGCGAGGTGATCGACACATTTGCAAGTATGGGTTTATAACAATTATGTGAAATGTGCGATGGTTGATGATGGGGCAGCGGTTAACATAGTCCCCTTCTCTTTCCTTCAAAAGCTAGGGTATGGAGAAATGAATTGTTCCACGACTCGAAATACACTAAGAGGCTATGATAGCCTTAAAGCCACGTCGATTGGAACTATAATACTACTACGGTCACCTTAGGACCCAAAACAATCCTGATTGAGTTTTATATTATAGATCGGAAACCAACTATAATATGATCCTTGGCGACCATGGATACACCGTATGAAGGCAATCCCTTCTACATTATTTCAAGAAGTAAGATTCTTGCATTTAGGAAAGGTGTTCGTAGCCAAAGGTGATCCAAAACCATTCGATATACACCTAGCTGACTTAAAGAAAAGACCAGGTGTTCACTCGGAATTTGAACTCCCAACAAACCAACTTAATAAACCCACCGACACAAAACCGGAGGAAAAGCTGGTACCTACGATAGTCTTGAGACTATGAGCCTAGTCAAGATGATCCCAGCCCTCAAGGATGAGGCTAAGATTGTAGAAATAGTATCATTAGGAACTACTACAAAAATCATTGAATTGCTAGAACAGGATCTACCAATGTTCCTACCATTTGATTCTGTAGGCATGGGATATACCCTAGGTGTTGGTTCTCTTCAGTCAGAGGATCTCTGCATGGTAGAAGTAGAATATGTTAACACAACAAATATCCCAATGCCCATATTCCCAGCTAAGTATTGGACTCTCCATTTCGATGGAGCTAGATGTCATTACGGAGTGGGCAGGTGTAATCTTTACTTCTCCCGAGGAAAAGTCCTACCATTTGCCTTTAAACTAAATTTTGAATGTACAAACAACGCGTGAGAGTGAAGCCCTCCTCCTTGGCCTCATCTTAGCTAAGAGGATCGGTGTTAATAACATCAGGGTGTTAGGAGACTCACAATTAGTAGCAAACCAAGTCTTTGAGGTGTATGAAACCAAAGCCGAGCACTTACAGCTCTACAAAATAGTTGTATTGAATTTAAGCAAGGAGTTTGACTTCATATCAATTGAAGCAATCCCACGAGAACAAAATCTTCTCGCCGATTCAATAGCAACCTCGGCGTCACGCTTCACTCCAAGCAGTGAGTTGGAAGATACCCGTTTCATGGTATCCCTTCCATCCAGAACCATTAGTGAAAAAAATGTCAAACCCTCTTTTAACAGAGATGAGAACAAATCTACTATCCTAGATCACATTGATAGTGATAGAGCCACTCTGGATTACTTAAACACCTATGCAGCATTACATCTCACCCATCACGTGATAGATTTATCCTTAATCCCACATTCATCTTCTTACTTTGGAAATCCCATGATAGAGCTTCCCCCACAAAAGGAGCTCAGCATATACACGGTAGAGAATGGAGACGATCTGGAATTACCTCCGGCCCCGCCTGAGTTTGAAGAAGGTAACACTTCTTTAATCGAAGAAACAATTGATATTAACATCGGAACAGAGGATGAACCAAGGATATTGAAGTTAGGATCCTCGTTAACTCCATCAGAAGTAGAAATACACACTCGAATCCTCAAAGAACATCAGAAGGCTTTTGCATTTAATTATAAGGAAATGACAGGGGTTGCACCACACATTGTGGTACATAACCTCGTCACTAAATCAGATGCAAAGCCGATTAAACAAAAATCAAGACCAATGAAACCTAAGGTAGCTCTCATGGTGAAAGAGGAGGTAATGAAACTCCTCCAAGTAGGATTCATCAAACCAGTCGATTACTCTCAGTGGGTATCTAATATCGTTCCCGTTCTCAAAAAGAATGGGAAGATACGCATCTGCATAGACTTCCGAGACATTAACAAGGCATGTCCTAAGGATGACTTCCGTTACCATCCATAGACGTCATTGTTGATGCACAATAAGCTGGATTTGAGCTTT
The DNA here is from genome assembly GCA_018340775.1 of Taxus wallichiana var. yunnanensis. Taxonomy (NCBI): domain Eukaryota; kingdom Viridiplantae; phylum Streptophyta; class Pinopsida; order Cupressales; family Taxaceae; genus Taxus; species Taxus wallichiana. The sequence goes on from CM031237.1 coordinate 1,017,040,865, forward strand.
TGTCTCTCATGGATGGATTCTCAGGATACAATCAAATCAGAATATCCAAACAAGATCAAGCTAAAACCACGTTTATAACTCCTTGGGGAACCTATTGCTATGTTGTTATGCCATTCGGTCTCAAGAATGTTGGTGCTACATACCAGCGGGCTATGACATATATATTTCATGATCTTATTCATAAAATTGTGGAATCCTACGTAGATGACTTGTTGGCCAAGGCCAAGAAGCGTTGTGACCATCCGGAAGTGCTTCGCGTCATTCTTTCACGTCTAATAGAATACGGAGTCACGCTAAATCTAGAAAAATGCGTCTTTGGTGTAACAGGAGGAAGCTCCTAGGTTACATTATATCATCATGCGGGATCGATGTTGACCCAACCAAAATTAGGGTTGTTCTTGAAATGGTCCCACCTTCGGATGAATCTGGAATCAGGTCATTTCTCGGAAAGCTTGGTGCAATCCGGAGATTCATCCCGGACTTAAGCTTCGCCATTCATCCAATCAACAATCTACTCAAAAAATATTATAGTATTGATTGGACCGAAGACTATGCAATGAAGCTTTGATGTAGTTAAGCATTTCTTGTTATCACCACCTACGCTAATGCCACCTAAGCCAGACCGCCCATTAATTTTATATTCACGAGCTACCAATGTCTCGCTAGCTTTGTATCTTTGGCTCAAGAAGACGATGACAAGAGAGAACGCGTGATCTATTTCATTAGCCAGAACGTTGCTCGACTATGAAACACGTTATACACAGGTAGAACGAGAATGCCTTGCCATAATTTTGCAACCAAATGCTTAAGACATTATATGCTAAATCAAGAAACAAGGGTCATTGTAAAGACAGACTATTTACGAACTTTCCTCACACAAGGGTCCTTGTCTAAAAAGGTTGGATGCTTTATAACCTTAATGGGGGAGTTCGAATTAACATTTGTAAATCAGAAATCCGTTAAAGGACAAATCATCATGGATTGGTTAGCTGATAACCCACTAGACGGAGGCAATCTAGTAGATCTGGACTTTCCTGATGAATGCGTATACTACATCGAAACCAGACCTCCTATCTCTGAGTGTCCTTGGTATACTGATATTATTAATTATATCATGGACCATACGTATCAGAAGGTGCTACACACACAAAAAGAAGGTGGTTACGCATTATCGTAGCTAAATACGTCATTATAGAGCAAGTGCTCTATCGTAAAGTGTTTGATGGAATGCTTCTAAGATGTGTCGACACAGAAGAATCCAAGAAGATTCTCCATGAATCTCATAGTGGAATATGTGGAGGCCACTTCGGTGGCCATGCCACCACTCGTAAAATACATCGGATGGGCTATTTCTGGCCTACTCTAGAACATGACGTAGTAGAGTTTGTATGAAGGTGTCATAAGTGCCAAGAATTCTCCCACGAGATCCACATGCCGGCACAAGCTCTACAACCAATCGCTACTCCATGGCCCTTTTCTACGTGGGGCCTAGATTTGATAGGAAATTCTCTCCCTCATCTATAGATGGCCATAATTTCATAATCACGGCCACCGAATATTTTACCAAGTGGGTAGAGGCCATGCCTCTTACTACTATACCGGGTTCTGTAATCGCCAAGTTCATTTTGAACCAAATCATTTGTAGGTACGGTGTCCCACAAATCATTATCTCGGATAATGGGACTTCTTTTAAGAATGATGAAGTTCACGAATTGTGTAATAAATTTAAAATAAGCCATCATACGGCCTCCTTGTATTACCCTCAAGCCAACGGACAAGCTGAAGTGACAAACAAAACATTAAAAGCCATTCTCCTTAAAACTGTGAAAGAAAACAAATGAGATTGGCATTTGAAGTTATATCCGGCCTTGTGGGCCCACCAGAACATCAATAAGAACACCAACAGGAGTGACTCCTTTCTCGCTAGTATTCGGGGTAGAAGTAGTTCTCCCGCTTGAGGTTGAAATACCCAGTCTCGTATCTCATTACAAGGGATTCTGGATGAAGATGCTTATAGAGAAGCACGTCTCTCCCAACTAGAAAGCCTAGATGAAGCTAGGTTAGATGTTGAACAATGGCATAGAGTCTATGCTGACCGGATGTGTTGGTAGTATAACAAGAAGGTCTATGAATGAGACATATATGAAGGTGATCTAGTTCTAAGGCTAGACAGTCGGATCGATAAAAAGACCGGTGAAGGAAGGAAGTTCCGGCCCAAATGGTTGGGCCCATACCGAGTCACGAGAGACTATGGAAATGGTGCATATCTCTTATGTACACTAGAAGGTGAGGAATTTGGTGAAACAGTCAATTCCCTACACCTTAAATGATTCTACGCATAAGCGGCCAACATTATTTGTATAATTATATCTACATTGCATCTTCATATAATTAGGTTCATTTTGTCCGCTTGTTTCAGTACAATTTTGTGATCAAGGAATTTATTCTTAAAAGCAATTCATTACAAACTTCTGATGGTATTGGCATAAACACTCTAATCATACTTCTCCATTTCCATGATATCATCAACTATTTCGGAATCATTTCATCAAATAAAGCTAGATATGACAAAGTCTTAATGGTAACCATACCAAGGTCTGCATGCTTGTTCTCACTTTTGGTTTCTTCTTAGGATAGGTGTCTTGCCTATGGTCTATTCTAGAAGCTTCATCGTGTCACATCTATCCCGTATGTATATCTCTTTGGAAGTAAGAGCATGTTGACATTTTGCTCAAATAAGCAAGTCAAATATAAATCAAACAGAAAATTTTAAATTTTACACATTTCCTTGCCCTACCAACCTTCGGTGATGAGCTTGCGTCTCTTACTAGTGACGTAAGGTTGGGAAAGGATGGAAATGCCCTTACTCGCCTATGCCTTGTCCATGGTGATAAGCCCATACTTCTTACTAGTAGCATGGGGCAAGGTGTAGGGGGTCCTCTTGATGAATAAATGTTAAAGGTCATAAGCAAACAATTCAAATCTTGAAATCCTGAGTCAAAAACAAATGAATCAGATGTCCAAAATTCCAAGAGAGTTCAAAACCCTGAAACCCAGATTTTTTGTCTACCATGTGGCCATCTACGGATCTAAGTCTAGATAAACCGCAAAGCAAGTTGCATCCCAAACTATGGAGTCACTCGAGTAGAGTAGGCTTGTAGCATCCTAATTTGGTTCCACCAAAGCTTTGTCTATCTTTCATCACTATCATTTCAATACATTTCATAACTTGTGCCCTTTCTAGCTCTCGGTGATAAGCCCTCGCATCTTACTAGTTGTGTGGAGTTAGGAGTGGGGCAAGTTTATCTACTCATCATACCGGTTTATCATCACACTTTGTCAAAACAAATATGAAGTACCAAGAATTGCTTATAGAAACTAAAATTCAAAATCACATTGTGTCTACATTATCACATATCAGCATCACGAAATACAAAAAGAAAGTAAACATTTGTATCATTTGTTCTCCATTGCATACATTCTAAAAAGCATATAAACATAACATCATAGTTTACATGAGGAAATGGAAACAAAGTCATAATACCAAGAATCTGATCCGAAAAGATATATATATATATATATAATGGTCAAAATTCTGTCTGATGCCATCATGCGCTAAGCATGGTCAAAATGCTCAAAGAGCCAGGAGATACAAAATACATCATAAAATAGTCCAAAAGAGCCAAGTGGCTTCTCAGCCCTATGAGATCCCTGCGAGGGTGCACGCCCATGCCTAGGACTCGGCATGCCGGTGCTCACGAGTGCACGGAGGGCTCACGATCCCGAGGGGCAGCTGCGGTCTCGCCATGAGAATGACTCCTCATCAGGTGCTCTGTTGTCCTATACCCTGCCAGCTCAGTACGGAGGGTAGATACCATCCTGGCCACATGCCAGATAGGGGAAAAGATGTCGGTATGTCTACTGGCCAGCTGCTGAAGGCTCCCCTGCATCCATCAGATAGCTCTGCGGGTCTTCTCCATAGGGATCATCAGGGTATCGGTGCATACCTGTGAATCAGGTCTCGCCACTCATCGGCGGTCTCTGCAAACAAAGGAGAAAACAAATTAGAAATAATCAAGAGATAAAAATAGATGTAAACAAAGGGAGAGATAGCAATTAAGGCAATCCTAACTCAAAGCAAACATTAAAAAGAAGGAAGATAACTCACTCGGATCACCGGGCCTCCAAGATGGATCTCTAGGGTCAGCACCTGCCACAGATGCCGCCATTGGTGGTGAGGTACTCCCCCCATGTTGGAGGAGCAACGTAGCATCCGCTATGGACTCATCCTCCCCACCAAGGCCCTGGGAGAGTGGCTCCTCTGAAACTAGAGTCACCCTCTCTGCGCTCTGCTCCGCCCTCTCTGCTGTAAAATATCCTGAGTGTCATGCCACTCAGGATCGCTGTCCTCCTCTCCACCTGACTCGCTAGCCTCAGCCTCGGTCTCCTCCTCCGTCTCTCCCCCTGTGAACTCCTCAGACTCGGAGTCTATGTCAATGGGGTCATCGCTGCTGTGGGCGGGACCGGTGGCAATCTGAAGTAAGGGTGCCTGAGGAGCACCGGCTCTCCCTCGAGCACGTACTACCCACCTAGCCATAATAGGAACACCAGGAGTAACAATTGTCCAACCCCGGCCTCTAGGACCTCCCCTGGCCTCTCGAACTGATCTATATACTGGCACACTGGGAAGCATACCCATGTAAGGTAGGCCAAACTGTTGAGGAACTCGGCCAAAAGGATGTATCTCCACCCTCCCTACCCTGTCAACAAGCTGCCTGTGGTGGAGCAGGAAATCAAAGTAAGGCCTCCTCGCCCCATAAACCTGCCATGGCCTGATACGGTGTGGCCTCCATGTCATCGGTGGTCAGGGAAGCAACTAGCTGGTGAGGTGCTCTGAGCACCGACATATCTGTCCATCTGGCTGCCCTCACAGCTCGGGATCTGCCACCTCTACACCTCTGCCATAGGGGATGAAGCGCTCATAAACCCAGCTCATAACCAGGGTCGGGTGGCTCAAAGACTAGCCCCTGTAAATGGACCACCTGTATAAATCATGGTAGGTAGTCCCAAGTATGTCGGCTCCCCAGGCGTAAATCTGGCCATGTCCCTCAATCTGTGCAATGATGGGGGACCAACAATATAATAGAGTGTCTCCTCCCTTGTCCCCGATCAATCTCGAGGCAAGGATCCCCATAATGGCTTGGTGAATCAAGGGGATGGGCAGGCTAGGAATAGATCGGACCCTCACCCCCTTCTTCGAACCAGTGGAGATAACTGCATCTCCCATGTAAGAGGCCCACTGTGCTATCTGAGCCCGTGAACCTGCTGTCTCAAGAGTAAGTCGTCTCCGATGATCGGGACCCCCAGGATATGGTAAACATCCTCCAAAGTGATGGTCCACTCACCTCGGACCCCTAGTAATCGGAAGGTGTTCGATCAGCATCCCAATATGAAAATAAGTCACAAAGTATGTGACTGGATGGTGCAACATGTGGAACCCGTGATATACGCAGTATACCGGCCCTCTGAAGAGTGTCCTCCTCATCCTGTGAAAGGGCATCTAATACTGCTGGGAGCCAGTCACACTCTCTCTCTCGGCTCCATCGAATGTACTCCTCCCTCACCTGCATACACCCAAAAACACACAAAACAGAGCAAGTTAGTATCCAAATGACATTTGAAAAATCATGAAAACACATAAAAATGCTAAAAATGCAAAAACAATTTCAAACAAGTGTTCTTTTGGCATTTTGTGAAGAAGCCACCACTGAGTGAGCGGGGCGGTTTTAACACCACCTTAAAGGTGGTGGTCTTGTAACCACCACCCTGAACAAGGCGGTGGTCATGTAACCGCTGCCCTGTTCAGGGTGGCGGTCGTGTCCCGAAAACCCACGCGGGTTTTGTACCCTAAAAAGGCCTAAAAACACAAAAAAATGACAATTTTAACTAAAACAAAGCCTACCCAGTAGGCGCCCCCTAGATAGACCTATTAAAACTAACATTTTCAAAAATAACCCCCCCACGACAAAGATTTTAGCATTTTAAAATTTTGGGGGTAAAAACGGTAAATTGAGAAAAACTAACCTGTGATCTCGCGGGTCGATGTTCCGCTCGTGGAGGCATGATCACTATCTCGTCACGAACGTTTTGACTCTACTCTCGTCAGAAACCATCACCAGTGGGTCCCAGAGCTCAAAATCAACCAAATCAACATGCGCAAATGAATAGGAAAATGGGCCCACTTTTTCATATATAGCAACCTGACTTGTTTTGAATCCCCTTTTCACAGGTTTGGAGCTAGAGCGGAGGTAAGTTCTTATCCCCGCACAAATGGTACGTCCTCATTTCATATTATTTTAGTATTTATTTTCGATCTATTTTGTCTATCTGCACTTGAGTTCTCTTTTCATTTTGCAGGTGGCGGGAATTTTGGATGGCATCATTTCGACACACGGACGTATCAGGTATAACTTCCAACTTCCCATTTCGGGACCGCCATACTCGGACCCACCATTTTACGCCTCTTTATGGCTAAAACGCTTCTCGAGGGGGCAATATGTACGTACCCAAAATTGTAGGGTACTGCACCATCGGAACAACGTAACACGTGCCCCAATGATGATACAAGTCTCCTCCAAGGTGTTCAGGATCTGGAAAAGCTCCCCAAGTATGCGTTAACATCCCGCATGCCCCGCTTAACCCCTGCGTGCTTTTTTTTCTCTTTTCCCCTCTTTTCTTTGCATTTTTTCTCTTGATTTACTGAAACCGCCACCCTACTGCAGGCGGCGGTCTCGTGACCGCCGCTACCCTTGAGTAGGGCGGCCTGTAACCACCGCCTTGCTCGGGCGGCGGTCCTTCACGCGTGTTTTCTAGAATGCTCTTTTAACGTGACTCACGTAAAAATTTCAACGTTTACCAGCTTTTTTCACCACCTTTGGCTTGCATTAATGATTCTGGTTCCCTGGAATAGTGTTTTGGCATTGTTTATGGTTTAAGAGATCAATTTGGTTTTTACCTTTGGGTAAATGGAAATGCTATAAATAGTTGGCTTGTGCTCAAGCAAATGGCCCCTCAAATTTGCCTCTCAATTTCTCATTTCAATAGCTTAGTCTTCCATTTTGTCTAGGATTCATAGTTTTGTTCATTGCATGCTTAGTTAGTGTTATTTTGCTATTAGAAAGCCACATATCCATCTTGTGCAAGTGTTGTCATTACTTCATGCAATCCATTAAGGTAGAACAAGTTTAATTTTTAGTAGGAAGCCATTAAAGTTGCAGGTTTTGCTCGTCAAACAGGATAGTTTCGGAGTTACGGGACGTTTTATCTTTGCATGACTCATGATAAATCCTGCTAGGAATTACATAGGCCAAGCTCTGTACTCTTGTGCTATCCCTCTCCTACTCGCATTGTATTTGATCTGTATCTAAATTTGCCTTTGTTCCAATATCTACTTTTGTTGATGCTAGCATTACATGCTTTTACGGATCCACGTGAGCACGAAGGAGCGAGGAGATCACTGCTTGAGGGGACAAAACCACACACACCACCATCGGATTCGCCACATTTTTACAAAATCCAGGTTCAAGCTTTCAAAATTCTAGTTAAAACATATCAAATAAAGTAGTCAATCATTTCATTTCAGCTAGTTTTACTTTCGATATTGCCAAGGAAGCTGTGAGGATTGATAGTTTTATGAGAAACTATGATTCATTCCTCACTTACGAGGTAGGATCGAGAGTCTTTCAAATAGAGTAGATTATTATCGGGTTATTTAGAATAGATCTATAAACTGCACAGACAAGTAGCTATACTCGGTTGCTTTGTTTGTTTTAATTGCATTATTAGTTTAGTTGTCAATTTTAGATACATTAGATAATTGTTCTTTAAATTTTGTTCAGTAGTTTATCCATAAACTATCAGATTTAGGAATATACATAGACATATCTTTCACGGTTAAATTATTCTGTCATTAGTTAGATTTGTATAATTTCCTTTTGTATGACAATCACGGGACCTAGGGAACCCAGAGAATACATATTCGAGCCAATCGTGCCTCAACCCAATCTAGTCACAACAATAACCGACATAGATCAGAATCTTAGAATCCAAGTCTTCCGAACAACAACAGATTTGCAACAGATCAGCTCACAGTTGAGCGGGTTAAACATAGAAGATGACCAAGTGCATACGTTTTGGTCAAATCAGCCAAACTACAGATTATCCTAGATAAATATCACATGACTGTAGAAGGGCTTGAAAGAGAGAAAACGTTTGGTTGTGATCCTTTGGTCCCATAAGCCAGACACAGGAGATACTCTCACAGACATAGATACTAGCTTAAGAATTCAGGTTGCACGAATGCCTGTGAGATACTCTGAGAAGATCGCACAACTATTAATTCTGAATATAGAGGCCGAGAAAGCATATGACTATTGGATACTAGGGATTAGGGACTGATTCCGCACATGACCATAGCAGGTCCACAACAACCACGAATCTACGGTTGTGACCCACAAATCCCATAACCCAATGAATCCACAGGTGAATCAGATATAGATGTTGGCTTACGCACATTAGTATTTAGATCTACTCCACTTCCACCTATCATCATCGAACAATTATCCTTGTTAGACGTAGTAGCTAATATAGCTAAGGAGTTCTGGACTAGACTAGATAATCACCCGTAGAATCCACTATACCCATCATCCACCCTATGACCCTATCTGGAGACATACACGAAACTATCCCAGGTCATTTTCCGCGTATCCCACAACCCATAGACCGAATCATGCCAGAGCTCGATATTGATTGGAGCCTTCGAGCAGTCATCCTTGCGATCGATCTATCACACCAGTTTAGGTTAGGAGGGCCTTCTTTGCCTTAGATTTCGTAGTTTCCACTAGTGCGCGTCGAAGACATAAGATTACCTAACTAGTTTTTCTGCATCCCACACGTATTCCATCCCCAATGAACCTAATTAAAGAGATGGTAACTCTTATTAGCTTAAGAAGCATGAGATCTAACACAAACCATGAATACACAAATGATAACTAACCTCGAGCCATTGAGAAAAATATGTAATTAATGATAAATTTGACAACCTTAGAGCAACTAGGGTTGGAAAGTAAAAAGCTTCGCTAGGGTGAGAAAACTAAGCCAAACTAGGTGAAGGGTTTGACAAAAAGTGGCTTCACCAAACGATTACAAGTATAATTAAATATATTAATTTAGGTTATTATGTTTTATTTTTATTAAGGGCAAATAGTTTTGAAGGGACTATACCCTGATTACAAAAGGGCTCAAAAGCCGGATAGTAAAGGTGAGAGAAACAACCGAGGAGAAGGGAAAAGCGCTCACAACCAACGAGGGCTCATGTGACCCAATATGACAATACAAGTGAAGAAAGGATCCAAACGTACAATGATCCAAAAAGAAGCAGAAAAGATCAAAAAGCAACCAAAAGAGAAACAACATATAGAACTCGCCAAAAAGCACCGCCAGAACCGCCAGATAACAACAACTTCGCAGCCAAAAAACAACATCACAGCAACCGTTACTTGATAGCCCTGTCAATCTTGGTCTTGATAGCCTGCAGCGACATGAAGAAGGCAATGGCAGTGGCTTGAGAGGAGTCTTTCATATCCACTGAGCAATTGCAATATCCCTTTTCTCTTTAGGGCCCCAAATGTCCTCATTAACCCCACTTAAACTGTAGACACTATGAACATGTTGTTCAATGAAATTATAAATGCTTTTGAGGAAAACAATGTGCATCATTGCGACTTTTAGTATTTCCCATACGCCATCTAAGGATCTGTAATTTCTTGAAGACTTCATGCAATAACCCCCTCTTCCTCATCACTTTGAAGAATTCCTTTTCCCTTAGCTCTTTCCATATTTTTTATAGTCCCTTTGAGCTCTTGTATCTCCTTTTCTAATCTATCCACTCTGTCCATCAATTCCTCCTCCTTGGGCTCCTCCACCGGTTTACTAATATGCAGGAGGTTTTCAGCAAGTTCTAGGTCTTTGTGGCTCCTTAGGACCCGTTGGGAAGTAGGGATTTTAGCTTTGATGCTCTTGCTTTTCTTGCTGGAAGCAGCAGCTTCAATCTTTCTTTTCAGCAGGGGGAGTAGGTGGAGGTATGGAGGAAGGAGGTGGGGTAGGATTCACGGGGGCAGCTAGAACAGTGGTGATGGATCAGGAGGATAAGTCCTTGGTGTAAAGGGATAGCCCTAGAGTGGCTCTGAACTTCCCTAATTGATTTCTCCAGTGAGTTTATCAAATAGTGAGGAAAGCTGATGATGATATTTCTACGAAAGTGATTAAGAAATATCAAATGTTTTTGAGGTATAGTCACAAATCTTCCTTCAAGAGTTACATACCTAACCACCATCCTGGCAAGCTCAGCAAAAGGCTCAGGAATCGATGCCACCTTGATGCCAGCAGTCACGAATTCAAGATTCTCCCCTCGTCCAGGAACTTCTTGGTCTCCACCTCCCTGTCAACCTTCTTATTGAAGAATTTGGTGCCCTCAGGCTGAGGCCCGTGATCTGGGCAATGAGCTCTTCGTGATTTCAATCTCCATGTTACTGTATTTGACAATCATATTCTTCCATCCCTGGGCAAATCTGATAGAAATGTCTTGGTCAAATCCTTGAATCCTTTCAATTAAATTAGACAGACCCCCAATTTGCAAGGTAATTCCAAAGCTCCGTATTCTCTTTCCACGCAGGATTGTGGGTCGGTTCAGTTTTGCAAGGCGGACCCCCCATGTTTCCTCTGCTCCTTTTCCTGTTCTCAACGGTAAAAATGCTACCACTATGTGGGACAGGCAGAGCTTTGATGTTGGTATTTGAATCTTTCCTTTCCGTGAAAGCAGGTTTAATTATTATGCCATACTTGTAATTATTGCCCCGCTCCTCGGCTTTCCTCCTATGCCTAGAAATGATGACAGTCCATCCCGCACATATCGCATCAATCATCCATATCTTATGTGATGTCATCATAATGTACTTGAGGATCCGCACATTAGCGTCCAAATTACAGCCGTTAGTGTTGATTTTCACTGCCATGTAGATCATTGATTATGGCTTTATTGATTTGAGTGGGTAGAACATCCCCCCTAAGCCAAGTTTGAAAGGAATTAGTAACACCGAGGTTAGCCAAACTGTCAGCGACCCTATTTCCTTCCCGATAGGTGTGGGTGATTTGAACATTTTCAAAGCTCTTGCATATATCAATAGCTTCCCCAATAAAATCTCTGATAGACCAGCTGGGGTGTTGCTTTTTATTTAAAAGATTGATGATATTCAGAGAATCACCTTCAATTATAATATTCGGAATATTACAATCTCTGGTAAGTCTTATACCCCAAAGAGCGCTAGGGCCAGAATAATGATTAGTACGCTTGCCCATTCTCCTTAAAAAGCTAAAAGCAACAAAACAACCTCTTTGATCTCTGATGACTCCCCCTCCTCCAGAGTCCCCTGGATTGCCTTTTGAGGCCCCATCAAAATTTAACTTGTACCAATCAGTGGGAGGCTTAATCCATCGGACGGTGTTTCTATCTATACCATTGTTATTCTTATTGAAGAGTGTCAATATTCCAATCAGTCAGGATGTATTCTTCCTTCTCAGGGTAAAGCCTATTTTTAGGAGGTTTAAATCTAGCAATATTATCTTGCACAACAATGATAATTTCCTTGTAGACTTTGTTACATGCCTTTCTATTGTTTCTGAAAATGTTATCATTACGAGCCTTCCAAACTCTCCACATAGTGTGGGGTAAAATAAGTTGCCACAATCTTTTCACCACACAATGCTTAAACGGAGAGTCCCATTGTTCCCAGGCCTGAAGACAGGTAAGGGGAAAAATCCATCTCTGATTAAATTTTGCAAAAACAAGATGCCAAATTTTGGAAGCATACTCACAATGGAGGAATAAATGCTTTATATCTTCTGCCTCTTTCTGACACATGCAACATCTATTCGGCATGATGAATCCCTTCTTGATGAGGTTGTCATTAGTTAGGATCTTGCCATTAATAATTAGCCACCAAAAGAAGTTCACTCTAGGGGTTAACTCGCATCCACAACTTGTGCCACTTAATTTCACTTTCCATGGATACAAAGAAAGAATTATATCCTGATTTAACAGAGTATTCCCCATCAAAAGAATCTTTCCAGATGAGTTCATCCTTAAGATTTTGATTACTTATATGGATTAGAGAAATTTGATTCTGTAAAGATGAAATATCACTGTATACATGAATAAAAAGTAATTGAGAACATGTATATTACATTACACGATTGGAAACTAGAGTTTACAAGTGCAATTATTCAATAGATAAGCGAGGAGCACAATAGAAGTTTGAGAGATGACTTAGATGATTAAGAAGATATTCTTATTGTTACGTTAATGGATTTGAGAGGTATGTAGGCTCGAGAATGTGCATAATAGCCTACTATTTGCTTATGTGTAAAAACCAAACCTTAAAGATTTGTATTAAATTGTGCGACTACTATGTCCCCTACGAGACAATTTCGTACCGAGAAAGTGGTGCGCATATGGTATTTTCTATGTTTTTGCACCTTCACATGTTATATCTTGATATATTTAAATTCCCTATAACCCTTGCATCTACACCAATATTTGCAAACAATCATATTTTTTCAAAGCATTTTAAGCACACATTAGATAACAAAAAAAGGTTGGACACTTGAGTTGGAATAACCTTGGTGGTCACCTCGTGTCATTAAGGCCTAGTGTTGCAGTACATTTCAAGCTCCATGGAGTTTTTGTAGTGTGTGGTGCATGTTTGTATGCAGAGTTCATAGTTTCCTTGTCCTAGCTTTACCCTCCTACCTCAACACCAATAATGGGCTAGCTAATTGTCCCATTGAAACCCTTGTATACAAATGTAGGACATTTAAAATAAGTAATCCCCCTTGTGATAAATGTTCATGAGATTTTTTAATGCATAAGTTCCTTGCTTATTTCTTGCTCTTGAATGGAAATTAGATAGTGCAATGCTAGATGATAAATGATTATAGTAAACTTGCACATATAAGAGTTTCTTACTTTTAAATTTAAAACTAGTGGCATGCAATACGACTTAAAACATAAGATACAAACTTTAAAAGAGTAACAAAGAAGCCCAACAAGTAGAAATGACACAAAGCAAAAGGGGAATGAGACCATTTCGCACTAGACCGCATCGTGGGACAATCTAGACCAAGTTGTATGGTCCCATGCCAAATTCAACAATAGTCAAACAATAAAAAGTAATAACCGGAGATCTATGTGACATGACATAAGAAAATATGAAATATCTAAAGAAGTCAACAAATGAAAGTGTATCAAGATATATGGAAATGGAATAATAAGGACTTGCACCACTAAGGTCTAGTTTCTTTATTTAATACATATACATATATAATTTGGTAAAAACATGATGTAATAATGATTTTAAACCAAATTATGTGTTTACAAGGAAATGTATCAATTTGCAATGTAGAAATAGTAAAACAGATTACACAAAACAATATTCTAGGAAGATGATGATATCAATAGGCATCAATTGACAAATACATAAACTATTACAAATGTCAATAGATACTTATTTCATTCTCACTATGCTTGCATATGCAAGTTTATATGTATTCTATACGTGTTGACATGTAGAAATATATAAACATTCCATATCATCCATTGTGTTTGCATGAAAAAAATGAAAAGTATGAGAAATCAGTAAGTGAAATATATATTTGAATTTTTTTGTTAGTAGGAAAAGGAACGAAGGAAAACATAGTGTTTGCAAAAATAGTTTTATGTGGACATAACTTTAGTTATTATGTGTTACACTAATTGGAGGTGTAGCCTTTGTTTTGTAGAATGTAAATATGCCAAATGGAAAATAAACACTATTATTGTCAAAAATGTTTCAAAATTGAAGGAAACAATTATAGGATTTTGACATGTCTCGTGATTCTTTTGTTGCTATGGCAATACAAATTGCTCAAACTCATTGTCTATCTTTTCCACAAACAAAACTTAGATGATGTTGAATGAATAGTCTGAATTTAGAATCCTAACATAGGTTTAAAATGATTTAATTGAAACGAAATCCCTAAGTTTTAGCAACTTGCAATAAAAAAGTGCTACATTAAATAGTGAATAATTCATGGATAGATCCAATATCTATCTTTTCAATCTTCAATGTCGCACAAGGATGCATATCTAGTTGCATTGGAGACGAGAATTATCTACCCATTCAACAGTAGAAAGTATTTAGTTGAATTGTAAAAGTACGCCAAGCCTTCATGCTTACCTGGCATTTATAAAAGATCATCACTCATGAAGGAAGAAATACATAAGGTTTTAGCAGGTGATAAATTTGTGTAATAACAAAAGATCTCGTAAAGTATAACTTCATCACACACTTTTAGCGATGTGAAAAAGTTACCCGGACAGAAAAAACAAAAGTCATCGACCCATTGGATTTTCGACAGAAAACATTAGGAAATGAATCGGAGAGAGTAGAGAACAACAGTAATGGCCATTGTTGTTTATGCAGTGTAATTTACATCTATCATCTTAGGCTTTAACAATCTACTAATAAAGAAACATTAAAAACAGTCTGAAGTCCCTGTCCTTAACATGAATGTTGCCTACCATTGAATGCACATTAAATGACACTGCTAACGTGAACATCAAGTTATCAACTATATATAATGTACAATAATCATAATCCATTATTTTTATGTATGATAAGACGTTTGCATTTTAGCAAGTTGGCAACATTTAAAATAATCTCTACAATGAAACATTAAATTATATTATATAACTAGCACTTCTACCAAAAGGAGGTGTAATGGTTATGTTGATAGTAAAATACGAGAACTTGTAGAGTTGTTAAAACCATTTCAATATGCACTTAAGAGGTATGTTCACTTGGGTGGTAATGCATATACAATATGTGAAAAAGCCTGTCAAAGGTCTAATACGAGAACAGAAGGCAAATCACATTAATTTCAAACATGCGAGCTTTTCCCATAGCTAACTCGTCATGCCAAAAACACAAGGTTCAAATGGAGCATGCATGAGCGATTCTTCCACCACATCATGATGAAGAACAAGGAAAACTGCTAATTTTTTTATCTTGCCCGCCCTGACAAGAACATGAAAACATGTAAACAATTGTGAAATTTAGACTCTAATGATGTTAACATATGAATATTTTAGTTATTTGAGTATGGAAGATTTATTATCTAATATATATCATAGAACAAGATAAGCCCAAGAATGTCGAAGGATTATGAATCACTTCCATCGCTGTAAATGAAAAGTGTATTCACTACTCAACTCACAAAACAACATAAGACGAAGAAAAGGACTAGACTGGATCTTTGCTGTAAATGATTTCTCCCTTCCCAAGCTTCACACTTTCCTTTTTATTAATTGGCTTGAATGCAAAATTAGAGTTCGAGGCGGACCCAAAATCTCTACAGTCCCCTTCCAAAATTTGTACGACATTGGTCTTATTAGGCCTCAACGCAGAATTGTTTTGAATACACTACAATGCTAGCTTAATCACTATCTCCATCTCGTCAGCTACCTCTGTCGAAACCTTTCAATTTCCTTCTCTTAACATGGCCAAGGTGATCAAAGGCAAAACCACTGCTCACACCATGCCCGATCTATCAATGACCTTGTGCCCGCTTATAATTTTCAAAAGTAACTATGAACATCACTCTAGTACTGTTTGCATACTCCAATACATATTTAGGGGCAAAATACTAGGGCCTTCCTCTCATGTTCATTGCAATGATACGACTTTTGTCTTTATTTAGTAATTTGGTTAATGCGAAGTTATAAACCTTGGCGCTGAAATTGTCATCTAACATGATGTTTTGGGGCTTGATGCCTACGTGTAGAATACAAGAAGAAGAATCCTTGTACACGAAGGATTTATACCATGAGCAGTTTAAGGGCCATACAATACCTGGTGTTCCATTCAAGGGCTCTATGTCTACATATAAAAGCCACTCGCGTAGAGATTCATTGTCCATGAATTCGTAGACCAAGAGATAATGAGATCTTTCAGTGTAAGAGCCATGATTAGGAATGGTTGAAATGTGCACTCAGTTCTGCAGTAAATTTATCGATATTATCATCGACACAATATAAGTGGTTGAAGACATTTTTATTACTGTCATTGAGAATGTTGCTGAAAACAAACCAAATCCTCCTTTATCAATCTCATTGGCAAAGTGGTTTGTTGCAATCTGAACATCTTTATAGGTGGATGCATTTAGAAAACCACTCACCTTCCTTTGAAACTTGCCATCAATTAGATTCTTACTATTTAATATTATGATTTTGGAGGCGGCATGCAAGTCAATCAACTTAATTAACCAACAATTTCGACCTTGTAACCTTATCCGGATCGTGCAACAATTCCAGCACTAGACAAAGAAAGTCTATTCCCAGAATATACCTAAGCCATTAAATTTATACATACTAGGAGTAAGCAATGAAAATGTTCCACTATAAAATGTTAGAAAAATATTCTGAAATTTATGCATGGTAAACTATTCCTCACACCATATGGAATTGAATGAATGAATGAAAGATTTTAATGACGTCCACGAGATTGAAGAGTCTATGGGACCAAACGAAACCGATACATTAAGCAATATTCAGACTCTTTGCCATATCAACTCTCCTACTGTGAATCTTGAGCACTAAACCAACGATCTTTTGAAGTTTTGTTTCTGCAAATAACTCATTTAAGTTGTCCACTTTTAATTCGCTTTCATATTGGATATGGATATCATCATATGTTGAACACTCCATAATGAAATGCCATTCCGTTTCAACAACCCCTTTGTTGCAAAAAAGACAAATTCTCCTTTCCCAATCCTCTTTGGGAATAGTCCATCTACTAGTTTCACAACGAAGATGATGTGATCCGGTCCTCAACTGAGCCACTAAAATCCTTGCCTTACCTTTGATAATTGCTCCCAGGTAAGCTTTTTCATCATGCTCCCAAGTGGGGTTGAAATCTTTGATATATTGAGCTTTCTTACGACCCATTTGTTCTGTCCACATGGCAGTCCTAAACTTCTCCATCACATAATTTTTTATTTCCCTATTGTTGTTAGGACACTCCTGAAAATTGATGCCCCATTTGTTCATCCATTTGTTGTTCTGTTTCATCCAGGTTTTCTTTCTGCGCTCTAGATTATCCTTTGTAACCATTTTGGGCCAAGCGAAGATCATCCATGCTTTCAACTTTTTTCAAATAACTTATCAACCGAGTTATTGCCGATGCTTCCATTGGGAAGGTACCGCTTCAACTAACAAGATCTCATAAGGAATTGTTGATTTGACTTTAAGAGTGCTTGTGATTAGATGTTTCTGGATTCTTTCTAATTGCCGCCATCCATGTTTTGACACGCTACTTCCCCAAACCTCGCAACCATAAAGAGCAACGGAGTAACCAACAAACCAAAGAGGGTTTTCTTAGTTTTCCAGTCCCATAGCTCAGCTTTCCTACACCTATTTTGAAGTAGGTAAGATGCTTTCCAACCTCCTTGTATCCTTTTTGCTCTGCAAGTCTCCCAACTCATCTTGTTGTGGAAATCAATCCCAAGATATTTATATTCTATAACAATTTCCAAAGTACTCCCCTCAAACATAAAGTTAAATTGCCTCTCTTTTCTTTTCAGAGAAAAAATCATGATTTTTGTTTTGCTAGTGTTCACTTGCATCCCAACTTCCTGGCAAAAGAATTCTAAAGCTTTTAGATGCTCCCTCAAACCTTGAGTTGTTGTTGAAATTAAGATAAGATCATCGGCATATAAAAGCAACTTCACCACGTACTGCCAATTGAGCACACCCCTCCTTTGGTTTTACATAACCATTCTTCAAGCTTATCAATGTATAAACCAAACAAAGTGGGAGAAAGAGGGCAACCTTGTTTGACACCAATGTCACTACCAAAGCATTCAGACATACCCTCTCTTGTTATGATTTTAGCTCTGACTTGCTCATAAAGTCTATGCATTGCTGCTCTGAGCTCATTTGGAATCTAAGTTCCTCCATCCTTTTCCAAAGTTTGTCTCTAGGCACCGTGTCAAAGGCTTTCTTAAAATCAACAAAGCAACAAAAAGCTTCCTCTCCTTGGGTATCCCATACCTTTTTCAATCAAGTGCCTAAGAGTGATGTAATGATCAATGGTTGAATGTTTAGATCGAAAACATGCTTGTCCTTTTGCCCTTTTGCCCTCTCTTTCCGCCCAACTGCTGATTCTACGTTCTATCATGCCCCCAAAAAGTTTACCAAAAAGAGGATTGATCATAATAGTGTGATAGTTAGAAGGATTATTGATATCTCCACTTTTAAAAAGAGGAATAACCACACTAGTTGTCCACTCTAGTGGGAACCCAACCTGAGTTACATTATTGAAGATTTTTCTGATATGTGGAGTGAGCACCTCAACCCCCCACTTTAAAAACTCAGCCTGCAACCCATCAACATCTTGAGCTTTACCATTTGCTAGATTCTTTATGCCATGTTTGATGTCTTCCTCCGAAAAAAGTTCAATCGAAGTATGAATGATGGGAGGAATATCCTTCTGTTGAGACCGCTCGTAGAGAGTCTTCGCATATTCTAACCAATGAGCTTCTGTGATATTGTTTTCTATGTATGTTTTCTTTTGTTGCAACTCCTTCCAGAATCCCTTGGGATTGTGTTTTCCGAGAGAAATTAATTCAGACCTTCTCTTATTCACATAGCTTTTTTTTTTTTGTTGAACCAATCTCTCGTATTTCTTTTTATTTTCTTTTTGTTCACGTCACTTTCTCTCATAGCTCTCTTGGCATCCTTACAATCTTCGTCATACCACAAATTTGTTGGAAAAGTATTTGCAACTCCCTTTCTAGGCTTAGATCTTTTGCAAGCACTTAATGCCTTGTGAATTAATGGTACCAACAACTTACTACAAACATAACCCCTTGCCCCCTTGTTTGTATTGCTCTCGATATCATTTCTTGCCATCTGAAATTGTTGTTCAAGGGCAGCCACAAAGATTTCTTGATTTTCTTTATTTAAAATGATTTTCCTTGTTTTGGGGATGTCTCTTCCCTGCGATGAACGTGTTTTCCGTGTTGTTGATTTGAAATGGTACCAAGTTTGACCAAGAGAGGATTATGATCAGATTTGAGTTCAATAGGACAATCTCCAATTTCAAACTTGAGCAACCTACAAATAGCGCTCTGAGTGCATATTACATAGTCCACTACACTTTGTCCATTGTAAGTTTTGCGAATGATATTGCTAGATCTGGGCCAAGCTTTCATGCCATTACAAATAACCATGTCGTATAAGCTACATAGACCTAGAAGCTCAACCCCAAAATGATTCACCCCTCCATTACCATCTTGAGATAGTCTTTCCCAAAACTTGTACTCTGCTTCATTAAGCCAAAGTGGATTGTCATCTCCACCTTTTTCATTACCCAACTAAAGAGATTGATTATTTGCAGTCCTTGCATTAAAGTCCCCCATCAAAATAATTTCCCCATACGCACTGAACAAGAGATGTCTTTTTTAACGAAGAAAATACATATAATTTCGATTGACCGACGAAAAAAATCAAACATCAGCAAACTGATTTCTTTAATCACCGTGTCCGTGTGGACTAGTAATAATAATTTCTTCCTTGATGTGAATATAAAGTGTGCTACTTGACCAGATTTTTCCAGTGTGCCACGGAAAAACTTAGAATCGTTTTATATAAGAATCGCGCCCCGCAGAATTCGTGGCAGGTGAGACTTGACTGTTCGCATCCGAATGAATGAAAACTTTTAACGTGTATTTAGCTATTTCCTATTTTTCTGTTGTTAATCTTGATGAATGAATACTTCTGTCTTAATTTAGAAGCTTTTGTTTTTCTCGGCCGCGTGTCCCTTTGACCACCTCCACTTAAGAAATGGCTGAACCGCCAACTACCAAACACTTTTTATGCGACAAAGGAGACCCACACATTTTGCAATCCATTTGCCTGAAAAATAAAAAATGAAAGGCACCCTCACTGTGGAAAAAATGGACAAGTTCCCCAGATTCCCAGAATTTAGGAACGAATTTCACGGACGTATTTTGCAAGTCAATTTATTGTTACTTTTGGCTTTGCTTTCGCATCTCTGTTAAATATAAATCACTTCATTGGGCTCGTGGATAGTCGTCCAAGAAACACATGAAACATGTGCCTTATTGGTCTGCTACGCTAGAAATTTTGAGGCTCTGTTGGATTCGATCCTGCGACGTCGATTGCTTCCGAACAAGGTTTGTGTAAGCTTTTTATAGGGAGTACTCTTACATCTTTTTAGTCACCTCAGTGTTTTCTTGGAGAATCTTTTGGCTGTGATGTTCTGTTTTATTCAAGTCTTTTTGTTTCTGAAACCGAAGCTGCAGTCATTGTTTTGCGATTTTTTGATTGTCTGTAAGCAAAGTGTCATCATATGCTTCAAATCTGGTCTCGATAGAGCACTATGGTTCTTGATTCGTTTTCTGAGCTATTAGGCATATTGGTTTTTAGGTCCAAGATTTTGTGCATTTTAGTTGTTGACTTTTCGGATTGGTGCGTAGGCCTGTGGAATTTAGGAAATCTGCATCAGATTTGCCTGTTTTTAGGCCTCCCCGCTCTTCTGGGAGTCTTATTGTAAAAGACAAACCAAACATCATTTGCCATTTTCTGTAACTAAGCCTGATAGCTGGAAACCTTATTTGAAAAGCTCTAAGCATTCATCTTTAGCTATTTCACAGATCTAAATATCCCTCTCTACTTTCCCTTAGCCTTTCAACATTTGCTATCTTCTGTAACTAAGCCTGATAGCTGGAAGCCTCATTTTAGAAGCACTAAGCATCCATTTTTAATCTATTTCACAGCTCTAAATATCCCTATCCGCTTGCCATTAGCCTTTCAACTTTGCTATAGCTGCAAGCGTTGTTTTCAAAGCTCTACGCCTCTATTTTAGTTATTTCAAAGTTCTAAATATCCCTCCTCTCGCCATTAGCCTTTCAACATTGGAACAGGTTTCTCAGGCTTTACGTAGCAATATTTAATTTTTCCAAGGGCACCTCAAGCATCTTTATTGCCTTCAAAATCCTTGGCATCTCTGATTATAAAACTTGTTTGTGATACCATTATGGTGGCTTTTGAGTTGATCTGAAATGATTATAAACTATGAAATTGTTATCTTGAACTTGCGCTGTCAAAAACCAGTTTCTAAGCCAAAGGGCCTTTTGTTTAATGTTTGTTCACGCAGTTCTTCTTGTGGAAGCCCTTTAGCCTAGATATTCATTGAGCTAAATATTTTTAAAAAATTTGTGATACCATTATGATGGCTTTTGAGTTGTGATATATACTATGAAATTGTTTTCTTGAACTTGGGCTGTCAAAACCAGTTTCGAAACCAAAGTGCTTTTTGTTTAATTTTTGTTCATGCAGTTCTTCTTGTGGAAGCCCTTAAGCCTAGACATTCATTGAGATAAATATTTTTTAATTTATGATTAGTTTGTCATCAATGGTTGAACTTTTACTGTTCTGTTTTTAGGCTGAATATGGAAGAGATTTTGTGCAAGACGGTGAGCTGAACAGGGAACTTCAACATGTGGGCATTGCCGCATTTCCAGGGTTATCTAGTCATTTTGATTATAGTATCATCCACCTTAATACTATGTAATGGCTCAATTGTTGATGGAAATGCAAGACCTCTTGTTGTAAATGTTGGTGCTCTTTTTGCATTCAATTCTACAATTGGAAGAGTGGCTAAGATAGCCATGGAATTGGCAGTGAAGGATGTGAACAACAATAAGAGTTTGCTTAATGGTACAACGCTGGAGCTTAGTATGATGGATTCTAATTGCAGTGCTTTCATAGGCACCGGAGCAGGTTAGCAAATTAAATTTTGTAAGCTATGTTTATAACATTAGCTTTATTTATAGGTTATTTGAATTCTGAAAAGCTTAAAGTACCCATAGACTTGTTTCCTTTAAATGTGCTTTAGCTCTGGCGGTTGTTTGGTTGGCTAGCTCTTTTGCTTTTTCCAATATTGAATAGATTCACACAACAGTCAACATTGTTGTTTGCTGTTGAAGCTTGGAAATGAATTCTTTGTGAAAATTGCCCATTCATTTGATTGCAAATTGGAACTTGGTCCCTCTATCAGCTTCAATTTGCTTAGACAAATTACTATTAAGTATTAACAACCCCATCAATTTTATCGCTTGTGGGGAAATAACATTGTTCGACACGGTTTCAATAGAAATAATAGATCCAGTCTTCAGCAAGGAAACAGAGTATGGACAAAGTACTGCTCTTTCAATATACATCATACTCAAAACACTGATTCGTGAATATTCAGCAGGCTAGTGATTTCTCGAGTCCATAATAGTTTATTTAATATTATGCATTTACCAGAAGACTGTTGCACCTGCTGGCTCTCCCCCAATTACCGTTGTTTCAACTATTTTTCATAATATTCAAGTGAATTTCATTGCGGTACTCAAGCCTTCAACATGCGTGGTAGTTTTTGTTTTTGTTTTCAAATAAAACTTGATGCTCTCAAGTTAGGTTTCAAGAAAACAGGTCGAAACGCTGAAACGCCAATTTTTAATAAAACCCTTGGCTACAAAATGGCATGAAAATGTCCTTACAATATATATATATATATATATATATATATGCACAATAGTCATTTTTAGTCCATAAAAATAAAACTCTTAAAATACATTATATTCATGAAAGTTCAAAACATTCAACTTGCTCTTAACTTCCTCCTTCAAGCTGCTCTTGATTCTTCCTCCAAGTTCCTAACTGTCTCCTTCAAGCTCCTATCTTCCTTCTTCAACCTCTTAAATTTGTAAAAACTGGAGATCTGAAAAAGCTCCTAAATTTACAAAAACTGAAAATCTGAAAGTGAGTTTTGAAATGAACTTTGAAGTAAATGTGTTGTTATACAGCTTTTGAATAGTGTTTTTAAGAGGTTGGGGTAGGTAATGTTAGGGTTTTTTTTTTTTTAGTTTAAAAATAAAAAATAAAATTGGCATTCAAAATGAAGAGTACCGCTAAGATGGTACGGAAATGTCCCAGGGACTGTATAGTGTTTCGGGAATGTATCTGTCCCATACTAGGACTCATACCTGTATCTGGCACGTTTGTATGCGAATGGGGGCCTGTATGACATTTTGAGTATCCCAGTTCTCAAGTATTCTCCATTGTAACTGTCTTTATGCCGTTCTAACACCAAAATATCTTCAGATAATGTATTTGGGAGCACTTGTATACTTGAAAAGTACTCGTCTAATTTGATTATTATTTTTATGGGATTTTACTCGTGTATTTTAACTTTTAAGTAATCTTGAGATGACCTCTCTGAATAGCTATTCTTCAAATGACATTTTCCCATGTATTTTTGGTAATAATCAAATGCAAGGGCACACAATTAAGCACTCAACACAAAAACTTTCCTAATGTTTTTGGTGAAATTGTTGGTCTTTGTGCAGCTTTGGAATTATTGAAGAAAGATGTTGTGGCAATAATAGGTCCGCAATTATCTGTGCTTGCTCATATGGTATCACACATAGCAAATGAACTCCAAATACCACTTTTATCCTTTGCAGCTACCGATCCAACTCTTACATCACAGGAGTACCCATATTTTATCCGGATGACGCACAGTGACTTTTCCCAAATGTCTGCAATTGCTGCTTTAGTGGGCTATTACGGCTGGAGGGAAGTTGTGGCAGTGTACATAGATGACGATTATGGCAGAAATGGAGTTTCTGTATTAGGGGATGCTCTGGGAAATGTGGGAGCTAAGATTACCAATAAGGCAGCTATGCCTCCTGGAATTGACCAAACTGGGATGGGTAATGTCTTAGCCAAATTAGCTTTAGTAGAGGCACGAGTGTTTGTAGTCCATATGAATTCAGATGCTGGTCTTAATCTTTTCTCTAAAGCTAAGGACATTGGAATGTTGAGCAATGGGTACGTGTGGATAGTCACAGATTGGCTATCCTCTGTTTTAGATTCAAATTTACTTGAAATAGACAACATGAACTCACTTCAAGGGGTAATTGGGCTGCGTCGACATAGTCCAAATTCAGAACAATACAGTTTGTTTACAAGAAAGTGGAAAAACTTACAAGCAACTCACACAGCGGATGCCTCTTTGAATGTGTTTGGACTGTATGCTTATGACAGTATATTGATGATTGCTCATTCTATCAATGCCTTCCTGAACCAGGGAGGAAATTTCTCTTTCATAGAACACTATACACTATCAAACGACAGTGGAAGCAAGTCAGAACTAGCAACCTTGAAGGTTTTCAAAGGTGGGGCACAGTTGCGAAAAATAATATTAGGAACTAAGTTTATTGGCATTGCAGGTCCAGTGCAACTAGACAAAAACAGAGATTTGATGGGCTCTACTTTTGAGATTATTAATATAGCTGGTACAGGCATTCGCAGCATCAGTTACTGGTCGAATTACACTGGCTTCTCAGTTACCCCTCCAGAATATTCAGCTACCATGAACAATAACAAATCTCACATAAAACAAAAACTTTATGATATTATATGGCCAGGTGAAAGCAAAATAGTGCCACGGGGATGGGTATTCCCAAACAGTGGCAAGGAGCTTGTGATTGGCGTGCCCAGAAAAACAGGCTTTAAAGAGTTTGTGACTACAGTAGAAGGTAGCAACACGGTAAAAGGATTTTGCATTGATGTGTTTGTTGCTGCTGTAAATTTGCTTCCTTATGCCGTTCCATACACATTTAGACCTTATGGAACAGGGAATTCTACACCCAGTTATGATGAGCTTGTAGAGCAGGTTGCCTTAAAGGTTGGTTTCTGCTTTAAATTTTAATAAATTCTATAGATGTGTCTTTGTTTGATGTCAAAGTGTGTTTCCATTGAAATAATCCCACCAAACTTATTGCACAATATTGGACAATTAATCATGTAATCTGAAAGTTAGCATATGCATACTACTTCAGTGCAGCAATTCATAGCTGGACCCCTGCAGAACTTTGATGCAGTCGTTGGTGATGTTTCAATTGTCACGAAGCGATCGAAGATTGTGGATTTCACGCAGCCTTATGTAGAATCAGGCTTAGCTGTGGTGGTACCTGTTAGAGAGATTGATTCCAATGCTTGGGCTTTCATGCGTCCATTTTCAATACAAATGTGGTGTACGACTGGTGCCTTTTTTCTTGTCATTGGAGCTGTTGTGTGGATTCTGGAGCATAGATCAAACCCGGAGTTTCGAGGGCATCCGAAGAAGCAAGTTATGAATGTTCTCTGGTAAGGGCCTTTCCCGTAACTGTGTAATCGAAGCACCTCAAGATTGTTCATTTCTTATAGCTGGTATTGAACTGAAAATAAAGTTGGAAATCTCTGGTGGTCCATTACAACTTGCACTGGTTGCATCTAGTTTCATATGCAATTAATTTTGTGTATCTTGAATTGATCCAACAAAAATGTCTTCTTGCTTTTGAAGATATTGTTAGGTGTTAGACTTGCAATTCTATCAAGGGTTAACGAAGTACAGAACAAACCTTAGAGTAGAACATTTTTGAGGACATCAGGACAATCTATATATTCAAATGTTATAATATGATTTGTGTAACAAAATATGTCAAATTTATTGTCTTAGCTAGAACTGATAACACTATTCTCAGACATGTAAAGATGAAACGCCTTACCAATATGCAATGTTACTTTTGCAGGTTCGCATTCTCTACAATGTTCTTTTCCCATAGTGAGTAATCTATCCTTTACATTCTATTTTTGTCGCTTCTAGCTTCCTTTGAAAACATAGCGGCTTGTTTTATAGTTTCACAATATTGGTCTTAAACTATTTAAGCATTATCAAGCATTGAAGGTTGACCAGATTTGCAGTAATGGAAAGGTTTCTGTTACAGCAGTTTCATGATTTTATATGCTCCTTGCAAGTATCTAAAATAATTTATGTAGGTAAATTTCTAAAGAAACTTAAAAGCCTGATGGAAAGGCCTATGGGGTTAATGCAGGGGAAAATACCGTGAGCACACTTGGACGAGCAGTAGTAATCATATGGTTATTTGTTGTTTTAATCATTAATTCAAGTTACACTGCAAGCTTAACATCCATCCTCACAGTGCAACAGCTTTCACCAACAATTCAAGGAATTGATAGCTTGGCATCAAGTAATTCACCAATAGGATATCAAACAGGATCATTTGTTGCAGATTATCTACCAGGAGAGTTTAATATAGCCAAATCCAGACTAGTACCTTTAAACACTCAGGAGAGTTATGCTAGAGCATTGTCTCTGGGACCAAACAAAGGAGGTGTGGCGGCAGTTGTAGATGAGCTTCCTTATATTCAATCGTTTCTATCCACACAATGTGGATATACAATTGTGGGACGTGAATTTACAAAAAGTGGATGGGGATTTGTAAGTAGCCTTGCTATGATCTGTATTTTTTTAATGAATAATAAAATTTAACTTATTAGGACCTGGATTGATATGTTGCAGGCTTTCCCAAAGGACTCTCAACTTGCACTTGACATGTCCACAGCAATCCTGGCCCTTTCAGAAAATGGGGAGCTTAGAGGATTCATGATAAGTGGTTGAAAAATGATAAGTGCAGTCTACAGGAAAGTTCAGTCCAATCAAATCAATTTGGCCTGGAAAGTTTCTGGGGCCTTTTCTTAGTCACAGGAATCGTATGTTTTGTAGCTCTGCTTGTATTTTTCTTTCACATGATTTGCCAATTCACTCGTTATGCTGATAGAAACCATGAGGATTCTTGTGATGCTTCACATTCCTTGAGCGTAAGAAGTGCAAAGGTTGTAAGATCATTTGCCTCTTTTGTTGATGAGAGAATTCAGAGGCTGAAGAGAAAGCGAGCAGACAAGAAAATGAATGTAGAGTCTGAATTGAGCCAAACTCAGAGCCTCCCATGGTATGGGCTTCTCTGTCGATGATACCATTTACATTTCCCCAGTTAGGTGATACTAGCAAAATTACCATCGTGGTACAGCAGTTAAATCAAATTAACAATGTAAAATAGGCTCAGTTATTGGAAGGGGGCAAATTGTTATTGACAGTTGTCCTTCGATTTTGAACAGCTCCTTCACATACATTTCCTTTCGATTAAGCTTCCCTTTAAGAAGGAAGCTGAGAGAATAGTGCATATTTTTAACTGAGGTTGAGAAAGGTTGCCCTTCAGAGCTAAGCTGTGTATATGTATCCTTATTTTTGAACATGCAATTCAAAATTGTTATTACTTCTTACCAAACTATCCTCTCTTGATACTCGACTTTTTTGCTTAAAATATTGAAAATTTATAACAGTTCTTATCCCACGTTAATGGTTTCTTGATGGAGGAATGGTAATTAGGAGTCGTAACAGTTTGAGACAACATACATAACGGACCAACATGCGTAAGGATTTGAAATATTTAGAATTCTGTGATTCTAAGAAGGAGATCTATAAAAGGGTTTATTTTAGGTACAGTTTTTTCTGTTGTGGAAAATAAAAATGATAGGAAAAGAGTCATCTATATTTTTTACAAGTTGCTGCATTATTTGGTACCAAAGCCAGGCAAACAAAGCATGGAAAAAGTTTATTGTTAGTATAAAAAGAATGGAAAGATGACAACCGAGAGAGGGCATACATCTGAATGAGGACTACCACAAGAGAATAGAGATCTTAGAAAGGTGACTTAAGGGATTGGGAGTCTTATAAAGAAGTAACAACCATTGTTACATGTATTGACAGCACTGTTGATCCAATGTAGAGAATCATTTGAGCGCTCTCAATGCAAGGGAGCAAAATAAAATTAGAGCAGTTCTTTGACATGGAAAATAAAACAAAAGATATTCCGATGAGAATAAAGTCAGCCACGTGAAAGATGAAACCTTATGCAACTTTCAAAAGGATAGCAGAAGGCTGAAAAGAAAAAAAAATTGGATCTTGGCTAAAAGAAATCAAGCATCTCTGGGCTAAATCTTTAATCAAGTATTATCAGCAAAAATTTATCTCACAAATTTAGAATCTTAAACATAAAAATTTGAAGGGTGCAAGAATATATTGAACAATTTACGAAATTGCAAATTAGAATGCATATATCACATGGAAAGGAGAAGCAAGCCACAATTGGATATCTTAATGGGCCATGCTTTCAAATACAACACGAATGGTTTGATTGATCCACAGGTGGTACCCAAGACCTGTTATGCAGTGGACAATGACACACTTAAACATAAGCAATGTACTGTAGAATGCAAAGGAAATATTAACTAGACTAAACTGCCCAATTATATTCAAGATGAGCTGAAGATTGATATGCCGAAATGCATGATGCAACTTCTATTCAACATGCAGAATAGGAAAATACAATGGTGTAAAATAGGCTAACAAGGTTAAGAGTGCTAGCTCTTGTGACAAAAGGGGAATGTGTCCTTGCAGATTTACCTAGACTATGGGGAAAGAATCCAAATCTATAGAAGTGTTTGATGTTAGACAGTTAGGGCAAGCTGACTATCTCATTTCTGGGGTGCGTGTGTATTCTCTCGGCTCAGCGGATGTGTGAAATCCCATTATGGGGTCCCCAAACTTGATGCCTGCAAGGCTGTCATTAGACTGTTGTAACTGGCAAATACAATTTGTAATATATTTAAACATTGGTTAAAGGTGTAAGTTCCATGTTGTTGTTTAATTGCAGTCGGGAGTCTTAGCTCACAGCGACACCATTAAAATGAAACTTCATGGCTTATAGCTGGCAAAACAATTACCGCTCACGGGCTTCAGTGATCATGAGTTGCTTCTCGGCGCAGACCTTGCTTGCTATTTGGCGAGGGTAACATTGACTTGGCATTGCAAGAAGGTGCAAGGTTGCCAAGCAGCAGATCAGAGTTGTGCAGCAGGCATAGTAGGTCCAACCCATAGGACACCCAAAGAAGTAAAGATTAATTAACGGGTAGTCAAGTGTAATTAGTCCATGAGTAGATAAGAGTTCTGAACAACGAAAACTTAGCAGAGTTGTTAGAAGTCAAGTGTGTGTTAAACAAAGTAGTACTTCTCTTCCAGTGGATGCTTACGGAAGACATTTAAAAAAATTCAGACATATTTCTGGATATCGAAAGAGGGGTTGCCATAGGATGCATAGATGTCTGGAGCTTGTGATTATAATACATGTATATACAATGTACGATTACAGGATGACAATTACAATTGACAACAGTTGTAGGAGAAACGGTTGAGAGGCTCTTCCCTTCCCTAGTCAAGTAACAGTTGTGATCCAATGCATGGCATGTTGACGAGATGCTTTGACATAATGTGATGCATGGAGGGTGCCACCTATAGCGTGCCGTGTGGCAATTGAGTGTTGATAGGTGGATGCCGAGTATAGAAGACCTGTGCAGGTGCCCGGCAATACTTAGCATGCAAAGGAGCTATGCGCAAATGTTATGAGGTGCCACGAGGTTGTGAGGTTGTGAAGGTTGCAAGTCTTCAGAAGCAGAGAAAGTTGCATTCGTCGAGTGTAGTACTGCAGGAGCCGTGAGGGTTGCGAAGCAGATGTGTGGCATGCTTGAGAATATGGGGAGCAATATACTAGGATACCAGGGCACTTGGTGGATGGCACCAAGTCTTGGGCAAGCTGTGGAACAAGTGAGGGTTGTGCTATTAACAACAAATGCTTGCGCCCATGCTACATGATGCCACGAGGCCTTATGCTTGCTGCGACATGCCGGAAGGGTGAGGAGCCCAAGTGTTGCAAGAGAAGTGAGGAGGCCTGCACAGCTATGAGCTGCGGTGAGGCAGGTTGTGAACCTATGCATGGATCATTGATAATGGAACTAAATTTTTGGATGAGGCTTTTCAATATGTAGTTAAAGATGAAGTGTAATGCCAATGGGATCTTGGCTGATTGGTAAAGTCCAGGCATTTACTAAGAGGAGGTCTAAGGTTCAAACCCCATTGGCATGTCCACGCATGAGGAGTAATCTAACTAGAGTCCCTGTGTGTTGTTGGAGTAGTCTGACCAACGTCCTTAAGTGTGTGCCAACTGTACGAAGGCGGTATGAAACCTAGGCTCCAGTTGTACGAAGGTAGTATGAAACTTGTGCACCTGGTGGTCCCTTCCCAATGCCAGGCTAAAGTAATAATTCCTCATAATATTAAAAAAATGAAGTGTAATATATGCGAGGCACTAGCTCAAATTCGGAGTTGAAGTACATCTAGCCTAGCTTGAGGAGAACAAAAAGAGACAAATGAATGGAAATTTTGGACAAATAAATCAACACAAAGATGATACCATGGTCAATAAAGAAGATGCAGGAGGTTGTCCTAACAAGGCTAACACTCAAGATATACAAAAACAAATATTATTATGCAGATTGGGGATCAACCAACAATTAAAAAATAGTTGGAATTGAAGCTAAAACATTAGAGAACAGAATGTTGAAGAGGTTGTTAGTGGCTTAAAACAAGGGGCCTAAGGCAATGGATTGAAGGAATAAAAGGCATACTCAGTGGCAAGGTAAAGTATGCAAGGTCATTATTGTTTAAGATTTGAGTTGGACTTGTTTTCCAAATCCATATTCATAGAGGATCTTATGGCCGCACGAGGGTCATGATTTGTTCATAGATCAATTTCGTTATTGTTATGTGAGGAGAGTTCAATGTGGTGGCATGATTTTGATGGATACTCACCATTTGTTTCTGGAAAGATCATGGTAGGTTAATAAGAAGGATTTTCGTGATAGGAGGTGAACAAAAATGAGGTGCAAAGCAAGTAATGGAGGAAATCTACTCTTAAATGTAGTGAAGGAAAAGGATAAGCATTTTTCCTCTACCTTATAAGCTACGTGGGAAAGCTTTGGAGCAAACTATGAAGGAAGAGAAATTCTGTTGTGTATTAATTTCAAAAGAAGCCAAAGGCATTGAAAATTGCAGTTGTTTGAGGACTATATATAACTCTGTATAAATTGATTGTTTGGTTATTACTAACAAGGATGGTCATACTTCGTCAATGAGGGAATTCAGACATCACATACTGGGTTCCAAAATTCCAATTCAGGTAACTTACTGATTGATCTTTTATAAAACCCAAATAAAATTAGTGTACGGTAGATGGTTTTCAATTTGGGAGCAAGCAGTTGTGCATTCAAACACATTATTCCTTTGCATAAAGTTGAAATAAGGAGTTACATGTAGTAGGTATAAGCAAAAGAATTGTTGGGAAAAAAACTAGTTTGATATTTTGGCTCAATGCAAAAAGATGGTGCTAGATATGTTTCTTCTTGAAAGACTTGTTAGGTTACTAACGGGAACTCACAAGGTGCACATGTATTCCATTATTGGCATAAGATGGGCCTCCTTTAGACATTGGCATGGATTTCGTATCGGGGTTGCCTTGACCACATCTAGATAATGATTCTATCTTTTGTTATTGTTGACAGAATTTCTAAGATCAACTTTTTCATTTGATGTAAAGGGCCAAGTAACACAAAATAAGCATTTTGTTTATTTCTTCTCCTTTTAATCAAGAAGCTCAAATCTTAGTTCAAGATCCTCTTATAATTTTCACCAGAACAAGATATTAATGAAATGTAGAGTCTCTTTCTAAGATTTGTGGTTTGCACCCTGTCACTTTGCCCTTTGTCCTCCACACTTTCAAAATTAAAGCAATTTTGTAGATCCATATAAATTGGGTAGGATAGAGCCAGTAATATGGCATGATGTGCAAGAAAGTACCATTTTGTGCATACTTTAGCTGTAAGGCGTACCAGTCCTTGTGATCCCAAGTTATATAGGCAGACTGTTGAAATTAGACACTTAAGTTGGTAAAACAAGTTGCCATGTGATTTGGGTAAATTCTTGCTGGGGGCACGGTGGCAGCCTCAACACACTCGGTTATTTCAATGACTACACTGCAAAATTTGCATTTTGGAAGTAATTTGGCCAGTGTGACAATCTAACATGAGATTCTAAAAAAATTAGGCTACTGATCATCTCTATATTAGCGCCTTTCAGTTTTTCAGGCTTACCCTATAAAATTTGATCCCGTGAGAGCCTTAAAAAGTTGGCTATGAAGTTCAACAAGAGTAACTTTTAAGCCACTCAGTTTTTGGCAAGATATTTTGAGCCATAAAATACTTTCAAAGTGTGGCTTATAATATAAATCCAACAACATTAGGCTCAACCTTCTCCACTTTCAGTCTATGTGTTAAACACCAATTCTCCTAAAATGGCTTACAATATGGTCCTACAGAGGAGAAAATGGCTTACCTAGTGGTCCCTTGAGGGGCTTGAGCAATTTTCCCCGATTCTGCTAAGAAAATCTGGGGGCCAGTTGCAGGAAAAGGCTCCCAGGAAGATAATATTTCATTGACTACTATGTATCTGCGTAACTATATATATATCAACGCAAACTCCCGAGTGCTGCCTTTGAAATGTTTAAGCAAGCACTGCAAACTTTCCAGTCTCCTCCTTTTGGAGGGTTTCTAAAATGGATTTGATGTGGCAATCTGCAGAAGCCTTCCTCAATGGAACTTCAACCTTAAATCTCTAGCTTATTATTACGGAACTGGACATCTGGTTTTGGTCAAAACATGCCCCAAAAGTTTTGGTATTAGGGAAAAAGGCTGCACTATCGCGAGTACATTCCGCATTCCTTCCGTGACAAATGTTTATGGTATTTGTATGTTGAGTTGTCCTTTTTTACTTGTGATTATTACTAGCAATTGTATATGGGTGGGCATTTGTGTTGGTGAAGAATGAGAGTGTTGAATTTTTTTGTGTGTTGTTCTATGCCCCCACCAAAACTGTCTCTTCAAATAACAAAACACATGATTATAAAAAGGGATGCTTGTTATTTTTTCCACTAATAGAAATAAGTGTGTTTAATTTTTTAAATATGATAAATTTATTTTGCATCTCATATTTCTCATATCTTTTGATTCACTAGTTCAATAATAACAAATTGAAATAAAATGAATACTATAATAAACAATTTCAAATGGTGAGAAAGAACCATATAGTTGACTTTTGGGCCAAACACCATACAACAAAATTATTACAGTGAATTTAAAAACAATGATCATACTCACAATTAGTGTTAGGAGTATTGTAACAATTTATTTCCATTTAATTGGACAACCATACAATTAAATAGTTATAATACATCAAGGACAATGGCATCATGGTTAGCTAGCAATCCACAAAGCTAATTTTCTCCACGAAGCCAATTTACTCCTAAGAAATATGTTGTGTACGAAGTGTGAATATAGATTGTCTTTTTAATAAAAAAGATGTATAAATTTTTATTGGTGTTGTCATCTTCTTCAATTTGTTTGGTAGTTGACTTCCACGTGGAGCGACATAGTCTCTAATGCATTAGAAATAAAAATGTGTTAGGCTATTTTGTGCCACATATTGACCGACTGCATGAAAGACCTCCAATACATAAGAAGAGCCATTGATGTTGCCAAACTTAAATGAAGTCATTTAATACTAAGTTGAAGAATTTTGGAAGTGATTCAATTAGATTATTATGTTAAATCGAATGATTATCTTACACAATAGTTTATTATTCACAATACTAAGGAATAGTAATCTAACTACTCACTATTGTAAATGTTATACATCACTTATAGTTTCTCAAAATAAGATTATTATAACATTTCTTTGTATAGTTTCTTTTAAATAAAAAAATTATATGTAGATCATAACTAACCTAGTTCCTTGTGATATAGCACATATAAGGTTTATTTCACTTTCTAATTCTTATTTTAAAAACTAAATTTGGATCTTGTAATTAACTTCAAAACAAACTTTTAATTAGCAATTAATTTTATTTTCCTTTTACTATCAGATTTATCACCCAATCATTTAAATTGAATTATCTTATTTTATTCTCCATTGGTCTTGAGACCTAGAAAAAATTAATGGCCACCAAATTTGCTTTGGGCAGACAATATTTGATTGGAATACTAGTTCCATTAGTTTGCTTGAACCAAGAAGCCTAAACCACACCACGATTAGCTCACAGAGACCCACATAATTGATTCTTATTCTCATGCACCCAATCATTAGATTATATATGCACACACTCGCTTTTTTCTTAGTAAAATAGGGAAACACATTTTTTAAATGAAAAGAGATCTTATATGATATTAATTCAATACGATACAAGATTACTTCAAAGAAAAAAACGAGTGGTATGAGAGCACGCCCCAAAACCACAAACAAGCTAGGTGAGCCTAGGAGAACGAGAAACAAACTAGGCCGAGCCTAGGAGAAAACAAAAACTAGGCAGTGCTTAGAGAATTACAAAAGACCAAATCAAGTAAGTAGCAACAAAGATGCCGAAGCGGGTAGATCATGATCATCCACCGGCTGAGCTGTGGATTTTTTTCCAAAGATCTAGAATATCCCCGAAGTGGGATTTTCTTCTTCCTGGTCCGCCTCCTCGAGTGGGGATGGTGAGGCTGAGGTGAGGGAACTTGTCGAAAGATGGTGGTGGTGGGGGTGGATTCCACCCATCATAGTGCACTATGCACTATGCGGAGGCTACTGGGAGAGCCCCACTCGTGGCTTGGTGAGCGGTGATTCCCAACCATGTTGGCGAGTGGCGAATGAATCCTTTGTTGGTGATGGTGCAGTGACCCCGACCACGCGGGTAGCCTGGTGAATAACTCCTTGTCAAGAGGGCCCGGGAGTGTCGAGCTCGGTTGAAAGCACATTGTTACGAATGGCTACGTCGACCACCACGGCCAGGTGGCGAGGAGCGCCGAGTTGGAGAAGGTGGCACACAAGCAACATTACATGGGGCTTCCCCAAAGTGCCACAAAGAGGGTCTAGAGGTGGTTCACCTCCAATGCGACTTTGTTTGCATGGACTTGTATTTATAGTAGCACATTCGAGATCACCATAGATTTGTTCTAAATGGAAAATGCCGATCAACCGCATAATTAGCAAAGAGTAAAAATTTCTTTCTTTTCATATCCAAAAAAGAATTTCCCCTCTGAAAACATGCCAAATCTAGGTGAACATAGGCAGAAGCTTGGGATTATCCCTTAAAGGATATGTTGCCAAGTAAAGTAGTGTGGTCTAAGTGGAAAGAAGAATGAATGAATCTAGTTCTAGGAGATGAGCTTTCAGGACAAAACCAGAAAAGATGTAGAATAGTTTCCAAATGGCCGCAAAATGGGCATTTGGGAGCCGGGACCCCAATTTGAACAAGGCGAGCCCCGATAGGGAGACCTTGGTGCAAAATACACTAGAGAAAGTGGGAAATCTTGGGCTCCACACAGATAGACCAAACAATGTCAAATCGCCTACTCCAGGAGGACGGAGTGGACTGAATTCCCCATCGCATGTTGAGTTTATCCACCATGGGCAGATGAGGCAAAAGCCAACGGTAGCCTTTACTAGCTGAGTAATTGTGAAATGGAGTATCAACATACCATTTCTAGTCCGTCCACCAAGGGCGAGAAGAATGCACAGCAATTTTGTGCAGCATGTGTTCAAGGGACGAGTTGATCACTTCATTATAACTAGCCGATCCTGGTTGGATAACCGAAAACGAGTTTTAATTTCAGGCCAAGAGAACCAGGATTGTGAGTGTTTACAGAATAAATCTTGAATGGTGTGAATTCGCGTTTGAAAAATTTGAGCGCAGAGATTCCCAAAACTTCTGCAAGACACTTATCCTGCACTTGGAATATCGGTGACCACCAGAGGGATTGATGGTTAATGGAAAGCCCATTACGAAAACCATCACCTTTCCATTGGAGCTGGGTTTGATGCATTCCCATGCTTTCCAAATGCTCTTGAGCACAAAAGTGCCAATCACTTTGACAAGCACTGGGGCTATGAGCAAGTTGATAAACCCCAACCTTTCCACGCAGGGTGGCCATAAGGTGAACCTTCTTCAATGCCATGTCGCAGGAGCACTTTCCAAGCTTCTTGGCCAGTGATGCTTCTAACAATCCATTTCACACATAGTGCCCACCCTTGGTGTTGAATGTCAATAAGGCCTAGCCCCCCAGAATTGCGGGGAAGGCAACATATCTCCCAAGCCACACGATGAAAACCTCTTCTGTAGAGGCGTTAGCCCACAGAAAGGCTTTGAGTAGTTTTTCCAACTTCTGAATAGAGGCTTTGGAAGGAACCCAACATGAAGAGTAATAAACATGTGTGGCCGCAAGAACTTTGGAACAAATTTGGAACTTCCCAACCAATGATAAAGGTTTGGTAAGCCAATATTCCAGTTTTTTGGCCACTCTTTGAATAACATATTGCCAGAGCTTGGCCAGAGAGGCTTGAAAAGAAAAAGGAATACCAAGGAATTTAAATATTTCACCATGAGCCAGAACCTTCCATTCAAAAGTGGCGATCCAAACAAGTGCAGGAAGGAAGGATTTCCGATAAGACTGGGTTTTTTGCCATGAATGGAAGAACCAGACGCTAAACAAAAATATCCAGGCATTGCATGACATTGCGAATGTTGGCTTCATCTTCAATGAGTGTGAGAAAGGAATCATCTGCAAAGTGACCATTTAGCAATTGAGAATTGGTCGCAGAAGGTAGTGTGATTCCCCTAACAAGCCCTTGAGATTTGGCGTGGGCCAATAAATACCCAAATCCTTCTGGCAGCCAACACATAGAGCATAGGAGCCAAAGGGCAGCCTTGGCGAATGGAGTGAAAAGTGAGATGATGCCATTGGGGCATATGTAAAAAGCATCTTTGTTAGATTGAATAAAAATGGGGCCAAAGCCAAGGGCTTGGAGCATGGCAAGAATAAATGGCCATTCAATCCGATCATATGCTTTCTCAAAATCAATTTTTATGAACATGACAGATTGATTGGATTTGCGAGCCCATTCCATGCCCTCCCAAAAAACAATGATATTATCCAGATATAACGCGTTCCCGAATGAATCTTGTTGTTCTAATTGAATAACAACATGGGGGATATTGCGGCCGCACAACTAAGGCTTTGGAAATGATTTGCATGTACGAGACATTTAACAGAGTGATATGTGCAAACAAGTAATTTTCTTTGGGTCTCCTTGTTTAGGAATGAATTTAATATTCCCCTTGTTGATACGTGGCCCTAAGGATCTGGTTCTAAAATCCCTTGAGATAAACTTGAAAAAGGTCTTGACCGATTGAGTCCCAAAGGGCTTTGTAGAACTTGCAGGGGAAGCCATCATAGCCTGGAGATTTATCATTGGCCATCTCGCATGGTAACATCATGAAGGTATTCAATGGTGAGAATTCGGTCGCATATCACCTTTTGAACCTCAGAAAACTTACATGGCACAACACCCAAACATTGATCAAGAGCAACTTGAGAGTCTGCAGAGGGTTGTTGAGCTTGAAACACAATCTTGTAATGGCGCACAAAGGCTTGCAGCATGACTTGGGGATCGGTAACCTGAGCTCGCCATCCATGATGGCCTCGAATTTGTTGAGATGGTTTCTTGGCTCTGAGGGAAAGAAAGAATTCTTTCGAAACTCGATCACCAATTTTGAGCCAGTGCAACCGGGCTCGGATCTGTGCTCCCTAGCATTGTAATTGTTAGCAATTTGAATTTGTTGGCAAAGCTTTGCAACTTGAAGTTAGCAGAGTTTCAAAGAAGGGATCGCTTTGAAGCACCACCACCGCTCGACTAAGAGCCGAGGTGGTAGCAGAGTATGAGCGGCGCCTAATTTTGGCTAGTTGTCTACCATAGATTCTAAGGAATCTAGTTGTCCGAGTCATCGCGTCCTCCCACCATTGGATCCAATTGGTATGCATAGGTGGATGATAACGTTGACAATGACTAGGTCGGGGAGTTAAGTTACACACACTTGATATGATTGAGTGTGGGCCCATGCTGCATCAAGGTAGTATTAAGGAAGAATTGGCCTTTATGACAAAAAGTGTGTTTATCATGCCAAGTGATATGAAATCGTATGGAGAATGATCCAAAAGGACAAAGTCAGGCATGACCTCCATTGGCATGGAATAAATGTTGTCAAACTCAAAATAATCTTGAGATGATAAAGATAGCTCTGTCGTCGATGTTTAAGTACTCAATATGTTCCTCCTCGGATATTGGACCAAGTAAACCATGCTTTTGATGTGGGAGTGTGAGAGGCGTTAGGTTCATAAAACCCAAACTTGTTACACATAAAAATGACGCCCTGCTTTTGCAAAGCCTTTCCACCTCATTGGCAAGTGGCCACATTTATCAATGGGTGACTCAACCATATTAAAATCTCCACTTATGACCCAATACGCATCGGGAATTGTGTTGGTGATCCACCGCCACAGATCGCCCTTTCGGCCGCATCGTTAGAGGCGTAAATATTAATGAGGCCAAAAGGGCGGCCGCAACATTAAATAGGACCCATATGGCACAATTGGTGGGGTCGATGCCATGGTCAATTAACAAGGGCCGCCATTTGGGAGCAAAAAGGGAAATTAAACCCCCACGCCCTGCTTCATGATTGTTGTAGAAAGCCAAGTTGTCAGGCTAGATGGATTTATAAACCATCTGCAATTGAAAACATGTAATTTTCACTTCCTGTAAAAATAAAACATCCAAATTTGTAAATCTTTGTCGAGTTTCATGAACAACATATTTGTGATAGGATTCTTGTAAGACCCGAACATTCCAAGATAAACAATTCATGGGAGACAATGGTCAAGAGCCATGTCACCATCCTCCAAGCCATCAAGAGTGTCATATTGTTTTTGCAGAATTGAAGCAAGTATTATGCCGCAAAACATCATGTGATTCAATTTTTTCCATTCGGTGTATTCGATGTTGTTCTCCTCTTCGGTTGAGTCCACACTACGAGCCGGGATTTGATCTCGAGAGATGCGAGAAGGACTTTGGGGCCTTTCGGAGGGCCCATGTGAGCTTCTTGGCAAGAGTAGTGGCAATGATTGCGGTATGGTGACATTGTAAACAAAATTTGTTTGGTCCATGAGAACCGAGGCCGCTGGGGGGCGTCTTTGGAATATTTTGGAAACTATATAGTTGAGTCAGCGCAACCACAATTGGTTCTTTAAAGCAAAGATAGCTTGATTAGCTCTTTAGCTTGCAAGCTATGGGGTAGTTCCTTAGCAATGTGGCTCCCATTGGCCATTGGAGTCAGAGGCCTTATGTTTCTAGGTTTTGTTCTTGTTTTTACGGCTCTCGGTCAGAACTTACCAACCTTCCTCTTGCTAGGGTTTGACTCATTCGGGAGTGAACCCACCTTATTACCTACCACCCCACCTCACAATCAGGTGGGGCATGTTTTTGCCCCTAATGTGGCCTTACCTACGACCTTGCCTAATTACCCAACCCAACCCCGCCTATTGTGAGACTCGACTTCACTTACTCGCTATAACTTGTAATGATGCTACTCGTGTTGTTCAGCCTAATGACCTTACCTTGCCTAATGTTGTGTTGTTTATCCCAACCATACCTTTGGTGCCCTAGAACAAAACCTATTGCCCATTCCTGCACCTTGCCTAGTTGTGTTTCAGGACCGTATCCTATACCTTGGATACCTGAACCACTTCAACCTTGTTTGGATAAACCTATCGACCTTTGACGACGTAGAGTTTGCAAGATCTTCAACCTGGTACCTTATCACAATCTATACGTGTGCATGTCTTAGACTCGCCACTACCTATTACCCAAACCACCATCAACATTACCTATAGCCCACCTACCCTTATTTTCATCACTTACCTATTAATCAAAGCACTCACCGACTCTATTTAACATCTCATTAGTTCTAGGTTTGAGGGGATCACCTTCACTCATAGTTGGGCACCGACTTCTGTTTTGTGGCGCCGCTTATCAATACAAGCTACGCGACAAAAAGGAGAAAATGTAGACACCAAATTTGGGTCACACTCCCTTTGGTCCCCTTCAATTAATTAACGTTTTGAATTTAACTAACCATGATCTCTTTACCCCATATTGATATTCCTCTTCACGTTATTAATTAATTTAATTATATTAATTAAGTTGATTTAATCCTCACACCTCCACCTCATCATGACACCTCACCCTGGACCCATTCTAGGGGCATTTAACTCATAAAGGATCGAGTCATCACCCATGGCACTAAGTCATCACTCCCAGTGTTGAGTCACCACTTGACCTAACTAACTAAGACTTCATCCTAAACCTAATTGGACTTCTACTATGATCTTCATGCCTTCTCTCACGTGAACTCCACTTTCCTAAGCGGACCCAACTTGGAAAGCATGCCAAATATGGGAATATCTACCTATTTTTGGTGAAAAACACTTTTTCACCCTAACCGACGCCGGCGGTTTACCCTCACCAACGTTGGTTCACCTAAACCGCCATCAATTCCTTTATATACAAATTTACAACTCTTTACATGGGTTGTTCATTCATTTTCTGGAAGTTCTATTGTAATCAAGCGAGAGTTTTCCAAGCCTTTGAGCCTCCAAACGACGAATACCTACAAACATAATACAAGGAATATGTTCTCTTCCCGAACATTGGAGTAGTCACGGAGCACACATGTTCAGATCGCCGCAACATTCGAACCCAACCACCACCTCTCGATCAATCAACAACCACTTCCATTAACATGATTAGCATAACAACAAGTAAGTACCTTTGCGATTCTCATCATCCGTGTTTCTTTTATTACAAATATTTTACTTCTTTCAAGTATTTCTATTTCCTCGCTATTTACCCGTATATCTCCATCCTCCCACCAATCCACCAACCCAACCATTTCAAGCCTCTTCACCTTTCTTAACATCTTCCTCGACATTCCTAATTCTCCCGGTTATATTACGAGCCTAACCACACCTTCCTCACTCTCTGTGCAATCACAAGAGAGGTCAAAAATCCATCTTTATTAAGTTATTACCTATTTCCCTATCGACGTCGGTTTACCCTACCACCGTCAGTTTAATCCCTATACCGGCATCGGTCATTTGACTAATATTGGTCTCGTGTTATTTTACACCCTCAAACCAACAAGTCTTCTATTCATCCAAAACCAACCCAAACCTTCCCTAATCGGTCCCAAACCTTCACACCGACCTCCTGTCGGACCTACAAAACCTAGAACAACCTACCAAACCTCCGGATCTAATCATAACTTTTCCTATTAGATTAGATTTACTTATTTTATTAGCACGAGATACCTAAATCGTACAACTATAATAGGATTTCCTTATTTCATGGTATTTGTTGCATTAAATTGTATTTGAAAGTGGATTGACAACCTTCTAGGAAGCACCTTGCTTCCCGGATCTAGCACTCGCTAGGCAGTCCACTAACCTATATTATTAATGCTATTTTGTGGTCTTGTTGTGTTTCTTATAGGTCGTTCCTCCTAGCCAAAGGGAATCTCTCCACGATCAGCTTGGATCAAAATTCAATAACGCGTGCATTCTACTTTCGGCCTTCATCTCACAGATATTCCCCCTAACCTCTTATCTTATCTGTTTTACACATACTTATTCTGTGAAACACATATGTATTACAATTGGTCTAATGTCAAAGGTTCAAGTCCTTCATGTGGTACACAAAATTGTTAAGGCTTGTCTTTTTTCCTTTAGATTTCAATTTTGTCAAACTATCACAAAATTCAAATCCTAGTATTAAGAATAAATAGATCCATCTTTTCACTAGATATCAAAAACATAGAAAATATGATGCATAAATATTGTTTATGGTTGAAAGAATTGGATCGAAATTATTAACCACATATTTATAAAAATGCACGAATAGAAATTGGGAGTCTAGGTATTCAAGTTGAAATCTATATCCGTCATGGGAGAAATGTGGTTAAGGTAAATTAGCTTCTAAGCAAACATTGTTGCGATGAAAATAAATGCACAATCTTGCATCAATGTCACGAGAGGAAGGGAAGGTTGATTGTTTGATGTATAACCAGAGAGTACTCTCCCAAATCATATATATTTGTTGTGTAACTTGAAATTCCTTATATGACTAAAATATTTACATATTCAAAAAATTGAATCCACATTAATTAATATATAACGAGATAACATATAAACACAAATATATTATAATTCTCATGTTATTGAAAAATTCACGTACGATAAACATTGTTTCCGTATAACATAAGCCGATTCATTGGTTACGCTTTTCCTTGTCTTTTCATGCGGCTTAAGGCTCGGGTTGTAGTAGAGAGAATTATATTGCTTTCACCGCTAATATAGTTTACTCTTGTTTCATAGGCAATTAAGTTTTGATTGATTAAATACAAAGAAAGAAAGGAATTTACATGGCCACTTGTTTATGTACGTGGCTTTTATATAGTGTTTACATGATTTTCTGACGCATGGTATCTTGTTTTCATCCCTTTTTGTTTTGTGTTTGGCACATAAAACACTTTGACCTTATTTGCATGCCTTTATTGTTGGGCCTATCACCGTAATAATAATCAAATCCAAACATTTCAATCGTATTTCAGTAATTCCTTCCTCCTCCAAGCGGTCAATTGATTTAAACCACCAAAATCCCATCCTCTTTCAATGCTAGTTTGAATTGGTCGGATGAGTAATTTGTACTGGAAGCCTCACTATTCACCGTACATAATTTTGGCTTAGAGCCTAATCGTGAAGGAGGGTATCTCGTAGGAGCGCCAAAGCTTCAATCGAGTGGTCGAGAAACAAAAGTTGTTAGTGTTCAACATTGCAATTGTAGATACAATTGGAAATGTACTCCATTGCGAGTCTTATGTAAGAATTCAATTGTAGAAAGAAGCAGAGTAGATCTCTTTTCAATAACCACCGCTTTGTTGTCATTCGGGTTGTCCCAAACCAATGTTTTCTTAAATAGGCTTTCAAACCTTTGGGTAGCTAATGAAAATGAGGTGGAGCAACAACAACAACCAACCATGGAACAACAACTAGATGAAAATAACTCGGAAGAATTTGAAAAATATCGAGAGAGTTCGAGACATAGGAATGATATTCAATAATCTTCATTATTCATTCATTCGAAAAATACATATATATAAGATATACATATCCTATAAAATAGGAAGTCTATTAATGCTCCTAAAATCACTCATTAAATCTCTACAAGTTGTTTAAAACAACTCATAACAACTCCAAACTAATTGACTTACAAATAACGTGAGTTGTTACAATAACAACTCACAAATACAATATACAATACAAATATAATTTCACACACTAATAATGTTTACACTAACTATAATTTCCTAACATTCACCCCCTTAGTGTGAACATTATTAACTATTGATATCACCCCCTTAATGTGAACATGGGGAAAAAGTGCACCATTGAACTGGAAACAAAATCGTATGCCTCTGCATACTTTTAGGTCTACATATTGTTGGCTTGGATCTTGTGCTGCACATGACCAATCTACTTCACCACAGTGAATCCCATACCAGATGATCACACTTCCACCGATTCACCTACATATGCGAACTCAATAGTTCCCTCTTTCACTTCCAAAGTGAACACTCTTTCACCGACCGATCAATGTTAGAAGTACGATAGTTGAAGAATCTCAACAGTCAGAGGATCACTCCAGTTCAGCTGCCCTCCTATACAATTGTTCACATCTTCCAAAATGCACATCCTCCTCATTTCAAAATTTTGCAGGGAATGAATACCATGTTTTATTTCTGCACACGCCACTCAAAGCAAACAATTGAAATAATATAAAAAGGTGCCACTAATGTTGTATGTGACCCCGTCATTGGTGACTGACGAGAGGCGTTAATTGTCCTCCATCCTCCATTACCTCCAAGGCCCGGTTTAGGAAGTGCATAACTCGGTAGAATGTGATCATGTTGCTCAATAATTTCTACTGACGTCGGGTAACACCGAAAATATGTCGAGTGAGGCAAATTTTTACAATTTTTGAAACTGACATGATGAGGCTAAAAAATAGGGTATTTCGCAAACATCGTATTTTTCAATGAAATTGGAATCAATGTGAAAAGGATATAAAAACAAACACTTTTGCAAAAATAGGCAAAATTTATTACGGATTCAATTTCTCGTGAAAAAGCCTTTTTTAATTAAAATTAGATCAACGATTAAAAACTTACTCCAGATGGAGAGAAAATTTATGTGTGACCACTATTGAACTCGGGAGGAATGAAGATTCCAAAAATGTCAAAGGCCCAAAAAAATGG
The DNA here is from genome assembly GCA_018340775.1 of Taxus wallichiana var. yunnanensis. NCBI lineage: Eukaryota > Viridiplantae > Streptophyta > Pinopsida > Cupressales > Taxaceae > Taxus > Taxus wallichiana. Next base: position 1,017,085,121 of record CM031237.1, read on the forward strand.
CGCCATAAAAATATTAATTTGGCTAAAAACATAATAATTGCCCTTAAAATGCAATTATTAAACAAAAACTATAGTAAAATTAAAATTTTCAAACTATAGTCTTTGCTAAAAATTAAAAATAGCCAATCACAAATGGCTGCAAAAACTCACGGCTTCATTGAAGTGACCAAGAATGATTTGTTGATAATTCGAGAACCAGAGCTCTGTTTTATAAACCGAAAAATGTGTTGGAAAGGTGGTTTGAAGATCTTTGCAATGGTACCAAAAAAATTTGATTTCATCACCTGACCTAAAAATTGTTCATGACTGAGTTGGATGTGAATTTGGAGTTGCTATTCATGCTTGAATTCCAAAAGGCCATGGTCTGCACATTTCTACCTATTTGGATTCAATTCTTTGTGATTTCTATTCATTGCTCCTCGCAAGACTTTGTTTAGAATCCGAGTTGGATGGAACCAATATTAGAAAAGATCGCAACATATAATAAATAGACAATGACAATAAATTGGACAACATATGAGTCCTACATAAAAAATACACGGGAATGAAAGATCAATCCATTCTGCAGAAATTTCCCAAGCTTCCAAATCGATCTTCCTTTGACGTTTTTACTATACTGCATGTTGCACTTTGTAGAGACCACAATATTAAATGTAGACAGAATACTGCAACATATACTCAATATATTCCACCAAAGACTCATTATTTCGCTCTGATGCCAAATGAAAATAACTCAAAAGAATTTGAAAAATATCGAGATAGTGCAGAGACATAGGAATGATAGTCAATAATATCCAAAGTATTCATTCATCCCGAAAATACATATATATAAGATATACATATCCTTTAGAATAAAAATTCTATTAATGCTCCTAAAACCACACACTAAATCTATACGAGTTGTTTAAAACAACTCATAATAACTCCAAACTAATTAACTTACAAATGAGGTGAGTTGTTGTTCTACAATAAAAACTCACAAATACAATATACAATACAAATATAATTTTCACACACTAATAATGTTTACACTAACTATAATTTCCTAACACTAGATGTTACAGAAAAGGGCAACACGTTGCCTCACTAAGTTAAATAGAAAGGAGAATACCTACAGATCATGAATGTGAGCATTCCATTTCAAATCCCCTTCCGAATACCATCGTGTAGTGTGAGACTCATGAAAGCGATGGAATTGGCGATTACAATTGTTAAATAATCACATCATGCAAAGCAGGTATCTCGCCATGTGTCTTATTCAATAATAGCCCAAAAAAATTATTAATCGGGTGTTATCCGGAGGAAGATTATCATATTTAAAATCAACGATTAAGATTTATCTTATATAACCCAAAAGGAATCTTCACCCTTTCTTTCAATGATTAAGATCGATTTAATGGTTGTCTTCATAATAATAACTGTGGATGGGGACCGCCAACTTTCTCAACTCCACAATATAAGGCCTATCGGCGTAATTAAAATTATATGAAGAAAATGTTATTATGGTGTTGATAGTGTTGATAACAAAGAAACCTAAGTAAAATATTATAAAAATTATAATTGAATTTTTTGTTATATTGTCTCCACCAAAACAATTTTTTTTTTCCTTTAACCAATAAAAGTTTATCATGTATCCGGATGCATACTAGGTAATAAGTGGAGATTTCAATATGGTTGAATCCCCAAATGATAAATGTGGCCACCTGCCTATGAGGTGGACACCTGGTGAAAGGGAAGCGTGGTACTTCATGCGAAATAAATTTGGATTCTTTGATCCTAACGCATCTCACTTTCCCACCTCTGCAGCTTGGTACACGTGGTCCAATCTCCGTGGAGGGGCAAGTCGTGTCCTTAAACGGCAGACAGGCCATGTCACAACTCAATTTGTTTTTAGTTTGATAACATTTATTCCATGCCAGTGGAGGTTATGCCGACTTTGTCCTTTCAGACCACTCCCCTATACGATTTCGTATCTGTTGGCATGATGCATGCCCATTTTGTCATAAAGGCCAATTCTTTCTTAATACTGCCTTGATGCAACATGGCCCCACCGTCAATCATATCAAGCAGATTTGGAATTTAATTCCATAACCCAATCACTGTTAGTGATTTCATCCACCTATGCAAACCGATCAATTGGCTACTCGGGTGGGAAGATGTTGACTAGGACTACCAAATTTCTTAGAATCTACGGCCGCTAATCGGCAAAACTCAATGCCGCTCATACACCACTAACACCTTGGCTCTCAGTCGGGTGATGATGGCGCTTCAAGGCGATCCCTTCTCTAACACTCTGCAACTGCAAGTTGCAACACTCCGGCATCAAATCCAAATTGCGGACAACTATAATGCTAGAGGTGCTCAGATTTGGGCTCGAATGCATTGGCTCAAGGTTGGAGATCGGGTCTCAAAAGAATTTTTCTCTTTTCGAGCCAGAAAGCCTTCTCAATAGATCTGAGCTATCATGGACAATGGAGCTCGAATTACTGACCCATAACTTATGTTGCAAGCCTTTGTGTGACATTACAAGCTTGTTTTCCAAGCTCATCCACCCTTTGAAGCTTGCCGAGCCACTCTTGACCAGTGTTTGGGAGTTGTGCCTCGCAAGCTTTTAGAGGCTCAAAAGGTGGTCTGTGACAGAATGCTCGCTATTGAAGACCTCCATGAAGCCACTATGTAAATGGCTAATGATAAAGTGCCGGGTTGCGACGGATTCCTGTGAATTCTATAAAACTCTCTGGGATTTCATCGGGCAAGACCTTTTTCAGTCTATCTTGAAGGGTTTCAAAACCACTCCCTAGGGCGTGCATTAACAAAGGGAACATAAAATTTATCCCTAAGCAAGGAGATATCGAGAAAATCACTTGTTGGCGGCTGATTACGCTGTTGAATGTCTCCTATAAAATCATTGCCAAAGCGTTAGCTCTGTGATTACGTAATCTTCTGCCTATTATTATTCAACTAGAGCAAACATGCTTCATACAGGGGTGCTTCATCCTGGATAATATCATTGCGGTTTGGGAAGGCATGGAATGGGCCCGTAGATCTCATCAAAGTTGCCATGTTTATCAAGATTGACTTTGAGAAGGCTTATGATCGGATTGAATGGCCTTTCATCCTCACCATGCTTTAGGCCTTTGGATTTGGACCCATATTTATTCAATTAGTAAATATGCTCTTTGGATGCTTCGGCTCAAACTTTTTCAATGGCCTTAGCTCATAGCCCTTTGGGCTATTCCCGATCTATCGAAAAGGTTGTCCTCTTGCCCCTGCACTTTATGTGCTTTGGCGGTCAAGGTTTTGTTATCTCTTAGCCCATGCCAAAGCACAAGGTCTTGTTCGTGGAATCTCGCCGGCCGATGAGCCGAACTCTCAACTCCTCAATGGGCATTTTGCAGACGATTCCTTCCTTACACTCATTGAGGATTAGAACAACATCTACATGCTATGCAATGTTTGGATATTTTCTCGTCTAACCCTCGGCTCATCCATTCAATGGTGAAAAACTCAATGTTACAGGCAATCTTTCCTTCATGCGTTGGACTGGCTTGCCACATTTGATTGGAAAATTCTGCAGCATGGTGATATTTTCAAATTTCTTGGTATTCCTTTTGCTTTTCAAGCCTCCTCGACTGATCTATGGCATTATGTCATTCAACGGGTGGCGAAAAATTGGAATATTGGCTTACTAGGCCTTTATCTCTCTGGTTGACAAATTCCAAATTTTCTCTAAAGTTCTGGTTGCTACCCATGTCTACTACTTGTCTTGTTGGGTTCCTTCCAAGGCCTCCATCCAAAATTTGAGAAAGTTGCTCAAATATTTCTTATGGGCTAATGCTTCTACTGGAAAAGGTTTTCATCAAGTAGCATGGGATATATGTTGTCTGCCTTGCAATTCTGGAGGCCTCGGGCTTATTCACATTCAACGCCAAGGGAAAGCTCTCTGTGCCAAGTGGATTATCAGAAGCATCACTCGCCAATAATCTTAGAAATTGCCTTATGACATGGCATTACGAAGGCTCTCCTTAAGGCCACCCTACATGGAAAGGCTTAGGGTTTTTCAATTTGCTCATCACTCTTGTGCCTGTCAAAATCATGGGCACTTTTGTGCTTAAAAGTATCTAGAAAGTGTGGGAATGTGTCAAACCCTGGCTTTTATGGAAAGGGGATGGCTTTCGCAATGGGTTATCTCTTAACCAACAATCTCTCTGGTGGTCACCGATTTTTCAATCCCAAGATCAATGCTTAGCAGAGGTCCTGGGAATCTCTCGCGCTCAAATTCTTCAAGCACAAAATTCATACCATCGAGGACTTATTCTACAAGAACAAGAAAGCTTGGTTCTCTTGGCGATTGTAAAGCTCTATTTCAGCTTTCTAACCAGGATCAAGATACTTTCAATACTGTGATCAATTCGGTTCCTGATCACATGCTACATAAGATTGTTGTGCACTCCTCTCGCCCTTGGTGGACATGATGGAAGTGGTATGTTAATACTCCTTTTTGTAACTACACAACCAACAAAGGCTATTGATGGCTCTTACCCCATTTTCCCATGGTGGACAAACTTAATACTCACCGGGAATTCACACCACCATGTCTACCTAGGGTAGACAATTTGAGACTATTTGGACTATATGTGTGGAGCCTAAAATTGCTCATTTTCTTTGGTGTATTCTACACCAAGGCCTTCTTATCGGGGCCCGTCTTGTTCAAATTGGGATTCAGCTCCCAAATGCCCCTTTTGTGGGCATTTGGAAATGATTATGCATGTCTTCTAGTTTTGTCCCAAATCTCAAATTGCACTGGAACTGGATCCATACTTTTTTCTTTCCCTCATGGCCCCATTGTTTCACTTGGCAACATATCCTCTTGGGAGACAATCCCAAACTTCTACCTATGTTCACCCAGATTTGGCATGTTTTCAGAGGGGAGATTTTATTTTGGATATGGAAAGAAAGAAATGCTTTTTTCTTTGCTAATTCTCGTAGTTGATCAATCTTTCTCATTTATAACAAATCTATGGTGATCTCTAATGTACTTCTGTAGATTCAAGTCCAAACGAATAAGGTGGCACTGGAGGTGGACCACCTTTAGAATCTATTACGACACTTGGGGAAGCCCCATGCAATGTCGCTTGGGTGCCTCCTTCTCCCACCAAGCACTCCCCGCCTTCTTCTCGTGGATGCCGACATAGTAGATCCCAACATCGGGTGTTTAGCCGCACCCAATGCTCTCCGGGGCCGAGTCACCGCACAATGATTTTCCTTGGTGCCTTCGCGGTCGTGGCTGGCTCATTGTTGCATTGCACTCCTTGGCTTGCCAAGGGGTTGAGGTTCACCACCTCAAGAACTTGGGTGGGGTTCTCTGCCACATTCGTCGACTCATACCGTAGGGTTGGGGCTCTCCCTCTACCACTTCACAATAGGATGCTTGGCATCCTCCGCCACCCCCGCCATCTTTGGAAAGTTCCCCGATCAGCCTCTCCATCCCTACACGTGGGGAAGCGGACCACGAGGAAGAACCTGCTATTGGTTGGGAGATTACAAACACGGGCAAGGATCTACCTAGTTCGGGGTGGCCGAATGATCAAGATCCATCCGCCTCGGGCATGTTTGCTACTACTTCCTGATTTGGCCTCTTTTTTTGTTAGGAATGATGTTTTGATATAATTTCCTAGGCTCGACCTAGTTTGGTTTTTTGGTGTTCTAGGCTCGGCCTAGTTTTGTCGTGGTTTTGGGGCGTGCTCTCATACCGCCCACTTTTTTTAATTGAAATTTATCTTGTATCTTATTGCATTAACATAATATAAGATATTTTTCGTCAAAAAAATTTGTCATGTGTAATATGTGATGTGTTTTGTAAAGTTTCTCATCAATTTTTTGTGAGAATATTTTTCTACCCCCCATTTTTTTGCTTAAGATTCCTAGTTCGAAGGCCTTAGCCTAAAAAAATCTGATTATAGTCCATGATCAAAATACATATCACTGGACTTAACAGGAAGAAGTTTTAAGCACATTATCGTGCAACAAAAACTAAGTTCCACACCTATACAATATTACATATATCAAAGTTCTGAAATAAAAAAACCTAGACTGTAATCACAATGTATATCATCCACACCATTCTGTATGAACACAAGCCAGAGGACCGAGAATTCATTCTTCCATACCAGAGACAAGAGGATTTTCTACAAGGATCTCCACCTTTGAGTCACTCGCAGAAGGAGAAGACGAAGAAGAGCGAGCACAACATTCCAACATTTTGATCTTATCTTTCTCTAGGAGACAAAGCCCTTGGTTTTCTACCACTGCTACCAAAATGAGAGAAAGAGCTTTCAAACCTCGAGTCAGAGCGTGAATATGATATTACATTCTAACAATCCTCGCCTCCGTGTCTTTAGATCCTTATGGAGGAGAAACCGACCAACCGAATTCAAAATTATGTTAGTCACACTCAAACCCTACGCCACTTCAAATACATTCCTCCTTCCCACATATTGGTCATGGTCCAACATCAACTTTCTCATCTTGTCGCAAACCACCACTTCCTCTTCATCATCTTCAATGCTTTCATCACGGACCATGCCTACTCTAGCCAACCCCTCATAGCCACATTTTAATTTGACCACTAAGGACACCCCCATTTCGTGGCCGGTTTGAGTCAACGCACTTCCTCTCGTAACCTCCGGTGAATCTCCGCCTTAATCCATAAGAAAGAAAGAAATCCCAACTAGCCAAGATGCAGACCACCGGACCACCCGAAGGTGAACCAACTACACTTTGAGAGGAGGGACCAAAAACAAACTAACCCAAAGTATACCAACTCCTCGCTTAAAAGCGAAACACCATCCCCAAGGCCAATGAATGAACCATACATGCCACGAGCCAAATCCATTTCCAAATCTTTCCCTTAATATGACATCAATAAACGATGGGTGGGAAATCAAGGGATACAACCTTTGTGATGATTATTCCCCTTTACACGAAGCCAAACATGCATCATTAACCAAAAGAGCATGGATGTCGTTAGGGAAATTTGACTCCCATGATTGGGTTGAAATATTCTCCTTTTCCCAAAGCATTACACCTTTATTTTCTAATCCATCTGCCACCTTATTACCTTCTCGAAAAATGTGAGAAAATTTCACCTCCTCAACAAAATTTCCTGGATGTTATCACAAATGGTTTTTAATTTCCATGCATGAATAGAACCTTGCACCATATTAATGATATCCAAGGAGTCACCTTCAATCCAAATTTTGGACCAGTTCCTACGCTTAGCTTTTGCCGGGCCACATAATAAGGCCATACCTTCTACAAAATTATTGGAGGCAATACCGCAATCGAAGGCCAAAGCTAGGACAGGATGACAATCATCTTTTCGAAATACACACCCACAACCTGCATCACCGGGATTTCCCTTAGAGACACCATCAAAGTTGAATTCGATCCAACCCGCCAGATGAGGACGCAAATGTACAAACTTCTTATCCTTACTCCCTTTGTCAGGAGACTTCTACCCCTTTATTAAGGAATATCCCCTTATTAGTTCCACGTGAGACAATTAACAATTTAGTTATGAGTCAATCAAAATATTTTTTTTTAATGATTTTTTCGGATTAAAGTAAAGTGAGGGTTTTGAAAGGATCCTCATCCTTTTACAAAAAAGCCCATCCGGCTAGATTGAGCAGTGGAAATTACATATAGAAAGCCAATAGGCATACCAAAAAAGCTATAACAAGATATATCATAACCATAACTTAACAAAGAGTTTTTTTCAGTTCTTGGACCTTATTCTTAGCTATAAGCAAAATCACTCTTCTCTCCTGCCGTGTCGGCCAGTTGAGCATCTCAATGCATTCTTTGTCAATGATAGCTCTAGTGTTGTTTGTATAATATTTCCAAGTTTTAAGCACTTTAAAGGCCTCATTGAAGCTTTCTCGGGATGGGGGACACCACAACGACTGATTGTCCATCCGGCTTTGCTAGGAGTTTTATTTCATCAATGTCCATGTCAATATTGTTTGTAGTAGCATGAGGAGATTCCATAGGTTCCGGGCTAGGGGATTCTGGATAAAGAGTTGAGAGCCCCAATAAAGCTTGGGGCATTTTTCGATCAGACCAAGAATCTAGCTGGAGCTCTCCAAGAGCGGTTCCGGGGAGAAGGGGAGCAGGGGAAGCGATGTATGTACTCAAGAGGGGAGGAGGAGGTAGCACCTGCAAATAGGAAGCCAAAGACGATGAAGGATTGCCCCACAATAGCCACATCTGAGTCAAAATTAGAGGAAACAATATTGTGATGGACGACGGTACTACTTGGTTGGGCAAGAGGGGAAGCATAGGGAATGAGTGATGGGAGCAGGGAGACAGATGGCAAATGATGACATTTATCCAATTTTTGGGGAAAGCGGAGAAGCTCAACAGGAGAAGTGACAAACTGAAACAAAAAATAAATGAGGCCATGGTGTGAAGGGGGCCCTCCCCTTCTCTTGCAGATTAATAGAAAGCTCGAGGGATTGAAATAGAAAAGCCGAGAGATTAACCTTCTTACTAGAGAACAAATGGGAAAGAAGAAAAATATGAGGCATGTAAACCAACTTGTAGTGCCCGTCAATGGCGAAATGTTGCGTAATCACCTCCACCAGTCTATTCCATGGGGGATTCATGAAGTCTACTCATAACCGTAAAGTTACTTTTGAACTCTTTCACCAAGCCTGAGGAAATCAACCATTTCCACCTTTAGGGATCTCTTGAAGTAGACCGCACCCACCGAAGACAAGTCGGCTTGCCATGGCAACCGCATTAGTAGAAATAGTGAACTTTGCATTTCCCACCTGCACCTTACCCTTCTTCCATGATGTCGGGACGCTACGAGGATATTTGAACCGAGTGCCCGGAAGGTGCTCCATGAAGGTGGTGATACCACCTTCATGAAGAATATCCCAAACATCAACGTCTTCCTTGTATTATGTGCATGAGACTGGTTTGATGCGCTTAATTTGGCCCCCCATGATTTTGAAAAACATAAGAAATGCCGAAAAACACGCTCGACCCTTAATTTATAATTACAAAATGAGCTTTTCGAATGGACCTTCACACGTGTCCTCCGAACTGGGAATGATTGCTAAAAATTAAAGCAAATCTTGCCCAAAAATCCACTTTTAAACCAATGTCACTATTGCATGTGCCTCCACCTTTTAAACGTCCTTTCATCATGATGGAAACATTAAGATATCTACATCCGAAATCCGGGGATGCTATACCTACTACGACTGCGGAGATAATGTTGTTCAACCCGTAGAGAAAAACAAACAACCCCATCGGGAGGTTAATGCTTGAGAGAGTGATCATTATGTAAACTGCTGAGGAGGTCGCTAGGAAAGTCTCATATCTAATTTTTTTTGCTCCTCTATTGAACATCAATATTTTCTAGAAGGTCAACAACCTTATTTCCCTCTCTATAAAGATGTTGATGATTTCTGGAACCTAGATTACAGGATTTCGATGTCTTAAAATGATATTTCTAATTGTCCATTGGGCAGGTTCATTGGAATTCAAGATCTTGATGAAGTGCGATTCATGACCCTCTACGGATTGTCATAGCTTCCGCTCGGTGATTAGTGCCCACACCAAAGTTGTTAGTGATTTGCAGATCCAGAGGAAGACCATCATGGTCTTCAAGAAGGGCACCCCCCAGCGTTACTTGGATTTCCTTTGGCCATGCCATCTCGTGTTTAGTTTCAACCAACTAGGAGGAAGAGGAGTCCAAACCACGTGCCGCCGCATAGCTTTCGAGGGATGTGCATCCACATGGAAAGTGTAATCCCCCATTTTCTAGGCTCGATTATCCGCTGACTTCTTAACCCATAATTATGATCTGATCAGAGATATCTCGTATTTTGGATGTTATGTTATGTTGTTTTACCTTCGTGGACATGTGTGGTGATTTGGCGCGCATCGCCAATATAACGCCGATTAGTATATTGACGCATGTTGTTAGATGTCGTGGATATTAACATACCGCATGTTATTTGGGCCTAAATGATATATGATGGATACATAGTTTAGTCGCATGTCTTGATGATATAGTTTATTCGATTATTGATGAGAACACATGATAAAGATGGATATATATCATTTATATGATATGCGATGGCTAACACATGGTAAATTGGGGTGAAATGGTACATTTTTTCTCAATTACGACTCCATGTTGATGTTGTGATATCATAAATGGCATGTTTGGACTTGATCATTTATCGAGTAGTTGATTTACACTTATGGACGGATACGGTTAATGTGTGAATTGAGTGTGCAGGTGACAGGACACAAGAGAACATGGGTTTCAGGGCGGCTACACAAATTGTGCACAAACGGCTCACGGGGCTAAGTCCTAACCATGTTAGCTGTATGAGGCCTTATTGTATGCTTGTATTAATTGGGCACCATGAGTGACCCTTATTGGCAATGTTGTATGTCATGTAAAATTAATTGTGATTAGGTTGTTATTTTTTGTTAAGTAAATTAGGTTTGGGGACTTAATGGTCCCCACTTGCATTATGTTTTGCATTTGGGCAAGTGTTTGTTAATTAGAGAGGATTAAGGTCACATGTGCACCCTTGAGTGGGCCCCACATCCTCTACAATTGTGCCCAAATGTGCCAAACCCGAAATTGAGTTATTTATGGCATTTTAAGTGGCCCCTTTTAGTTTTGGGAGTTCACTTAACATGAAAATATGCCCTTGGACCCTACCTATTAGGTAGGGGCTTAATTTCAAGGCATACAGGGAGTTTCCCTCCCATTTGCCTCTCTTTTGTCACCATCCATGTAAGATGGATTGGAATGTGTGTTAAAAAATTGCACTAACTTGTCTCTTTTTCTTTTTGGGCAATTTGGGAGAAGGGTGTTTTAAGGTGAGTTTATCTTTTCTTCTTTTTATTTTGGGAATCTTTGACTTGGAGGGAAGAGAGGGGTGACACATGTCACCCCCTCATTGGTGAGGAAATTTGTTTGTTTCTCTTCAAATACTCCCTCATGTGGGAGAAAGAGGACTTTTTCTTTTGGATTTTGTTTGGTGCTTGGAGACTTTTGGAAGTTGGAACTTTGTTTGGACAAGAGATTGGGAAAACTTAGAGTTTTGGAGAGCTTGTGGAGGTAGGCTCCTTGATCTTATGTTATGTTATTTGACATGTTAGATTTAGTTTTGCTTATGGTTGAAATATTGTTTTGTTGCATGTGTTGAATGGTTTACTTGTTGGGTTATTTGTTATTTTCTCCATCCATCATATGGCTTGATGGATTTTGGAGTTTTATTGGGGAAGAGGGAGGGATTTTCCCTCTTAAACCTCATGGCTTGATGGGCAAGCCATGTTGGTTCTTTTACTCCCCTCATTCATATGGTTTGAACCCACTTCCCTATCCTTGAGAGAGAAACCCAATAGGTTTGAAAATTGTCCCAAGGAAGATTTTAGGTGAATGGGTGGAATAATAAGGCGGGATTGTTATCTTGGAGGGATAATGAGGTTTTTGTGAAGAATCTTGTAAGTGTGCATCCTATGGTTGGACCACACTCTTTGGCATTTTGGATGTCTTATCCACTCTTTCCCATTGTTGAGGATGAATATTTTTTTCTCCTCTTTTCTTTTGGTTGGTAAATGTTGTGTTTCTTTAATGCATGGATTGGTCTTGTATGTGGATGTGTTGTTGTTTGTGTTTCCTTAAATCTTTTGCACTTTTTTGGAAGCTAGCTCTCTCTCCCATGGGCTTGGGGGAGGCTAACATGTCTCCTAACCTTTGGAAAGACATGTAATGATGTCTATAGGTTGGGTGGTAAAACAAACCTTTCTCTATGTGTCGGTTTCTTTGAAAAACACTCAAAGTTGGAGCTCAAGTTAGAAGATGGTTGAAGATTTTCCTTGGTATCTTGGCATCATGTTGTCCCCAAAATTTGGGAATGTCATTCTTTTGTAAACATGTGAATATGGCTTGTTGGAAGTTCTATGTTCTTGTAAAATTCTCATTTTGTGATTTGGGATTACTTTGTAAACAAATGTTGCATTAGTTTGTGCATCCTCTTTTGCAAAGAAATCTTTTGAAGAGTGCTCCTTTGTGCGTCTTATGCATCTTGCCATATGATTCCTTGTGATAATAAATTTAGAGCTTAAACTTCATTGTTATGTAAGCTATTATTGCATGGTAAATATTGTAAGAAAGTTTGCATCTTGAAAAGAAATGGAAAATATAATTAAGTTGGAAAAATATGAGTATCTTGTATCTTATTTGGGAGTTACCATACATTTTGGCTTGTAATAAATCTCCCTTATTTTTTTCCTTGAGTGAAAGGCGTGAAAATAGAGTGCACTATAGTGGTTTCCTTTCTTGATTGGTTCTCGCATTATTGATTGAGAGAATTGAGACTTCTTAGTATTCTCCTTCATTTATCTAAAATGTTTCATGTTGTACTCATTGTAACAAAGAAAAAGGATTAGTTGTTTGTGGGTTGAAACATAGCTATTCTTGATTTGATGTGAAAGGAAGACCTTTAAAATCTGTATTGAAAGGTGGTTTATAAGTTTAATAGATGTTTCTTATTGGAGACTTCTAAATGTGATCTTTATTATTTTTCGTATATGCACTTTACTTTCAATATTTAAAGTGGGAAAAGGAAGAATAAATTGAATCCATCTCTTATCTTGAAAAACATTGCATTTACTTTACATTCTATGAATTGATTTTGGCTTATAGGAATGTAATTAGAGGTATGGTTGAAATAAGAATGAATTTTTACCCTATGTAAATCATTTAGTATATGCTTTACTGGTTATTGTTGTTAAGGTTGTAAATCGAATGCCATATTCATTAAGATTTGTATCTTTTGGTATAAATATATATCTAAATAAATATACACACATATATGACTATATATGTATATTTATTTAGGCTTACTCATTTTTTTTTTTTTAAATTCCCATATCTTCAAGAAATAATAAGTAATTTATTAAAAATATTCCATATGTATGTGTGTGTATATATACATTATTTAATATATATAGATATACAAATATTTCAATATAAAAGCAAAAATTCGTTTTTAGTAGAATAAAATAAAAATAAAAATGGTGGAACATTGAACCCTAGCCGGTTCATAAATATATATAACTAAAATTGTTTTTTTAAATATAAAAAAATAAACTAAGGGTTGAAATAGTTGTAGATTAATAGTCTAGGAAAGAGTGTTTTGTGCGGTGGGTAGACCGTGGCTTGGCCACGACCTCCGTCCCCATCCAACCCCTTTGAAACCGCTTTGCTGACACGATTGACCCCCTTGTACGGCCCTGCAGTTGTTAAAACAAGTGCCATGGAAGCCACATTTCCTAATTTTTATATATATATATATATATATATATATATACACACACACACACACACACACACCTATTTTCATATCTCTGGTTTTTCTACTATGAGGATAGGAAATATATATAAAATAAATAAAATTAAATTCTTGTTGAGATGTAGGCGCTTCCATTGGAACCTCCCTCACCTACAAAAAGGACAGAAAAATTATAAAATATAGGGGAAAGAAAGAAATAAAAATATGCTCAAAAAGACTTTTCTGTGTGTAGCCGCCCCTGCTTGTGGTAAAAAAATAAAAATAAAATTAGAGCTTCCATGTGTGCATATATCTATAAAAAAAATTGTAGCAAAGACATGAGAGTCGCCTTTCCCTGCAAACAAAGACAAGAAAATTATTATGAGAAGAGGGAGTGATACGGATTTACACTGCTTTGAGATTTTTAGGTTATTTTTTTAATGCCTAATCAAGGGTGCAGGATCAATTGATCCTAAGGCTCCCATTTAGTGTGTGTGGGGAGTCAGATTTGTTTTACGTTATATGATCCTCTTCTCCTGTTGTTTTTTTTTTTTTACTTCTAATGGGTTAGCATATTTTTCTCTTAAATCTTGCTTTTAAATATTGTTTGGATGTTAAGACCCATTTATGGAGCTGTGTAATTTAGGTGAATGGTTTTCTTTTATATATCCTTCCTAATTACTTTGAACCTTCTCTCTCCTTTCCTCCACGTGAAAAATAAAATAAAATAAAATGGGATTTAACATTAAAATATGTAACATACATATCTAGGGAGATCCTTGTAATTGAGTGAATAAATTTATTTAGATATGTTTTTTTAATATTTAAAAGTATAAATTGTATATTTGGGGAGAATTTTAATATTGGAATGATCAAACGAAATTACGTAGTTTTAGATTTATAAAGGTAAATTGTAGATAAATTAATGGCTTTTAAACTTACATTATTATTATTATTATTATTTTGTCAATGATGTGCTTTTCTGTTGGGTTGTCAAAGTCATTTTAAACTTGACGCGATTTGATTGCACCAACCCTAGAGTGACGTGCGAGTACAATAGTTTCAATTCATTGAAGAAAATTGTTTGTTTAATTTTTTTCAATCTCATGATTAATCTCTACTGAGAAAAAAAAAAATGTTCCAATTTTTACTAGATGGTTGTGGATGTTTTGGGTTGCCAAAATCGGGACATTACAGAAAGCAAGATGTCGACACCAATTCTTTGAGCCACAAAAGTTAACCTTTTGTTTTTACTTTTTCCAAATACAACTATTGAGGTTGTCTTGGAAGAAGATAACAATACGTTTAGCCACCGCACTGAGATCCAAGGCTTTCTCTTTGAAGATATGCATATTTCACTCCTTCCAGATACCCCGAGTCCATGAGGGAGAAGAAGTTTCCAAGCGAGGGAAAGAATCTGATGAGAAAAGGGGGAGAACCATTGGCTGAAGGTTTTAGACAGAGAGGAGGGAAAGACCCACGACACACCAAGGCAAACCCAAAGAGAAAAATCCGGATGGAGTGGGAGAACGAACAATGAAGAAGAAGATGAGAAGTGGATTCCAGAGTGAGAGGCAAAGAACACAACGGGAGGGAAGAGAGTAGCCTCTTCTTTTGAGGTTCTCCCTAGAAAGGATGGCATCTCGAAGGAAAGCCAAACAAAGAAACCAACCTTAGGGGTGACAGCAGGGGGCCAAATATGGTGAAGCGGAGGACCACATGGGGTGCGAGGTTTAGACAAATAGGCCGTTGATAGAGAAGCTTCCAGAGGGAGATAAAGGCCAAATGCACTCATCCTCGAAAGGAGAAAGGAATGTACTTGAGTAGATAGAAGCTTCCCGAGAATAATGAGGCACCGATTTTGAATACGATTGCATCCAGGATAAACTAAAAGAAGCCAACAAGGCTTGGAATTTATAATGTTAAAATATCCATTGACTTTCCTACCGCACATGGAGATTAAAGACCTTTTGATTGGATCCCAAAAAGGGTCTTGAGCAAGAGGCTTATCCCCAATCCACCAATTTGACTAGAAATCTATTTGAAGGCCATTTCAAGGCACCATTTAATGCCTACACACAACAAAGGAAGAGAGCTCACCATTGAATTCCATATTGCAGATCCTCTAGGGGGATTCGAGTGGAGAAAATTCTCCAAAGGAAGCAGGTACTTTGCCTTGAGGAGATGAACCCAAGGGGCCTTGTTCTCAGATGTGACCTCCCAACCAATCTTAGCAAGCATGGCCTCATTCATATCAACAATCCTTCTTAGCCCCAAGCCACCCGAGAGGGTCAGAAGACAAGTTGTATTCAAGACACCAGATGAACTCTTTTCCTTTCTTTAGATCCAGACTAGAGAAAGCATTTTTGAATTTTCTCAATAGAAGTAATCATAGAAGATGGCATTCTGAGAAATGACATAAAATAGATAGGCAGACTCTGAAGCGTAGCTTTGAAAAGTTGAAGTTTTCACTGGTTGAAAGCAGAGCACCCTTCCATCTTGCCAATTTATTTTGATAACATTCAATTACGGCATCCAAAGGTTTTTAATTTGTCTTCCTTTAAAAAGAGGAAGACCTAAATAGGTAGAGGGAAGGTCCATTATGCTACAACCAAAGATATCAACTATCTTTTGTTGCCTGTTGGGTGGAGTGTTTATGAAAGAAATACATCTTTTAGAAAAATTTATGAGTTCTTTGTGAGGCCATCGATACTCATCCATAATTCTTTTTAGTGCCTTGGCCTCAACTATCAAAGCTACACCCATGAGAAGGGTATCATCTGCAAATTAATTGTGTATAGCAGCAAGAGTTCTAGTAGTAATTTTGATGCCTGAAATTAAATCAACATATTTGGCAGCTTCTAAAGCCCTACTTAAAGAATCAACCATTAAGATAAAGAGGAAGGGTGAAAGAGGGTCACCTTGTCTAACCCCTCTTGCTCTTGAAGAAACCCATTGAAATGCCATTAACAAGAATCGAGAAACAAGATGAAGAGATGCATGCGAAAACCCAACTGCACCACTTGTCATTGAACCTGAAATTCTTGAGCACTCTCAGGAGAAAAACCCAACTGACTCTATTGAAGGCTTTCTGTATATCCAATTTAAGAATCATCCCCACTATCTTAGCATGTTGTATCGAATGAATATCCTCATGGATGGTGACGAATCCTCCTTGAATTAGACGACCTCCCATGAATCCATTTTGTTGTTCTAAAATTAACTTGTTCATCACTACTTCAGCCTTGTTGCCATCATTTTCGTGATTATCTTATATGTAGTGTTGCAAAGACTTATCGGTCTAAATTTGGAGATTGATTTAGAACCAAGGGATTTAGGGGCCAAAGCAATGAAGGTAGTGTTCCACTCTTTTAAAAGAGATTTACTTATCTGAAATTCATTCACCTTTTGTGTCATAGAGATCATTCTTTATGATGTCCTAATAAATTTGGAAAAAGGCAACATGGAATCCATCCGGCCCCGGTGACTTATCCCCCTTCATTGTAAATATATCGTTATGGAGTTCTTCCATGGAGAAAGGCTGCATAAGGATTTCATTAATGTCATCAACTATTAGCTTAGGAATGTGCTACAACATCTTTGGCATATCATTTTCTTCCAGGGGTTTCTTCCGAAGGAGCCTAGAATAGAAAGAGATAAGCTCATTTGAAACATTGTCTTTAAAAGACAATAACTTACGTTCAGAGGAGAGAAGCTCCTTAATTTTATCCCTGCTTTTGTGCTTGGTGGTTGTGGCGTGAATTTGTTTTGTATTCGATCTCCTTGTTAAAGCCAAAGTACCCTAGATCTTTGTCTCCAATAAGTCTCCTCTTCAATTAGAGTGTTGTGATAATCACTCAAGTAGGGAGAATTCTCAGTGATGAAGTCGCTTTCAATTCTGCCATCTTTGTCAATATATCTTTGAAATGGCCAGGATTTTATGAGTCTCTACTGCTGCTTATGCAAGCGAATGTTCCCAAAAACTTTAGCCTTCCAGACCTTAAGTTGCTTCTTGACTTCTTTTAATTTTTGGAAAATCGAACATTGTTATTCCCCTGGATGTCTACATTCCACCAGCTCTTAATAAGGTTGTCCAAATTATTGTTTTGTAATCGAGCCATTTCAAACCTGAAGGGAGGATTTTTATTCTTGTGATGGGAGTTAGCACTTAAGAGTAAAGGACTATGATCAGACATAACTCGAGGCAAAGTACTAAGATAGAAATCCAAAAAGTGCAAAATCCACTCCATCGAACCGAGAGCCCTGCCTAATCTACATTGCATATGATTGTGTCCCAATCTACATTTTTCCAACTGAAAGTGGCTCCATGTAAATCCATATCAAAAAATTCCCCCTTTCTGATAAATTCAACCAAAGCTTCCATATTTTTGGGGTTAGCAAGAGATCCACCTTTCTTTTCATATGGATAGATAGTGTTGTTGAAGTCACCGAAAATAAGGCAAGGAATCGAGAGCAGATCCTTCGAAATCCATGATATCAATCTAGATATTTTCCTCCGGGAGTCTATATTGGGTGCATATAGGTTGATAGCTATCCATCCAATGTTAGAGCCAACCTCTTGGAAAAACATTCCCAAGAAGTGTGGATTTTTGATGATGCTAGTCACCATATAAGACTTTTGGGTTCCAAAGTGTGCAAAGGCCTCTAGAATTCCTAGAAGATTCCTGAGAGGTAAAGGAGGTAGAGGGCCACAACCTAGGAAGGTTGCAGTCATCCTTTAACTTAGTTTCCTGAAGCATGATGATATCTGGAGAATGTTTCAACCTGATGTCTTTGAGGACTCTCCTCTTTTGCAAGGAATTAAGCCCTCTTATGTTCTAGGAGATTATTTTCATTTTTAGTTTTGAGCTTGTTCCCCGCCACCACGGTGAGGATACTTGGCATTCCTTGCGCAAAATTAAGTGTTGATTCCTGTTGAAGATTTAAATTCCTAGGCATTCTACCTTTATTCTTCTCGACATCCATGCCAAATTTCTCACTAAAACTCTTGGTGACACGAGGTTGATTGCTTTCACCGGAGGCTAACGAAGAAGGGAAAAACAACACCTCCAACCTGAGAACTGACAAGGAAGAAGGAGGGGAAAAGAGGCTGAAGAAAAAAACATAAGGGGTAGAGGAATTAGTTACAAGATCAACAAGGGTGACAATGAGATCGGTAGGGGAGATCGGGGAAGCTTGACGGGGAAGGGCTCGGTGAGGGGAATCTCACCATCTTCAAAACTATAAAGGGGTTGGAGGTGTTGTTCTCTAGAGCAGCCTTAAGGAGGACCTTGGGGATGAATTTACCCTTTTATTAGGAGAAGAGTCGAGATTTTCCTTGGGTTGAGGCTTGGAAGGGAAAACAGGAGCCCTATGACCAATGCTTTTATAGGTTGAGCACGATTGAGGGATATACTCATATTCTATGGGCTGTGACCAAACACCAAAATTTGAGAGAAGGTCAATAGAATTCGTTAGCGGGCCACTAACATCAGCATTTACACAAAAATGGGCATGGCTAAATCTAGTTTTGGC